>JBBGZY010001350.1:1492500-1915000 GCA_037952925.1 Lithobates clamitans
ATATCCTAAGTGGCATGATCACAGATTAATAAATGCATTGTAGGGAATAAACCCTTTATGCATGAAATGTATCCTATGGAATTTCACCCTGGAATTGTGTTGTTTTATTAACTGTGGGTGTACATGAACAGTCTGTATAAATAGGTGATATGATCACAGCTTAATAAATACAGCCTCCACCCACTGTGCTATGTCCTTCACTATCCTTCCTTTGTATGTATGAAATATACCTTAGAGAATTTCACCCTGAAACAAAACGTGCCATGCTATTATACCTGTGTGTGTACAGGTATACTGTACATTCTGTATATTAAATGACACCATTACACATTAATAAATGCAGCACCCATCCACTGTGCTATGCCCTGCACTTTGTTTTCTTTGTATATATTATGTATGAAATATATCCTATGGACATTTTATCCTGGAAATTTACTATTTTTATTATACTTGTGGGTGTACAGGTACAGTCTATATATACTAATTGATATGATCACACCTTTATGTGTTGTGTATAAAATATAAATAGTGAATTTCACTGTACAAATATGTCATTTTATGTCATCTGTGGTGTGTACAGGTATGTCTGCATATACATGTCACAAAAGCTTGCATTTGTCCACTATGCTACAGTATATCTTCTTGATACTCTTTTTCGTATTACTATCAGTAATGTATACTTATGATGGACATTGGTGTCCGTTTATGAAGCAGTGAAATCTATTCACTGCTTCGTTCTCCGGCATTCACAGTGAAGAATCTTCTCCTCTGTGTGCCAGTTTATGAAGCGGTGTAGATCGCTTCACCTTTGGAGGAGTGAAGAGATCTACAAATGCTTCAAATAGTGGAGAACGGCCCCTGATACTGGAATCTCGTGAGACTTTACGAGATTATAGTACCAGATGTCAGTTTATCAAGCAGTGATAAATTATCACCGCTCAACGGCGCGTGGATTAATGTTAATAAAATAATGTGTCCCCCTACATTATACACATATGTATACACACACACACACTATATATACATGTATATACACACACATGATATATATATACATATTCACATTATATGTATATATGTATAAATATGTATACACATAAATATGACAGGGGGACATGCTTACAGTGTTGGGGGGTCTGAACGAGGCATAAGGAAGTTAAAAAACTAACTCCTTCCCCCTCAGATCCCCCCAGATTTCCTCTTCACTCCCCGATTCACCAGCTCTGAGCTGGTGAACCTGGGAGTGTGAATTCTGAAACAGATCGCCAGTGAAGCGGTGAGATCACCGCTTCATAAACTGGCCGTTACTGTGTCATTCAATGAGGATTCTCCGTGTGTAGAGATAATCGGCAGGAGAACAAGTTCAAACATGTTCTCCCCCGATTATCACTGTTTCATAAACTGTTTATGGACTGTGATCAGCGGTGATCCTCGGGATCACCGCTGATCACTGCTTCATAAACGGACACCAAAGAGTTTACTATTTTTTCCTTAGGAGGTTCCTTAAAGAGAACCTGTCATGATACAAGTATTGGAGCTTGCTTTGGCGACTTGACAAGCATTCAGGATAAGCACTTAGAGGTTCTAGACCTTGTTGCATACGTGTTCTGGGTCAGGGACTCACAAAGTAAAAAAAAGCCATGATCGGAATAATAGAAAATATACCTTTAAAAAGTTCAGCATGGCATCTCCAATATATCTTTCCTTCCATACAAGAACTTATCAAATTTTCTCATATGTTTCTTTTGAATGGTCCCATCATAGTCTGTCCCTTGGCCTTTTTTCATCAGTGGCACACAAAGACATCAAGACGTTAGCAATCATGTTCAATTTTTCCTTAGATTTTCTGAAGACATTTTCAACAAACAATTGATCCTTCATGGTAGATATCTCTACTCACACATCTCAAAATCAAATTGTTTGTTCATAGGATTGTTTGTTTGAAATGTTACTTCTGCTTGCATACACACACTCCATACCGAACAGGGGTTTAGATGGGGGGGGGGTTATAAGGGGTCCAACATCCCCCCAACAGACTTCCGAGATGGCAACTGCAGTTCGGTGCCAGGGAGCTCTACTTAGCTCCTTCTTGGCTCTGGTCACATGACCTAACCCAGGGAGGACTTCCCCTACCTCCCCTACTGCTCCCTTTGAACTGTCTGGTCTACTGAGTGGATTTCATGGAGGATGGAGAGCTGCACTGGGGGCAGATTTATACTGGAGGAAGGGAAGAATCTGCACTGGGGAAGATAATTGTACTGGGGGAGGGAATTCGTACTGGGGGGATCTGTCATGGTGGGGGTTGGCGTGGGAAGTGAGGTAATTTTTTGTTGTACTTTATTTACTGGTATTATGCTCTTCTGACCCCTAACCTATAACCTACTCTTCCCCCTGTGCTGTATATGTTGCATATCCTTACCCCTGCAATCTATGTTTTACACACTCCTGACCCTTGCACACTCTGTGTTACACCCTGGATGCCTGCACCTTTTGTGATTTGCTATCCTTACCTTTGCACTCTCTACAACAGGGGTAGGCAACCTTGGCACTCTAGCTGTGATGAAACTACAAATCCCATCATGCCTCTGCCTCTAAGAGTCATGCCTGGGATTGTCAGGGTCTTGCAATGTCTCATGGGACTTGAAGATTCGCCACAGCTGGAGGGCCGAGGTTGCCTACCCCTGCTCTACAATATGCAATCCTGACAACTGTGCTCTGTGTGACATGCAGTCCTGACCTCTGCGCTCTGTGTTTTACATACTCCTGACCCCTGCAGTCTGTGTCTAATACACTCCAAGTCCCTGCACTGTATAAATTATGCTGTTCATTTCATATTCTTGACGACTGGACACTTTTATATTGTAAAATGCAGCATGTCTGCCTTTTTTTGCAGTGCACTGGAGCTGAAACAACTAACACTGGCCTGCACAGTATTTCACCATGAAGGCAAGTGTGAACCTCGCCTCAGACTCTCTCTTCTGGCACCATAATGAAAGCAAATTTTTTGGCTACACACACTGTGGCATTTGTTACCAGGTGCACTCTTTTCCTCTAGATGCCCAAAGCTAACTCCCCCGCAGGAAAAAAGTTATCCTAATTCTGAATGATCTATGGTGAACTTGAAACTTATAGCAAATGTACTGACAATATTTTAGGATACCTTTAGATTTAACATGATTATTGTCCTTTCCAGAAAAAAAAGCCAAAGGAAGATCATAGGCCAGATTTACTAAAGATCATAAATGTATGCTTCTGCACTGACAAGTTATATTCTCAATACATATACTGTATACCAGAGTAGTTCATGGAAATGTATGCACAGGCCACAGCCTACATATGCTGACATTATTGACGAATACACCTCTTATCTACACCACTGCGCATACATCATTTTATACATTGCTGCCTCAAAACAGGTTTCTAATGATAAATACTTGTACATAGGCTTCTTTTTTTATACATTTCTTTTAAAGATTATACAATAAACAAATTATTGAGAGAAGAATAAAAAGACATAAAATACACAATTTAGCATACATGTATGACATAAAGGTTAATTGCAGTATGAAGGTGGAAACAAGTAAATTATACATATTGGCTAGTGTTACTAAACCCAGGAGCCTGAATTCACTATATCTGGTCTCCCACAGTACACAGAACATGGAAATGCAATAGTTTTAGTAAAAATAAACTGCAAATTACCTTTTCTCGTCAGCAGTATATAGCAGTCTTGTGACTTCTATCAGTGTCTGGTTAAAGCTTGTAGGAGGAGGTTTCATACTGCACTGGCAGTCCTATCAGGATGCAGGACCCCTGACCCTCTGTCTGGACAGTGCTGATTGGCCCTGTGCTGGTCACATGCACTCTCCCAAGAAAAAAAACTATCTAGAAATACACACCAAACTGAGCATGTGCAGCCTGACTCCAGTAACTCTTATCCAGACATGTTTTGAGGGCAATGCAAGAAGGGGAGGATCTGTGCATACAGGATCAAGCAGCCTTTTTACACAAAGCAAAGGATTAACCCCCTAGGTTCCACAGTGAGTATACCAAGCATGCTTTACTACATATACAGACTGATTTTACTGTTGTGGGTTTAGTAACACTTTAAAGTGGTTTAAAAGACAGAAGTTTTCTTTAACTTAATGCATTCTATGCATTAGGATAAAAAGTGTTCTGTGTGCAGCAGCCCTCCTCAGCCCCCCTAATACTTACCTGCGGTTCATCTAGATCCAGCGATGTTGCATGAGAGACAAGTCTGCCTGGGACTCCCCTCCTCATTGGCTGAGACAGCACCATTGGCATATTTGTTTGTGTTAGTTGTTTTTATATTGTCTAGCTTGTCTATGTAGTTTGCCAGCTGCTGTTCTTGTTAGTATTGAGAATAATGGGTTGTGTTGTGGTATGCGTCCTTCTCCTGTATAAAGCAATCACAGTATTTCCTCTAGATAGGCTTGACAAAGAAGGTGGTCCTTTGAAATGCATAGCCACGCCCACTGCTCAACCCACACATGACATCATCCTGGAGATCCCCTGCAACACACTGTGCCTGTGTACAGAGCACTGCTATCCTGGACCACAAGTGTGAACACAGAGAGTCATCCATGCTGGAAGTGCTTCTTCTATTTTCATTTTGTGAGTGGCCAGTTTGCATTTGATTTTAACATTAAAGCTTTTAACCCTACTGCACTTAGTGTGCGCTCTTCTTGTTGTTTGTATGTCATTTGTAAATTTCCCCAATCTTGTGAGGAGCCGCACCAAAGGCAGCAAGAGGTGGTTGTTTACTCTTGATGATTCCAATGCCTGGACTAAGGACTTGTGGTGTAATCAACCTATGGGCACGAACTGCTTTTTCTGATGGACTTGAACTTTTGTTTACATTCCACAAGTTCTCTCATTTACAGTTTTATAGTCACAAATAATTTGAGTGCGCTAAAAAAGTTTTTTGGTTTTATTTTCTTTGCATATAAAAAGAGGAAGTTAGAGGTTTGAGACAAGCCATTTAACACTGAAAGGGATGCTTACAATGGTCAGCTTTTAAAACCTTTATCTCAAAAGCAGAAAAAAATACTGTGACTGTAATGCCGTGTACACACGGTCGGACTTTTCAGCTACAAAAGTCCGACAGCCTGTCCGACAGACTTTCGACGGACTTTTGGCGGACTTTCGACGGACTTGCGGCGGACTTTCTAACGAACAGACTTGCCTACACACGATCACACAAAAGTCCGTCGAATTCTTACGTGATGACGTACACCAGACTAAAATAAGGAAGTTCATAGCCAGTAGCCAATAGCTGCCCTAGCGTGGGTTTTTGTCCGTCGGACTAGCATACAGACGAGCGGATTTTTCGACCGGACTCGAGTCCGTCGGAAAGATTTGAAGCATGTTTCAAATCTAAAGTACGTCGGATTTGAGGCTAAAAAAGTCAGTTGAAAGTCCGGAGAAGCCCACACACGATCGGATTACCAGCCAGCTTTAGTCCGTCAGCGTCCGTTGGACTTTTGTAGACGAAAAGTCCGACCGTGTGTACGCGGCTTTACTGCTTAAAAAAAAGAATCTCCGCTGGTTCAGCAGGGACCGGCTGAGTATTGAACCATGTATGGGCAGACTGATTGTACTCAAGTCGATTGATCAATCAACTTGGGTACGACCAGCATGTCAGATTTTACATGCAATTATTGCTAGTGGCTATAACAGCCGCTAGCAGTAATCACTGTGTTCTCCCGCCAGGATGGCTCCCCCCGCCCCCCTGCCTTCCGGGAGAACACAATAGCTCCATGGGATGGATTTCCCCATCAACCGGTCCTGGAGCACCAGGACAGCAGAAAAACCCACAAAATGACCACATTTTGGAAAGCAAACAGCGCGTTGAGTCTTTTGAAGACTCAAGACTTTTTGCCACAAGTTTTTGGAAAAATTAAAATGTAGTCTTTAACACAAAATTGTCAATTAATAAGAGATTCCTAATTAGACATGTGCAGAATGGAAAAATGTGTTTAGTTTTATTTTGAAAAGATTTGCTCTGTTAATAATTTCACCGACAAGTTCTTTATTTAAAAAAAAACCCATGGAAACGCTAACACAAAAAAAAAAAAAAAAAAAAAAAAGAAACGCTGCCCGTTGAAAACAACTGTAACCGTCCAGGAACACAGCCACCTGACAGGTAAACATAGGGGCGGAGGTTACCCTGTGATAACCGAGTGACTGCACCCCCATATCTACCTCTCATTGGGTGATTGTAATTCCCGAATGACATAAACAAGGGGCGGGGTTACCTGTTGACGTCCCCGGGTGATCCCGCCCCATAGACACTCGCCCAATGAGAGGTAGTTAATGGGGGGGTCACCCAGTGATGTCACCGGGTAACCCCCGCCCCTATGTTTACCTGTCATTTGGCTGTGTCCCTGGATGGGAACAGTCATGTTTGACGGGCGGCATTCTTTTTTGGGTCTATGTTTTTTATGTTTTTTTAAATAAAGTATTTGTTAAGAAACTGTTGTGTTTTTATTAACCTTGACTTTCCTTTTTGGTGAATGAGTAGGAGTACTATGTACCCCATACTCATTCACGGGGGGCTGGGATCAGGTAAGTCACCCTCTGCACCCCGACAACCACCAGGCTAGGGTTGTGGGGAAGTGGACCTTGTACCCATCAACATGAGGACAAGTGGCTTTGGGGGGGGGGGAGCTCTCCTGCCCCAAAGCACCCACCCATGTTGAGGGTATGTGGCTTGGTATGGTTCAGGAGGGGGGGCTCACTTGAAATCCATACCAGACCCGAAGGGCCTGGTATGGATGGGGGGGGGCTCATGCTGTTTTTTTTTTACTAAATTTTTAATTGGCAGCAATTCTTTTGTTTACATTCAGCTGCTAGCTGGGAAACCTGCTGATAGCTGATGAGCCATGGATTTTTAAGGATGCGGCATCTGGCTTCCTGGCCCCCTCCTTAACAATCAGCTATTCTTCACACAGAATTCAGATTGATCGATCGATCCAAAATTGAATCGTTCCAAAAATTTTAAGTTCGTTAGAAAACGAATGAATAAAACGAGACTGAACGAAATTTGTTACTACTGTCATTCATCCAAAAATTTGTCTGGATTTAGATGCGGACCGAAACAAATTGCACATGTCTATTCCTAATGTGCCTCATAGGCATACTTAGAATTACAACCCAAAACACATTCTGCTATGCCTCTCGAGTACGGCATTACCACATGTGTGAGATTTTTTCACAGCCCAGCCACATAGAGGGGTTCAAAATCCAAGGAGTATCTTCAGGCATTCTAGGGACATATAGTATGCATATAATTCTCTGACTACCTTTCACATTTATGAACACTGTGGCTGGCTACACTATTAGGGCGTGTTTCCACATGAGGCTGGAGGGCAGTGAAACCTCATGGTTGAGCCGTGGTTTTACCACCCCGACAAACTGCTACCCTCTTTAGCTGCAGAGGCAGCGGTAATTGGTGTTCACATGCTGCAGTTGCAATGCTTTGCAGCCATGCAGGAATTGCACTTCCTGTCACTTTTAGCAGGTGCAGCCAGGGCCGATCCTGGGCGATTGCGCAGGGTGCACTGCACCCAGGCGCCACAGAGATGGGGGGGCCGAAGTTCCGGAGTGCTCCCCTCCCTCCTCCTTTCCTTGTGTGTGGGCAGGGGCACTAGTGTGGGCACACCCACCCCGCAGCTTGAGCGGGGTGTTCGGTGTCCCACACACTACAATGTTAGCTCTGACAGTCAGCGTCTCTCCCCGCCAGCTGCCTTTCACACTGACACATGGTAGAGTGAAGCCGCAGCCTCTTCATCGGTTCTGATGACTTTCTCCACTCCACACAGACATCAGGAGGAGTTGGGAGCAGAAGAGACACCACTGTGCATCTGTGGCTCTGATCTGAGGTCTGTGAAGTCTGTGATTATTATACACTGTGACACTTGTGCGCGACGGGGGGGGGGGGGGGCCTGGGGGTGTGGAGTGTGTAAGCTGATAAAAAGGAGTGTTTGACTCTTGCAGTGAACCTCCCGAAACTGAAAAATAGGAACACTTGCAATGATTTGGAGAGGGAGGCAAACTGGCAGAAAGTAGTACTTTGGGGATGGAGGGAGGATGGTTGAGAGGATACTGTATGTGCTAGGCAGGGGGCACTTTGGGAGGAGAGAGGTTGGATATGAAATCTGACCCCCCCTCCCCACCACAAGATCTTTCTCCTTCCAAAAGTCTCCCTAGCACATACAGTATCCTCTTACCCACCCTCCCCCACCCCCAAATCAAAGAGATGCTGACTGCTACCAGTGGTAGAGCATTTTTGCTGGGAGAAGAAATTTGGGTGGATTTGAGCAGGAGGAGGGGGAGGATTTGTGCTGGAGGGATTTGGAGAGGGGGAATTGGGTGGGGAATGATATGTCTTCTAATGGGGGTGTGCTGGGATGGAGGATATGGGGGGTGCCAGTTCAGCACAGCTCAAATTTTCAATACTGTGTGACTTCCTTCATGCTGCACCCCATCACATTGTGAGTGCACTGTTACAGAGGAACCAACGAGGCTGTAGACAGCGGGGAGTCGCATTGTGGCGGAGGGGGCACCAAAATGCATTTTCGCCTGTGTAGACAAAAATGCTTGCACCAGTCCTGGTCTCTCACACCACACGAGCTTTGGTCTGAAATGCCCGGTAGTGCTGTAGCAAAGTCATGCCTCCTAGATGGCTCCTGTGAGATAGATGGAACACTGATCCAATGCAGTGAAATTGAATCAGTGTGACATGTATGATAGGAGCTACGAGCTGGTCTAGGAGGCGGGACTTTGTTAAAGTGGCTGCCCAGGAGATTCAAATCTAAGCTCCATGACAGCAGAATATGGTTGCTGCTCTGTGTGATCCAGGGGCACTGGTAGGCTGCAATTGGTGGGCACTGGTAGGCTGCATTTGATGGGCACTGGTAGGCTGCATTTGATGGGCACTGATAAGGCTGCATTTGATGGGCACTGATAAGGCTGCATTTGGTGGGTACTGATAAGGCTGCATTTGATGAGCACTGATGAGACTGCAATTGGTGGATACTGGCAGGCTGCAATTGGTGGACACTGGCAGGCTGCATTTTATGGGCACTGGCAGGCTGCATTTGATGGGCACTGATAAGCTGCATTTGATGGGCACTGATAGGCTGCATTTGGTAGGCACTAATAGGCTGCAATTGGTGGGCACTGGTAGGCTGCATTTGGTGGGCACTGATGTGCCTGCATTTGGTGGGCACTGATGAGGCTGCAAGTGGTGGGCATTGGCTGGCTGCAATTGGTGGGCACTGGCAGGCTACAATTGGTGGGCACTGGCAGGCTGCATTTTATGGGCACTGGCAGGCTGCATTGGATGGGCACTGATAAGCTGCATTTGATGGGCACTGATAGGCTGCATTTGGTGGGCACTGATAGGCTGCAATTGGTGAGCACTGGTAGGCTGCATTTGGTGGGTACTGGTAGGCTGCATTTGGTGGGCACTGATGAATCTGCATTTGGTGGGCACTGATGAGGCTGCATTTGGTGGGCACTGATGAGGCTGCATTTGGTGAGCACTGATGAGGCTGCATTTGATAGACGCTGATAGGCTACATTTGATGGGCCCTGATAGGCTGCATTTGATGGACAATGATAAGCTGCATTTGATGGGCACTGGCAGGCTTCATTTGTTGGGCACTGATAAGCTGCATTTAGTGGGCACCGGTAGGCTGCATTTGGTGGGTACTGGTAGGCTGCATTTGGTGGGCACTGGTAAGCTGCATTTGGTGAGCACCGATAAGCTTCATTTTTGGGCACTGGTAGGCTGCATTTGGTGAGCACTGGTAGGCTGCATTTGGTGAGCTCTGATAAGCTGCATTTGGTGAGCACCGATAAGCTGCATTTGGTGAGCACTGATAAGTCTGCATTTGGTGGGCACTGATAAGGCTGCATTTGGTGGCATTGATGAGGCTGCATATGGTGGGCACTGATGAGGCTGCATTTGGTGGGTACTGATGGGGCTGCATATGGTGGGCACTGATGAGGCTGCATTTTGTGGGCACTGGTAGTCTGCATTTTATGCATAGATCTCTTGTATCATTTCCGCAGTCTCTGACTATCTCTTGTATTATGTCTGCAGTCTCTGACCATCTCTTGTATCATGTCTGCAGTCTCTGACCATCTCCTGTATTATGTCTGCAGTCTCTGACCATCTCCTGTATCATGTCTGCAGTCTCTGATCATCTCCTGTAGCATGTCTGCAGTCTCTGACCATCTCCTGTAGCATGACAGCAGTCTCTGATCATCTCTTGTATTATGTCTGCAGTCTCTGACCTTCTCCTGTATCATGTCTGCAGTCTCTGACCATCTCCTGTATCATGTCTACAGTCTCTGACCGTCTACGGTATCATATCTGCAGTCTCTGACCATCTCCTGTAGCATGTCTTCAGTCTCTGACCATCTCCTGTAGCATGTCTGCAGGCTCTGACCATCTCCTGTAGCATGACTGCAGTCTCTGACCATCTCCTGTATTATGTCTGCAGTCTCTGATCTTCTCCTGTATCATGTCTGCAGTCTCTGACCATCTCCTGTATCATGTCTATAGTCTCTGACCATCTACGGTATCATATCTGCAGCCTCTGACCATCTCCCGTAGCATGTCTTCAGTCTCTGACCATCTCCTGTAGCATGTCTGCGGTCTCTGACCATCTCTTGTTTTATGTCTGCAGTCTCTGACCATCTCCTGAATCATGTCTGCAGTCTCTGACCATCTCCTATATCATGTCTGCAGTCTCTCACCATCTCCTGTATCATGTCTGTAGTCTCTCACCATCTCCTGTATCATGTCTATAGTCTCTGACCATCTCCTCTATCATGTCTGCAGTCTCTCACCGTCTCCTGTACTTTCTAACAGACTCTCTAACAGAGGCCCTCTCTGTGTCCATTAGAAAGACCCCCTCCAGGTCCCACTAGAGTACGCTCTTCCTGTATTTTGTTTATTGTTAAGAGATCATGGGAGGATCCCATGGTATCAAAGACTCCTTAGGAGAGCATCTCTGTGTTTGGGTTGTTGCCATTGAAACATTTGTAAAGGGGAGGGGTTAGTAAGATGACCACGCCTGAGTGGGGGCGCCAGAAATATTTCTGCACCCAGGCGTCTGTGACCCTAGGATCGGCCCCGGGAGTAGCATCCACCGATTCAGATCCATATAAGTGAATAGTGTCGTATGTGCAAGATCCAGGGGGTTAAAGCAGGAGATGAGGAGGTGATACAATGCCTCCTCACCACCTGTCAAATACTCTCTGATGAGCAATCTGAAAAGAGAGCACTCTTCAGAGAGCACCGCACATGTAACCGAGGCCTTATGTTGACACTGGGACTGGTGTGATGGTGATTGGGGACATTGTGACTGGCTGCACTGGTCTGGTGTCATTGTACTGCTGTGGCTGTGGCTGTGGCTGTGATCATGTACAATGGCTAGCTGCTCTGAAGACACTGTATGTTATGCCTCAGTGCCTCATGCCTCAGTGTTTTTTTATATAGACCACATTATGTTATGAGCCTATTCTTCCTTAATCAGGTAGTTATGTTATGCCATCTGTTTTGTGGGTTTTTGGTTTCTCAGATTGCCGATCAGTGTTCCTTTGGGTGGAGTCATTCCCTTCTGGAGATGATCTTGCCTGTCCTGATTTTGAGCATCAGGATTATCCTCTGTGGCCTCCCCTTGGTTGCTGGCAGCTTCCCCCTTGCAGAGGGTTTCACCTCATCTGGTTCAGTTCTGGGTGTTATGCCGTGTACACACGAGCGGACTTTACGGCTGACTTTGCCCGGCGGACGGGATTTCGTCGGACAATTCGATCGTGTGTGGGCTCCAGCGGACTTTGTTTTCTCAAAAGTTGGACGGACTTAGATTTGAAACATGTTTCAAATCTATCCGACGGACTAGAGTCCGGTCGAAAAGTCCGCTCGTCTGTATGCTAGTTTGACGGACAAAAAGCCACGCTAGGGCAGCTATTGGCTACTGGCTATGAACTTCCTTATTTTAGTCCGGTCGTACGTCATCACGTACGAATTCGACGGACTTTGGTTGATTGTGTGTAGGCAAGTCCGTTCATTCAGAAAGTCCGTCGTAAAGTCCGTCGAAAGTCCGCCGGGCAAAGTCTGCCGTAAAGTCCGCTCGTGTGTACGCGGCATTAGTCTTTCAGGTGGTTCTGAGCTGCAGACAGTCTTCAGGCCTTTCTTATGGACACGTCAGTGGCTGTTTCCCACCTTTCAGTTGGACTACTTTTGGCCATCCTGACTGACTGTGTCTGAATTCCTGTGTCTGTCAATGAACCAAAAAGATAAGACAATTTTTGTACGTACTGTAAAATCTTTTTCTTGGAGTCCATAGAGGGACACATGTTCCACCCCTCTGTGTTTCTTGCTCTTCCACTTGATACTACTTTTCTATATAACTGAAGCATGCTGGGTTTGGCCCCAAAACACACCCTGGGTACATTCAAGCCATGCATCCGCACCCAGATGGATGTGAGAGCAACAGCTGCTGCATCCCAAAAGACAACAATGGGACTGTCGGCACAGGAATGCATACAACACTTGTAGCAGAAAAACACAATGGGGCATGGATGTAAGCTCCCCAGGTGAATGAGCCTCAACACCTTTGCCAGTTTCAAAGAATGTCGGTCTTTTTTTTGTTTATAGCGCATATATGCCTTTTTTTTTGTGGGGAAAAAAGGACATACATTTAATTTAGGCACAGCGTTGCATGACCGCACACTTGTCAGTTAAAGTAACGCAGTGCCGTATCACAAAAAATGGTCTGGTCATGAAGGGGGGTAAATCCTCCGGAGGTCAAGTGGTTAAGCAAGTTACCCTACAAAATGGACCTGTCTAAATCCTCTTATAGGGATTGATTTTCTTGAGGCAAATAAACTGCAGTTGCATCAGAGCTTAGTAAATGAGGTAAAGCTTTACTTTGCAAAGAATATCCAAACACGTGCAAGAAAAATAAAAAAGCAGAATTTTTGCTTGCACATGATTGGATGATGGAAGTCAGCAGAGCTTCTGCTCATTTGCTAAGTTCTGGAGCAACTGCACTTGCAGAGTGCAACTGCACTATGCCAAGTGCACAGTCTATTTGTCTTTAGTAGATCAACCCCTTAATGTCTGTTCATTCCAGAAATAACAAAACTGTTAGTGGATAACAGCTTAGCGGATGTAGCTTAAAGCGGAGTTCCACCAAAAGTGGAACTTCCACACATTTGTCTCCTCACCCTCCGGTGCCACTTTTGGCACCTTTTGGGGGGGAGCGCATACCTGTCTTTGACAGGTATCCTTTCCCCACTTTCGGGAGTCCAGGCCACTGTGAATTACGTCACAGCTCGGCTCCCTCCTCCTCCTTCCCCCCGCCGCTGCGCCAGTAGGAGAGCGGCGCGGTGCTTCACGCATGCGCAGTAGGGACCCGGCGCGAAGCCGTAATGCTTCACTACCGGGTTCCCTTACCCGAAATGGCAGCACCCGACAGCTGATGGAAACATCAGCTTCGGTGCCGACATCGCTGGACTCCAGGACAGGTAAGTGTCCTATTATTAAAAGTCAGCAGCTGCAGTATGTATAGCTGCTGGCTTTTAATTTTTTGCAGGGGTGGGCGGACCTCCTCTTTAGGAACCTGTTAGCTGTAGGTAATGCTTGTAGAATGTTTTTGTACAAAGGAGGTGTAACATACAGAAAATTATTGTGTCAGATCCTAAAAGTACCCTTTAGGTGCCCAAAGTTTTCGGATCTGGCTATATTTGGCCAGATCAGACAGATACCTAGGGACACCTGCCAAAACTTCTAGCCAAGGCAATAATCTTCCCAGTGATAAGCTAGGATCAGAAATTTCTTCTGTATGCTTGGCCCGCTTGGCTCTGTATTGTGAAACACTAATTCCCCATACACACGATCGGACTTTCCGACAACAAAACTGTGGATTTTTGTTCGAAGGGTGTTGGCTCCAACATGTCTTGCATACACACTGTCACACAAATGTTGGCCAACAATTACGAACGTAGTGACGTACAAGACGTACGTGATATCTCCATTACGAACGATAGTTTTACAACACAGAGCGCTTCCGGCTCAAACTTGATTCCGAGCATGCGTGGACTTTTGTCCGACGGACTTGTGTACACACGATCGGAAAGTCCGACAACAAACATTTGTTGGCGGAAAATTTGAGAACCTGCTAGCCAACATTTGTTGGTGGAAAGTCCAACAACAAATGTCCGATGGAGCATACACATGGTTGGACTTACCGCCAACAAGCTAACATCCAACATTTCCCGTCGGAAAATCTGATAGTGTGTACGCGGCATAACAGTTACCTGATGCAACTGTTTGTGTTTAAATGGAAAATATAATGGGTTTAGGTAAATTTTGTTATTATTGTTTTGTAACGCAAAGCTCTGGCTGTGGTAACTCACCCTGCCACCTGCCGCAAACCCAACTCCCAAATCCTTCCAGGTCTTTTTTAATTAAAAGAAAAACAAAAAAAAATACATACATTTTCTGCAGTCTTCTAGCCAGTCTGGTGATGTCACAGGGCCTTTCTTCTTTCTTGTCTCGCCTAGATTGTATGGCATTTAAATGATGTGAGAACTGCTTAGTCCTTAGCCCAGCCTGCATGAACCCCCCCCCAGGGATGTTTCATGATAGATGGATGTTTTATGTCTGATATATATATACAGCATATATATATATATATATATATATATATATATATATATATATATATATATATATATATGCAGTATTAATATACAGTATCTCACAAAAGTGAGTACAGCCCTCTCATTTTTGTAAATATTTTATTATATCTTTTAATCTGACAACACTGAAGAAATGACACTTTGCTACAATGTAAAGTAGTGACTGTACAGCTTGTACAACAGTGTAAATTTGCTGTACTCTCAAAAAAATTCAACACACAGCCATTAATGTCTATACCTCTGGCAACAAAAGTGAGTACATCCCTAAATGAAAATGCCCAAATTGGGCCCAAAGTGTCAATATTTCGTGTGGTCACCATTAATTTCCAGTACTGCCTTAACCCTCTTGGCCATGGAGTTCACCAGAGCTTCTCAGGTTGTCACTGGAGTCCTCTTCCACTCCTCTATGATGACATCACGGAGCTGGTGGATGTTAGAGACCTTGCGCTCCTCGACCTTCTGTTTGAGGATGCTCCACAGGTGCTCAATAGGGTTTAGGTCAGTTTCTTTAGCAAGGCAGTGGTCATCTTGAAGGTGTGTTTGGGGTTGTTATCATCTTGGAATACTGCTCTGCGGCCCAGTCTCTGAAGGGGAGGGGGACCATGCTCTGCTTCAGTATGTCGCAGTACATGTTGACGTTCATTGTTCCCTCAACGTACTGTAGCTCCCCAGTGCCGGCAGCACTCATGCAGCCCCAGACCATGAAACTCCCACCACCATGCTTGACTGTAGGCAAGACACACTTGTCTTTGTACTCCTCGCCTGGTTGCCACCACACACGCTTGACACCATCTGAACCAAACAGGTTTATCTTGGTCGCATCAGACCACAGGACATTGTTCCAGTAATCCATGTCCTTAGTCTGCTTGTTTTCAGCAAGCGGTTTGCGGGCTTTCTTGTGCATCATCTTTAGAAGAGGCTTCCTTCTGGGACAACAGCCATGCAGACCAATTTAATGCAGTGTGCGGAGTATGGTCTGAGCACTGACAGGCTGGCCCCCCACCCCTTCAACCTCTGCAGCAATACTGGCAGCACTCATACATCTATTTCCCAAAGACAACCTCTGCATATGATGTTAAGCATGTGCACTCAACTTCTTTGGTTGACCATGGTGAGGCCTGTTCTGAGTGGAATCTGTCCTGTTAAACCGCTGTATGGTCTTGGCCACCGTGCTGCAGCTCAGTTTCAGGGTCTTGGCAATCTTCTTATAGCCTAGGCCATCTTTATGAAGAGCAACAATTTTTTTTTTAGATCCTCAGAGAGTTCTTTGCCATGAGGTGCCATGTTGAACTTCCAGTGACCAGTATGAGAGAGTGAGAGAGCGATAACGCCAAATTTAACATACCTGCTCCCTATTCATACCTGAGACCTTGTAACACTAACGAGTCACATGACACCGGGGAGGGAATATGGCTAATTGTGCCCAATTTGGACATTTTCACTTAGGGGTGTACTCACTTTTATTGCCAGCGGTTTAGACATTAATGGCTGTTTGTTGAGTTATTTTGAGGGGACAGCAAATTTACACTGTTATACAAGCTGTACACTCACTACTTTACATTGTAGCAAAGTGTCATTTCTTCAGTGTTGTCAGATTAAAAGATAGAATAAAATATTTACAAAAATGGGAGGGGTGTACTCACTTTTGTGAGATACTGTGTATATATATATATATATATATATATTCTTTGTTTTGCACATAAACGGTTAATACAAAGGATTCTCAGAGCAGTATGGGTTAGCTAAAGAGACATGACCCCACTAGTGCTTCTATTTCAGGCATACTGTCTCTCATTGGCACCTCAGACAGAGTCATTCCATGAACCTGATTAGTCCTTGCACAACAGACTTTTTACATCAGGTGGTATACAGGAAAACATGTAAAATAAGACAAAGAGCTCCAACAGCTGGCTACCTATCAAACTACAAAATATTCAGTATTTAATATTTATTAATAAATATTTCATATTTATTTAGCCAAACAAAAACACATTTTTTAAATAAAAAATGCTGGTCCTGGCAATACTAAATAAATAAAGAAAGAAAATATGTACAAAACCAATATACATTCCTCTTTAATGATGCTTAGGCTGGGATGAGTGAAGGCATAAGCCGACCACACTAGAGTTTACACCTAGCTATAGGCATGAGGAGGGTAAGGCCTTGGGCATCCCTTTTGACAAAACTTTGTCAAGAATGCTTTAAAAAATATCCAACCTCAACTTAGCAAAGCATACATACTGTATATACAGTATGTGTATCAAAAGAGGAAGAGAGTGATGGTAGACAACTTGATGTTGGTTTATCTGCTGCAGTATAACATACAATTTTATAAGCGTTTGCTCCATTAAGGAAAAGTATAATATATTTTCACTAAGTCCATATTTTGAATTAATATTGGCAGCTTTTGACTAAAAGTATTATTATTTTTTTATCACATGTATTTGATTAATTTGTTTCTAAATAAATCAACACGAAAAGAAAGCATCTTCTACAGACAAAATCTATAGCACGGTATCTCATACATTAAAGTAATCTTTTTGTATTATGACCTCAAGGTTTTTCAAGACATAGACATATGATACAGATAGTTTATACCAGCCTTTCTCAACCTTTTCAACACAAAGGAACCCTTGAATTAACTTTCAGTTTCAAGAAACCCCTGCTTATAATTACAATATCTACACCTCTTGATACATTAGCGTGATGATCAATGGGAAGAATGCTCCTTATACTTGTGGTCATTGGGAATAATTACCCCCTTACATAAAGCTAAAAAGAACATTGGTGTCTTTGGGAACTTATCTGAGAGGCAGAAATTGCTCAGTGCTCATGGAACCCCTAGCAACCTCTGGAGGAACCCTAGGGTTTCCTGGAACCCTGGCTGAGAAACTCTGGTTTAAAGTTTTCTTCATTTTTGAGGTCCATCTCTATAAAGTGTTGCATTATCACTCACATGGAGTATGTTTTTTTTAGACAGTCAACCAACTCCTAGACTGTAGATTGTGGGAAGGAGAAGTAAAGCACAATCACTGCTTAGCACTGCAAGCACAGCCTGCATATAAATTGAGCCAATTTGGCTGCTCTGTGTACATAGCTAGCTACAAACTACACACTGAAAAAAAAAAACTTTACACATTACTTATCTGTCAATCCCACTATGTTTTGCTATGTTTTGTATACCCTCCTTTTTTCATTGGAAAATAATAAAAAATATTGGAAAATTTTACACATTGATAACATTAGTTGCATCAAGCTGTGCTTTTATGCATGTTGATTTAACGCAAAATTAAAGAGAATATACTTTCCCCTTAGCGTATCCTTTGCCCAGTGCAAAGGTGTTGAAAGTGTTACTTGTCATTGTTGACGTGACAAATTTGGAACCGGTGTTGTGAGTGATCATGTTATATATGGATAAGTTATAATGACCAAGTTTTAGAAATGAAATGCTGGAATTAATTTACGGAATGATCCTGATTAGAAAGCAAGTCAAACTTTGATTTTATTTTTACTGTTCCCATCCTTTGTTTTTTTCATGAGCACCTGCACAAGCTTCCCCTTTTTATGAGGCAATCCTCAAAACCTGCAAAATGGCATGACGCTGCTTATGACCCACATGGGCAAAGAGTTGTATGCTCTCATCTTTACTTACACTTAGAAAAGACAGCCTTACTGAGATCGAGATTTTGGTTTTGAAACTTGAAAGCTATTTCTCTTTTATTTTTAATGAACAACATATGTAAGGACAGACACCAAGGGGTGCATTTATAAAGCAGTGATATGGCCTTACTGTGGCCATACCATTGCTTTAAAAAATAAATGAGTGAAGAAAAAAAAACTTGAAAGTAGAGCCCAGTCACGTGTCTGGGTTCTATGCCTGAATATTTTTCAATATTGTATCCTTGGATCATGGAGTGTATTAGGCCAGCCATACACAGTTTGAATCTTGGCTGGTTTCTGCTGAACTGGCCGAGATTCTAACCATTAATGGGCAGACTGAATGTACCAAGTTGATTGATCGATCAACTTGGGTACAACCAGCTTTCCGGATTATCGCTAGCAGCTGCTGTAGCCTCTAGCAATAATCACTGTCTTCTCCAGGCGGGGACGGCTTCCCCCGCTAGCCCCTGCCGGGAGCAGACATTAGTTCGGCAGGAGGGATCCCCCTGTCAGAACTATCCGTGTTGATGAGGAAATTGTGGTTGCAGGAAAGAAATTTGCATTGTGTATGGTCGGCTTTATACTCAAAACCGCAGTCTGCATTTTATGAATGGCTTGTAAAGTGCAAATACAGTTTGAGGTGAACTCTGTGGTATCCAGCAGAGAGTGGATAATGCTCTGTGTATGGATTCACTAAATGCTCAGTTGAGTAGAATGAAACAGATTAATTTGATATTGCTCATTTAATTTATATAAGCCATTCATTTTCATAGCATTTATAGTTGTCATAGCTTTGGAGAGAACACTACTTGTAACAATAATTGTTGCAATTGGTGAACATGCATATTATTCTTTTATGAATAATGACAGCCACGACAATTTATACATGCTTCATATATTTGTATATTGGTGGTAGCTGGCACTATCAGATTTTAAGTTTAAATTTTACATATATTTGATGGATTTACTAAAGAAATCAAGACTTTATATTTGAATGTTCATTAAGCTTAGTGACCAAGATAAAGTTGTATTCATTTCAATAATCCAATCATATGAAAGCAAAAATCATTTTTTTTATTTTCCTTTCAACTGAATATTCAATGTACACATTAAAAGTACAGCTTCTCCTAATTTAAAAACAGTTTGCTAAGTGAATGGTCTCTATTCCATTAGTGACTCCACTGTTAAACTATTTTGTGTTCACATTTACTTTAGGCAAAAAGCTTGTTTTCTTAGTATTTTCATATAGATATCTACATAAACTGTATATGATATTTCTAGCTAAAAGTTGCAACTCTGTTCATCCAGTTTTGTCATGTTTGCACCCCTGATGGACAACAGAGCCCTGGATGCTGCTCTTTACTGTAATAAGCAACACAGATGGGTTAGAACCCCCCCCCCAACTTGCTTTTTTGACTGTGATGGAGCATCATTACTTGTGTAATTGAGTAGAATCTGAATGTAATAGAGCATAATGTAGATCCAATAAAAATATGCCTGCCAACAATTCAAAACAAAATTCCCCAAAAATGACGTAGGAAACTTACTGCATTTTTAAAAGGATTGAATCCTTGAATTGAATTCAGCATCAAAGAGGTATACATACAAAAGAAATACTTTTTGGAGGAGCAATTCCTTTTTCACCAGTTCTATCAAAAACATAGAAAGCACAAATAGTGGCATAGTAATAGTTCAGAAAAGCACACCTTACAATATTAACAGAGAAAAATGTCAGCCATGGTCAGGAATTTGAGAACCCATTATAAAGACTTTACCTTTCAGAGAAAATAAGTGCTGTATATGATCAAAGTGTACATTATTCACATCATACACTTTAATGTTCACTTATGATTCCAATGCATTCAAAGCTACATAAGCAAATAATTACCTATTCAGCAGAAAATCAATTTTATGGATGTATTTCTGCATATAGGAATACATTTCAGTCCGTAACGAAGAACATACATAGAATAAAAATGTTAACATAAAATATATTGCAGACCTTCAATGTGTGTGTTCATAAACATGTGTCTTGGTTATGGCAGGGGGAATGTACTGCATGTAAAGTTCTATGGGAGAAAGAAGAGCATCTATATAAATGTGGTGCAAGAAGATGACATCACCAACCTGCTATTAAGGTAGCTGGGTCACCACATGCCAGCATTATTATACACAGACCACTATCTGTGTTCCATGAAATGTCACGTTGTGGCTTGGTATCAACAATTGAATATGACCCCAAAAACAAATTGCCAGTGGTTTTGTTCCATTCTGCTTGCTTCAAGATGAAAACACCTGTTACAAATTATGAAATCCCCCTTCTCCTCGTGTAATGAAATCATTTTAAATAATAAAAAAAAGAAAGCCCCTGTTTATCTTTCTTATGATATATGAAGTGCGGCAAGCCTTAAAACCAGACACAGCGATGGCTTATAAGGATCCTATTTGAGGAAGAAAAGGCTATCGCAAGTGTTTTGTGTCAGGCACGCGGCACACACTATAACATGCTCCAGCTTTATTGGTGCAGGGGCTGGGCTCTCTGCTTGCTATTACATTTGGTTGGGGTATAGGGAGTTAATGATATTAGGCTTACTGTAACTGAACTAGGGATATCAATCCATTGAGGTTAATCTTTTACAGTTTAGATATGTTAAGGTGGAGGTTTATAGGCACAAGCCTGGTCTGCTTCTGTGGAATCTAAAGGGGTTAAATTGTATCAAAGGATGAGTCTTTTGATGTGGATTAATGAGTTGTCCTTTTGTTTCCTCAAAACTTACAGATCTTTATATAGCCTTTGACAATGGATACCGGTTTTGTCATTTCCTAGACTCTTTCCTCCTTGACCCAGTTAAGAAGTTTGCTGATATCTTTGATAAACACAAACTTGCTATCTGCTTGTTCCAAAATCACTTGCATTTGTTTCTAGAAGGTATTTAACACAGCAAACTAATCATTTGAAGGCATATACTGTACATCAAAGAAAAAAGACAATGACAATAAGACAAGGACATAGTAAGTGTTAAGAAATAGCATTAGAAATCCTAAAAAAATAAATGAAACCATTTTAGACATAGCTAAGCAAGTGGATTTCCTAGCTTGCTGTTTCTGGCCTGTTAAGATGAGGGCCTTTTAACCTAAACCGAATCGGTAAACTCTATGTTGTTTTCATTCTTTAAATATACAGTTCTTATTGAAACAATACTTGATGAACCTAGTCATGAAGGTCCTTGTCCTCCAAATGGTGCACCTTTGATGTCACCCTGTCATACAAACTCTTCATGGCTTGAGTAGGCAGCTTCCACCTTTGTCAATATTAAAAGACCAGTTAAGACCAACGACATGTAGGCCATGCTAATTGGAGCGCATGTAGGCAGGAGGTGGCTAAAAGAGGGTGCTGGAAATTGTCAGAACTGGTTTTTGAAAAGAATAAAGAAAAGGTGAAAAAACTATTTTATAGAAAAAAACCAAAACAAAAAAAAAAACCAAATTAAAAATGGTTCATGATATGTGGTGCTTGAGAAAACGCAACATCATTCAGTTAGGGTGTAATGCTATGTTTATATTTACAGGTAATCCACAACTTTCCGCTGGATGAAGCCTGTTTAGCACATACAAAGATGTGATATTATATCTCCTAAGTCTACTGTGTCTGAGGAAGGTTTGATGAGAGTTTTTGTCTGCATTTTATGTAAGATCTACTATATCCTGTGTTACTTGGACCTATAGCAGCTGTTGTTTTAGACTGTTGCTCATTTATTTGTTTAACTGCACATGAAAATGTGTATCTATCATATATCCATCTTCCCAAACCCCTTTGTGTCTAGTGGTTCTTGGAATAGTGATGCCTTCTGTTTTGCCTGGAACTGGGCAGTCAGGGAAATTCCCTTACCTGACATGTATCATACAATAGGAGTTTTAGGGGTCTAATTCAGGTATCTTTAAAAGATAAAGCATAGAGTAGTTTATCAATACAAACTAATTTTGCTAATATTTTTAGATTTTTCAGAGCATTTTCTAGTTTTCTAGTTTGTAAAAATATAACACTATTAAATGTGTAAAAATATAAGACTATTAAATTAACATCAGATTATTTTGAACTACATTGAATTTTTTCTGAAGGGTCTTATACCTACCACCTAATAAGAAGAAGTAGAAGACCTCTGAGACTGTGCAGTATCTTGATCAGCCAGGAACAACCAACTCATGGAAAAGTTCAGTTTCATAAAATGAGGTCAAGCAATTTTAAAAAGTGCAGAAAAGTGGTTAATTTTGGGAAAGCAAATAGTTTATAAACACAGGAAGAATATATAAAACAGCCAATCACAACAAATGACATACATAGTTACATAGTTACATAATTAGTCAGGTTGAAAAAAGACACAAGTCCATCCAGTTCAACCAAAAACCAAAAAAAAAAATATTGTACAATCCAATATACCTAATACTATACCCACAGTTGACACTACACTATATTACCAAAAGTATTGGGATGACTGCCTTTACACGTACATGAACTTTATTGGCATCCCAGTCTTAGTCTATAGGGTTCAATGTTGACTTGGCCCACCCTTTGCAGCTATAACAGCTTAAACTCTTCCGGGAAGGCTGTCCACAAGGTTTAGGAGGGTGTCTATGAAAATGTTTGACCATTCTTCCAGAAGCGCATTTGTGAGGTCAGGCACTGATGTTGGACGAGAAGGCTTGGCTCACAGTCTATGCTCTAATTCATCCCAAAAGTGTTCTATCGGGTTCAGGTCAGAACTCTGTGCAGGCCAGTCAAGTTCCTCCACCCCAAACTCGCTCAGCTATGTCTTTATGGACCTTGACTGGCCTGCACAGAGTCCTGACCTCAACCCGATAGAACACCTTTGGGATAAATTAGTGCGGAGACTGCGAGCCAGGCCTTCTCATCCAATATCAATGCCTGACCTCACAAATGCGCTTCTGGAAGAATGGTCAAACATTTTCATAGAAACACTCCTAAACCTTGTGGACAGCCTTCCCGGAAGAGTTTAAGCTGTTATAGCTTTCTCATCTACATCAGTGTCTAACCTCACAAATGCGCTTCTGGAAAAATGGTCAAACATTCACAAAGACACAGTCCTAAACCTTGTGAACAGCCTTCCCAGAAGAGTTGAAGCTGTTATAGCTGCAAAGGGTGGGCCAACTCAATATTGAACCCTACGGACTAAGACTGGGATGCCATTAAAGTTCACATGCGTGTAAAGGCAGGTGTCCCAATACTTTTGGTAATATAGTGTATATTTAATAGCTGGTTTAAGAAACATGAATTATTACATAGAAGCTTCAAGTGCAATGAAATTTGAATATATATGCAAATAGCATCTACTGGTTATTATAGAGACAATGGGGTTGAATACTAGTAGAGTAGAGTATGGTCACTTTGTAAAGCAAATTTTCATTTTGCATGGGGAAGTTTCCTTAACTTACCAAATGTGAAGATTCACTTTGCAAAGAATATCCAACTACATAAAAGGAAAAGGAAAAAAGTTTTTTTACTCTATGTAATTGGCTGATGAAAGTCAGCAAAGCGTCATCTTATTCACTAAGCCAAGGGAAATCCCCTTGCAAAATGAAAGTTCACTTTGTAAACTTAACATCCTATACTTCCTTAGTATATCAACTATAACATATTTCTAGACACACTATAAAATATAAAAATACTTTCACTGATAGTGGTGTGTTGTTGGTTTGATTTTCTACTGTGTGTGTGCTATCCATTGCTTTTTCCTCCTCTACATGTTTCCACCTGAACTCCTGGTCTTGGCTTTTGTTCAGGTGGTGTTTCCTTTGTCAATACTTCGGATTTTGTTGACTTCCTTCTCCCTAGCCATTGGAGCATATTCAGCCTAGCCAGTCCTTGTTTTTTACTTCTTTCCTAGTGTTTGACTACTGTTAATGTGTGGTTACATTCCCTGGGTTTCTTGCTGCTATCATAGCTATTTATACGTTTTCATAATATCTCTTTTACGTTCTTCTTGAATTGTTTTAAATAATTTTGGTCTGTAATGCAGAAAAATATAAGGTTAATTGTTGAGGCCATTGAAAGTGAAGTAACCTTTATTAAAAAAATACAGTTGGGCAAAACAGACCCGGTGCAGGACTTTAAGCAGCACCACTCAATGCGAAACAGAAGCTATAAGAACATCTTTGGATGTATAAAACAGAGATAAAACTGCTGATGCTTATGTAGTAATACTTTTTATGTGTAAATCACTTGTGAGGCCATGTCCAGTTTTTGTCAACACATTGTTAAAAGGACATAAACGTTTCACATAGCTTTTGGCAGACAACTAAATTTATATCGTTAATGAAGGGACTGAACAATCTTATTGACATTGAAAGATTAGAATATTGGATCTGTTCTGCTTGGAAAAAAAATGTTGTCTTAGAGCAGGGGTCTCAAAATGGTGGCCCTCCAGCTGTTGCAGAACTGCAATTGCCATGAGTCATTGCAAGGCTGACAGTTACAAGTATGACTCTCATAGGCAGAGGCATGATGGGACTTGTAGTTCCGCAACAGCTGGAGGGCCTCTGGTTTGAGACCCCTGTCTTAGAGGCAACCCATTCAACACGTGGAAATATATCCAAGGCCAGTACAAAGATTTGCCAAAACAACTTTTTATGCATAAAGATTTTTTATTGTTATTGCCCATATAAAAAATTAAATAAAATACATAAGCATTGGATAGATATACAGTATGTAACCATTGTCTGAGGATTTGTGTTAAAGGTGCAATGTTTGCAATTTTCTCGGCAGTGCATTTATACTGTTTGTTCAGATAAACTATGTATATAATCCATAACATAAAGTTGTTTGTTTTTAACGATCTATTAAAAAATTAAATACTTGAGAAGGGCTTTATATACAGGTGAAGACTCTCTAGCAATATTTATAGCACATAAAATTTGTATATAATTTTAATGGAAAGTCACAATAAGATTTAAGCACATACTATAACTATAATAAGAGGGATGATTCATTCTAAACTACTAGAGAACGCAGGGTAGGCTGTAATGGGGTCCCATGTTCTAACTCTGGTCCCTCCCTTTGTTAGGATGGCAATCATTGTTATAAAAGGAAATAAGTATTAGAAGCCAATGATCTCATAGTATGTCAACCATATCACAGGCCTTGTAAATGCATTGGAAATGGAAAAATGGGTAATATGCAAGGCTGACTGACTTTTTATGAGCCTTTATCACCAAATGTGCTGAACTGCTGATATTGGAATCTCTGCATGTATGGCAATCCTAAAGTTGTCTCCACACAGTAATCTGTAGTTTACCAATGTTGTTCTATGAAATTCCTTAGTAGTGTGACTTTAATAAATAATTGTTCAGTGCGCAAGATTCTATTTAAACTAGACCTTGGATATTGTTACTGAAACATAACTAGCTTAAAGTAGTATGACATGATAAGAGTTGTTCAAGTAATGCCATCATAGTAGTCAGTTTCTCATACCCCAGTCCCTATATTTTACTAAGTATGTGGGCACAAGCACCTACGTTTCTAATGCTACACCACTGCTGGCTCCCTATTTGTGCAGAGCTGCTTCCCCACACTTCGGAAGGAGATCATGTGCACTTATGTGCACTTGTCAGTTGGAAGCCATTGCAGGAAGGAATGAGGGAAAAGGAGTGTTTCCAGCAGGATGTACCCACACAAGAGTGGCTCCATAGATTTCTGCAAGGGAAAGGAGCCACTCTGAATCAGGGAAGGATGAAATGCTAGGGGTAGCAGGTGATTGTTGGGAAAATAACCTCTAATTAAAGAAGAATCTGCATATGCTGAAGGTATTGACCTCAGCATTCAATTTGCACAAACAAAAAGACTTTAATGTCACTTTAAAGTACATATACTGTTTGGAAATTAACTTAAGAGGTATAACCAGACATGTTGTGGTGAGGAAGGCCAAAAGCAACAAAAAAAAACCCACCACTGCACCACTACAAATCATAGTAGAGATTTCTCACTTTCATCACATATGTGTGTGACATATCCCCAAAACATGATGGTTATTTATCATTTCAGGATAGTCGCCAGAGCCATGAAATTATTCATATCTCTGTGGACAAATACCTTTATAGAGACATTTATTCCAAACTGATTAAAGCTGGTTCAGACTTGTTAACCAAGGTTAGGGAGGAACTGACTTGCGGAGAGAGAGAGCCAAACTGAAAAGCTTCTGCTATGATTTTTTATAAATAATTATTCCGCAGTACCTTCAGCTTCACAGGATTGGCTTTATAGCATATTTACTGCTTGTTAAAGCCCAAATGAACTTTTAATCTAAATAATCTAAACATTCCTGGTGCACTAAAGCAAATGTCATGCAAAACTATACAATTCATTTTCTTTAGAAAACAGCCAAAGTATAACTAGAAAAGGCTGCCCCCTGTCTGCCTGCCCCTGGCTCTCTGTGTGGAAGCACTGGTCTTTCTTCAGATGCTTGACATACCCCCTGCTGAGCCAGAGCTAGGACAATCCATGACAGGATTAAACAGCATTATATTTAGGAAATTCCCACATTGTATGTGTTTTTTTGTTAGGTGAAGTCCATTTGTTCCAAATTCAAATGTTAAAAGCAAACAAAATGTTACATAGTTGAAGTACTTTTAAATGACATTCACCAGGAAATCGAATGTACTGAGTATTTTCGTACAAATGTTTGTATGAATATTCATTTGAGATGTATAGCCATCTAAAAGGGGTTGTAAACCCGATAAAAAAAAAAACCTGTATGACAAAGGCATAATGAGTTAATATGCATCTCAATATATGAATATGAAATACTTACAGTGGCGCACACCTGCAGTGGTGCACACTGCTGAGACGGCTGACATCTTCCCTGGCATTTCTTCCAGGTTCGTGGACTCCAGCCCTGTGATTGGCTGGAGCCGCGATGACATCACTCCTGTTGCCGGTCATGGCAGAGGGCCCTGAAGAAATCGCCTACGCGGCAATTCCTTCAGAGCGCATGCGCCAATGACATCGTCGGTGGCGTGTATAGTAAATATCTCCTAAACGGTGCAAGTTTAGGAGATATTAACAGTACCTACAGGTAAGGCTTATTATAGGCTTACCTGTAGGCACAATTAATCAAGAAGACTTTACTTACTCTTTAAGGGTCCTTCTCTGTAGCATGCTGGCAGGGACATGTTTTAAAAGGTAAAACTTTGAACGTCTTAAATTGCGATGAGATATCCACTGCCCAAATATCTCCCCCACCTAACATGCCTTGTCTACCACCACATTCAATATTCTCAACTTTTAACTCTGTCACCACAGAGGGGGTAGCAAAACTTTTTTCTGAGGCCCACCTCATCAAGCACGACGACATCACTTATGACGAAATATGTCGGGAGAGGCTTACGGGAGTGATGTCATCACGCAATGGTGTACGATTGGATGAGCGGGACAGCTCCGAGGTAGCCCATAGGAACACAGTGCAGATTATACCAAATGCACATTTTAAAACACATTTTTTAAATACGGTTTTACACTATGGATGTGCTTCTTTCATTTTCTCTCTAAATGTTACCAAAGTTGCATGTCCAAAGCTATGTTGATCTAGCTGCTGAGGGGTGGCCTCATTAACCCTACAAGTGCTGTTTGACCATTGGTGATCTAGTGGCTGAGGGATGGCCTTATTAACCCTACAAATGCTGTTTGACCATTGGTGATCTAGTGGCTGAGGGATGGCCTCATTAACCCTACAAGCGCTGTTTGACCATTTCAGTTATGGTCATAATCATCTGGTAGGCAGCTGATTTTTCTCACTTTCTCCCATGGGTGGATTTGAATCTGGGTCTACAGTATGGTGTGATTGTCAGAAGATACATTCCTCTGCTGGATTCTTTCCATCTTTACGCACGCACTTTGGACATTTTTTCTGTCTTTTTAGGTTTTTGGGGACTTTTCTTTTTTTTTCTTATAATGACTTTTAGACATTGATTATAAGAATACATCACCTCTCATGGGTTGTTGATGTGTCATCTGTATATTCAAGCTCAGGTTGATTGCGTATTGCTTTTTATTATTGATTTATGCTATTGAATGTTATATCTTTTTATGATCTTTGACTATATTCTTTTGAGTATAGGATTTTTTGCAAACAAGCATACACACAGGAGTTGTATATTACTTGATGCACACTATTACTGTTAGAGCGCTGCACTATTCTTTAAACGTAACTTATGTCACCTTACCCTCCATAATGTATGCAAACTGTGCCCTTTCTTGACAAACAACATCACAAAGCTATTAATTCAATCCTTTGGTATCTCTCGCCTTTTTGCTTTTGCAACTCTCTTCACATTGGCCTACTTTTGCACAAGATATCCCTCCTTCTATCTAATATGAATGCTGCTGCTAGATTCATTAACCTTACCAGCCAGTCAGTGGCCACCACCCCTTTCCTTCCCATACTTTCATTGGCTTTTGCTGGCCCAGCTCATAAAATATAAAATACTAATGACAATAAACAAAGCCATCCACAACTCTGCCCTAAGCTACATAACCAACCTCATCCCAATAGATTACCCAAACCTTCCACTCTACTTCTTCAAAGACCTACTGCTCTCTAGCTCCCTTGTCACCTGCAGGGCTTCTCCAGAGGCTCTCCCATCCTCTTAAACTACCTACCCCAATCTGTCCAGCTATCTTTATCTCTGTCTGTCTTTAAAAGGTCCTTAAAAACTCATCATAGTTATTACCTTTTATCATTTTTAGATTGTAAGCTCTCATGAGCAGGGCCCTCCTGACCCTTTAATTTTGAACTGTAATGTAACTGTACCAATTTTGTTCTTTTGTAAGGTGCTGATACTATATAAATACTGATATATATTAAAAAAAAGTAATGCACTTGGAATATATTTAGCTGCATTAAACTGAAAGTGTAATTTGAATTAAATATGTGTAAATATTTGAATGTCCATAGCCTGGCCAAAGTTCTAATTTAACCTCTATTGAGCCATTACGCCGATGCATGCATTTGCACACCGATTTTTACCATACTTTCTATGTCAACGTGCTCTGTACAGCTCTTTCTTTTTTCAGTGCAGACTAAAAAAAACTTGAAACAGATTTAATATATTTAATATGAGGCAAAAATATAAACACATTAAATATGCAGACTGTGTGCTAATTTACAGCTGAAAAAACACAAGGAATAATAAAAAATAGTAACTTAGGGAAATTGCAGAAATACATTTTACCTAATACTTTATCTACAGTTTACAGTTGTCCAATAGAGGGAGGAATAAATATTATGGTTTAAAAGTAAATAAAATGTAATTCATTGATTTGAAAATGCTGCAAGTATTAGCATTAACATTTCATTTGTTCATCATAAAGACTTTTTAACCAGTAAAATATTTTGTGGCAAGGCCATTCTTTTTTAGCCCATCTCAAAGACGTCCAAAATTCAGACCAAGAAAATTGAAAACAGTTTCTAAATTATATAAAGGATATGTTCCATTGTAAAGGATATTTTTCATTCCTAATTAAAATAGTTTTAAACCCCAATGTAAATTAAAGTTATGTTAACTGTGTTTCTGGGATAGGTAAAAGTAATAGAAGAGTTGGAACATTTTAAAGTAAAAATACTGCTCCAGTGTCTCTTTATTGTTGGTCAATTGAAGGTCTATAGTCCTAGCCATGTTACCTCTGTTGAAAGGCAAGATTAAAGTTTGGACTTTTGATTCTTCGCATTATTAACATGACCAAGTGCCAATGCCTACACATATGTGGCTAACACTGAAGGGAACCCTGATCAGCATTTTATCAGAGAAAGGCAAGCACTTGCTTTACTTTAGTAGAGTAATGCTTAGTTATTCTTCATTTAGCCCTTCCAGAAATAATATTTTTATAAGTATATGTTTATATTTGAGTATAGACAGTTACATTCCATGATAACTTTATATTCTTTAAATACAAGAGCCATGTACACTCACCCGCCACTTTATTAGGTACACCTGTTCAATTGCTTGGTAACACAAACTGCTAATCAGCCAATCACATGGTAGGAACTCAATGCACTTAGGCATCTAGACGCGGTGAAGACGACTTTCTGAAGTTCAAACCAAGCATCAGAATGGGGAGGAAAGGGGATTTAAGTGACTTTGAATGTGGCAAAGACGGGCTTGTCTGAGTATTTCAAAAACTGCTGATCTACTAGGATTTTCACACACAACCATCTCTAGGATTTACAGAGAGGGGTATGAAAGAGAGAAAATATCCAGCGAGTGTCAGTTGTGTGGACAAAAATGCCTTGTTGATGTCAGAGGTCAGAGGAGAATGGGCAGACTGGTTTGAGATGATAGAAAGACAAAAGTAACTCAAATAACCACTTGTTACAACCAAAGTATTCAAAATAATATCTCTGAATGCACAACACATCGAACCTTGATGCCGATGGGCTACAGCAGCAGAAGACCACTCCTGTCAGCTAGGAACAGGAAACTGAGGCTACAATTTACACAGGCTGACCAAAATTGGACAACAGCCCTGACTGTACCCCCTCCTCAATGACCCCTCCCCCTCAGAGGACCACCAGATTTGAGGGAAAACCGTCTATGGAAAGCACAGAGGAGGACAGGGGCATGTAGGTCCGAGGATGAGACCCAAGAGCGTTCCTCCAGACTGTACTCTTTCCAATGAACCAGGTACTGTATGCACCCACAAATTCTACGAGAGTCGACAATGAACTGTACTTCATATTCCTCGTGGTTCTCAACCTGCACTGGGTGAGGACGTGGCACAGAGGTGGTGAAGTGGTTGCTGACCAAAGGTTTTAATAAGGAGGTATGAAATACATTTGAGATATGCATATTCCAAGGAAGGTCTAAAGCGTAAGCCACTGGGTTAATCCTGCAGAGAATACAGAAAGGCCCAATAAACTTAGGTGCCAACTTCAGTGAAGGAACACGGAGTCGGAGGTTGCAAGATGACAGCCATACCCTGTCCCCAACCTGGTAGGAAAGCGCAGGCAGGCGTCTGCAGTCAGCATGGAGTCTCTACCTATCATTGGCATGTCGCAAGGACTCCTGGACTTGTACCCAAGTGGAACAAAGACCACAGAGATGCTCCCCTAATGCAGGAATGCTTGAGGAGCAAATGTGTCAGGCAACATGGATGGTTGGGAGCCATAGTTCGCCATAAACGGGGACAATCAGGAAGCAGAATTCATGGCACTATTGTGAGCAAACTACGCCCAAGGTAAGAGGTCTGACCAGTTGTTATGATGGTCAGAAATATAGCAATGTAGAAACTGCTCCAAAGAATGAGTAATTGAAGCTTGACATGAAAAGAACCCATTGCGCCCTTCTAGCAGAGAAGCGTTTAGTCTCAGACAAGAATGTGAGATTCTTATGGTGAGTAAGAATGAGAACTGGCACAGTGGTACCTTCAAAGAGATGCCTCCATTCCTTAAGGGCTAAAATGATCGCCAACAACTCTCTGTCCCCACCTCATAATTGCATTTTGTGGGTGACAATTTCTTGGAAAAGTAGCCACACGGATGCATAGCGCTCTCAGAGGAAGGGCGTTTAGACAGAAGAGCCAAAGAAGCATCAACCTTAAGGATAATGGGTAACGTAGGATCAGGATGTGTCAACACAGGAGCAGAAATAAAGGCAGCCTTGAGACTTTCAAAGGCCTTAACGGAGTCCGGAGACCAACTCTGTGGGTTACCATGCTTTCTGGTCATATCAGTCAGGGGTTTGACCAGGGACAAGAAGTTACAAATAAACTTCCGATAATAATTGGCAACGCCAAGAAAACGTTGCAGAGAACGTATACCCACGGGTCGGGGCCACTGGAGGACTGCAGGAATTTAACCTGTTCACGATGGAACTTGGAATGGAATTTACAATAGAGATTGTTTTCTCTCAGCTTCTGAAGCACAGGACAGACATCTGTGTGGTGGCTCTCTAGGGACTTGGAAAATATGAGGCTATCTTTGACATAAACCACCACACATAGCTGCAACAAATCTCAAAGAATATTGTTGATAAATTCCTAGAAAACTGCCAGGGCATTGCAAAGGCCAAATGGCATTATGAGGTACTCATAATGACCTGTTCTGGTATTAAACGCAGTTTTCTATTCATCCCCCTCCTTGATTCTCACGAGATTGTATGCCCCTCTCAAATCAAGCTTCGTGAAAACCGTTGCTCCCTTGAGGCGGTCAAATAACTCCTTAATCAATGTAATTGTATAAGCATTCTTGATCGTGAAACGATTGATACCCCTATCATTAATACAAGGTCTAAGTTCACCACTCTTCTTCTTCACAAAGAAGAAACCAGCACCAGCAGGAGACGCGGATTTGCGGATGAATCCTTGAGAAAGTGAGGCTGAAACATACTCCTCCATGGCCTTATCCTCCAAGACCGTCAAAGGATAGACCAGGCCCCGAGGGGGTATGGCACCAGGTTGAAGGTCAATTGAGCAATCATACGGCCATTGTGGAGGCAAACTACCGGCTTGACCTTTGTCAAAGACATCGCTAAAATCGCGGTACTCCTCGGGCAGGGAGGAGAGTGAAGAGGTGCTCAGGACCTTAGCCACCTTCTGAAAACATGTCTTGCTGTATTGTGGCAACCAGGGAAGAACCTCAGCATGAAGCCAATCAAAAGAGGGGTTGTGCCTCTGTGACCAAGGATAACCAAAAACAACTGGACACTTAGGTGAGGAAATGACTTGGAATTGGATTATCTTATGGTGAAGAGCCCCTACGGTCATGAAAATGGAACAGTCCCATGAGTCACATAGGCAGGCTGTAGAGGTCTCCTGCCAAGAGCCTCAATGGCAAGTAGGGTGGCATGAAGCTGCAAGGGAATCGAGTGCTTAGATACAAAGGCAGCATCAATGAACAGGCCTGTCGATTAGAGCCTGTATCTTGACGGACGACTCAGATCAAGAAAGGATAACTGGGACCAGGGGCTTATCCTTCTGGACAACTGGGGACTAAACAACGCCACCTAAGGTCTGTCCGCTACAGGACCTCAAGGTTTGAGCATTCCCAGGACAGGTAGGACAAGACTTCAAAAAGTGACCAACCTGGCCACAATAAAGGCACAATCTCTCCCTCCTCCTAAAGGTTCTCTCATCCACAAAGAGACGTGTAAAGCCCAAGTGCATGGTTTCACTGTCCTATCTTATCTTTGATGGTACCCGAGAGACCATGAGGAAAAGCACCTACGAGAGCCTCATTGTTCCAAGCAACCTCTGCTGCCAGGGTACGGAATTCAATGGGGTAATCGGCAACAGTTCTCGTACTCTGTTTGATGGACATGAGGCACTTGGCAGCAGAAGCAGAGCGTGCAGGAATGCTGGAATACCCTTTTAAAGGAAGCCACAAACTCTGGGTAACTCAGGACAACAGATTTTTCGTCTCCCATGGAGGGTTTGCCCAGGCCAAGGCTCTCAGTACTAGCCAGGAAATCAGGAAACCGGAGAATCTGCGTAGTGGAACAGCAAGCAGGATCAGGAACCAGAAGGGACATCAGCCAAGCAAGTCTTTTACAGGTACACAGGAGAGAGTCTCAGATATGTTGACTAGGCGAAGGCAGAGAGAATCTGGACTGAACAGCTTAAGTAGCCAGCAGGACTGACGAGCAGGATATCATCACCAGGTGAGTCACTGTGGAAAGATTAGAGCTGGCAATTAACTGACAGCTGAGCAGCCTGCTCTGAGAAGGAAGGGCTAAGCCCAGCCCTGACAGTCCATTCCTTTATGACTAAAGTGTACCTATTTTCTGATGGCCACTTCCAGCAGGATAATGCACCATGTCGCAAAGCCAAAATCATCTCAAACTGGTTTCTTGAACATGACAATGAGTTCACTGTCCTCCAACGTCCTCCACAATCACCAGATCTCAATCCAATAGAGCCCCTTTGGGATGTGATGGAACTGGAGATGCACATCACGGATGTGCAGCCGACAAATCTGCAGCAACTGCGTGATGCTATCATGTCAATATGGACCAAAATATCTAAGGAATGTTTCCAACACCTTGTTGAATCTATGCCATGAAGAATTAAGGTGGAGCTCCACCCAAAACGGGAAGTTTCGTTTTAAACATTCCTCCCCCACATCCTATGCCACATTTGGCAAGTCATTTTTTTTGGGGGGGAAGCAGGTACCTAGTTTTGAAAGGTACCCACTCCCACTTTCAGCCAGACCGCCTAGGCGACCCGATCGGAAGTTCTCCTCTCCCCCTCCCAGGTCCCAGAAGATTGCCGACTATAAAGGAGGTGCAGCGTGGCTCACACATATGCAGTGCACACCCAGCTGTGAAATCTCAAGCTGTCACAGCCGGGTGCCCACAGAAATGCCGTTGCCGGGTAGAGGAGAGGGAGATATTCGAGGGTTCGGGCGGCCACATCGCTGGATCGTGGGACAGGTGAGTGTGTATTTATTAAAAGTTAGCAGCTACAGATTTTTTACAGACACTGGAACTCCATTTGCCAGTCCTGAAGGCAAAAGGGAGTCCAACCCAATACTACCAAGGTGAACCTAAAAAAGTGGCCGGTGAGTGTATAGTCTCATTTATTTATAAAAAAAAAAAAAAATGTCTCAGCATTAATGCATATGTCACGAATAATACCTGTAATATGTGTATAATGTCAGTTTCTACTTGTTGCCTTTTGCAGTGTGAAAGCAATATTCCCTAACATTTGATCCTAAGAGAAAAAAAAGCATTAAGAATATTTAATAGAAATGTGCGGTTCATTTAGTTCCGAATTAATATTTGGACAAATATTTCATTATTCGGAGATTCGGATATATCTGAATACCCGATTTACAATATAAACAAATTTTACTGAATTCTCCGAAAAACGTAATGAAATTCGTCCGAATTTTGGAAATTCAGACTGAAATTCGAATCGAATTTTACATTGAACTCCAGTGGAATTCTAACTACACATATTGTTGAAATCAAAGACTGTGTGTGTTATTAGAGTACCATTTCGAAATAATGCCGTTTTTGTTAAGCCAAAGGTGATTTAAAGAGTCATTGTAATCATTTAATGAAGACTTTTTTTTTGTTTGTTCACTTTGCTGCATTCAAATCGAAAGCAATATAACATTTTCATTTCGACTGATTCGAAAATTGATCTATTTGGACGTTTCGAATCGAAAAAATCTGTAAATTCGAAGAAAATTAGAAAATTCTGAATGCGAATTCCGAATACGAATTCTGAATATGAATTGAACAAATCAACCAAATTGAACTAAACAAAATAACTAGATTAACGAATCAAAACGAAACGAAACTAAACAAATTTTTTCATCATGCATATGTCTAATATGCAAACAAAAGGATTAAAGAGCATTCAACCAATAGAAAAAACAGTCTACACACGGTCGGATTTTCCGACAGGAAATTTTCGATGGGAGAGATTCAAGGGTTCGGGCGGCCACATCACTGGATCGTGGGACAGGTGAGTGTGTGTCTATTAAAAGTTTATTTAAAAAAAAGTTTAAGTTTATTAAAAGTTAGCAGATACAAATTTTTTCATCATGCATATGTCTAATATGCAAACAAAAGAATTAAAGAGCATTCAACCAATGGAAAAAACAGTCTACACATGGTCGGATTTTCCGACGGGAAATGTACGATGGGAGAGATTCAAGGGTTCGGGCGGCCACATTGCTGGATCGTGGGACAGGTGAGTGTGTGTTTATTAAAAGTTAGCAGCTACAGATTTTTTACAGACACAAAAAAGACTGGAACTCCACTTGCCAGTCCTGAAGGCAAAAGGGGGTCCAACCCGATACTACCAAGGTGAACCTAATAAAGTGGCCGGTGAGTGTATATTCTCAATTAAATCTTGGGGGTCTATTTATAGAAAAAAAAAGTCTCAGCATTAATGCATACAGTGGGGCAAAAAATTATTTAGTCAGCCACCAATTGTGCAAGTTCTCCCACTTAAAAAGATGAGAGAGGCCATCATAGGTATACCTCAAATACGAGAGACAAAATGTGGAAACAAATCCAGACAAAAAACTTTGTCTAATTTTTGAAATAATTTATTTGCAAATTATGGTGGAAAATAAGTATTTGGTCACCTACAAACAAGCAAGATTTCTGGCTCTCACAGACCTGTATCTTCTTCTTTAAGAGGCTCCTCTGTCCTCCACTCATTACCTGTATTAATGGCACCTGTTTGAACTCGTTATCAGTATAAAAGACACCTGTCCACAACCTCAAACAGTCACACTCCAAACTCCACTATGGTGAAGACCAAAGAGCTGTCGAAGGACACCAGAAACAAAATTGTAGACCTGCACCAGGCTGGGAAGACTGAATCTGCAATAGGCAAGCAGCTTGGTGTAAATAAATCAACTGTGGGAGCAATAATTAGATGCCAGTTCCATGGCACCCTAGGGTTCCTCCAGAGGTTCCTAGGGGTTCCTTGAACAATGAGCAACTTCTGCCTCTCAGATAAGTTCCCACTAACACCATAGATCTTTTTAGCTTTCTGTAATGGGTTAATTCTCCCCAATGACCACAAGTGTAAGGAGCATTCTTTCCACTGACCATCACACTAATGCAGCCCTCAAAAATTCCACTCGTCTGCTTGCATTTTGCGAGTGGATTTTGAGGGCTGGCGAGTGACCCCGCCCCCCTCTGATGCACGGTGACTTGACGGGACTTCCCTGTGACGTCACGGGGAATGCCACAGGGAAGTCCCGTCATGTCCCATGCGTCAGAGGGGGGCGGGGTCACCGGGTGGCCCCGCCCCCCGTTATTTAAGAACCGTCAGACGAGGAGACGCCGTCACACAGCGGGAGCCTCCCTCCATGCCAGCATGGCTGCGGAGCGGCCCGGAGAAGAAATGAAGAAGGAAGAAGAGATGAAGAAGAAGAAGATGAAGAAGAGAAGAGGATGAAGAAGAAGAAGATGAAGAGAAGAGCGGGAGCCTCCCCTCATGCCATGGGTGCGGAGCGGCCCGAGGAGAAGAAGATAGAAGACGCCGCGGAGGAGATGCTGGACGAGAACGCCGGAGGAAGAACCAGAAGAGCCAGAAGAACCAGAAGATGAAGAAGATGAAGGAAGATAGAAGAAGCATTTAAATAAAGGAATTGTCAAAAACTGTCTCTTGTCATTTTTAACTATTTTGACATTTTTTTAGTGAAATAGTAGGGGTAAGTACCCCCTTACCATTTCACACAGGTGGGGGGCCGGGATCTGGGGGTCCCCTTGTTAAAGGGGGCTTCCAGATTCCGATAAGCCCCCCGCTCGCAGACCCCCACAACCACCGGCCACGGTTGTGGGGATGAGGCCCTTGTCCTCATCAACATGGGGACAAGGTGTTTTGGGGGGCTACCCCAAAGCACCCTCCCAATGTTGAGGGCATGTGGCCTGGTACAGTTCAGGAGGGGGGGGCGCACTCTCGTCCCCCCTCTTTTCCTGCGGCCTGCCAGGTTGCGTGCTCGGATAAGGGTCTGGTATGGATTTTTGGGGGAACCCCACGCCGTTTTTTTTTTTTTTTGGCGCGGGGTTCCCCTTAAAATCCATACCAGACCTGAAGGGTCTGGTATGGAGTTTAGGGGGAACCCCACGTAATTTTTTGTTAAAATTTTGGCCGGGGTTCCCCTTAATATCCATACCAGACCTGAAGGGCCTGGTATGGAATTTAGGGGGACCCCCCCACGTCATTTTTTTTTTTTTAATTTTGGTTCGGGGTTTCCCTGTGGGGAATTCCCATGCCGTTTTTATCAATGAACTTTTATGTGTATTGTCGGACCGGCAATTCATTAATAGCCGCGGTAGTTTTAAATGAGTTTTTTCCTTCGAAATGTCATTTTGCTGTCAGACTGTTCTAAACACGGGAAACATGCGCCCCTTTACAGGCATACTATAGACACCCCCCAGGTACGAAATTTAAAGGGATATTACACTTTTATTGTTTGACTTTAAGCATTATTAAAATCACTGCTCCTGAAAAAACGTCCGTTTTTAAAACTTTTTTTTGCATTGATCCATGTCCCCTGGGGCAGGACCCGGGTCCCCAAACACTTTTTATGACAATAACTTGCATATAAGCCTTTAAAATTAGCACTTTTGATTTCTCCCATAGACTTTTAAAGGGTGTTCCGCGGCATTCGAATTTGCCGCGAACACCCCAAATTGGCGAACAGCCAATGTTCGAGTCGAACATGAGTTCGACTCAAACTCGAAGCTCATCCCTAATTGGGGACACAGGCTGCATTGGAGGACACAGGCTGCATTGGTAGACACAGGCTGCACTGGCGGACGCAGGCTGCATTGGGGACACAGCCTGCACTGGCGGACACAGGCTGCATTGGGGACACAGGCTGCATTGGTGGACACAGGCTGCATTGGGGACACAGGCTGCATTGGGGACACACGCTGCATTGGTGGACACAGGCTGCACTGGTGGACACAGGCTGCACTGACGCACACAGGCTGCATTGGGGGCACAGGCTGCATTGGGGGACACAGACTGCACTGGGAACACAGGCTGCATTGGTGGCACAGGCTGCATTTGTGACACAGGCTGAACTGGGGGACACAGGCTGCACTGGGGGACACAGGCTGCACTGGGGACACAGGCTGCATTGCTGACACAGGCTGCACTGGCAGACACAGGCTGCATTGGTGGACACAGGCAGGCTGCATTGGTGGACACGGGCTGGCTGCAATGTTGGGCACGGATAAAGTTGTTGTTAATATTTATTTTTATAACTTAATTCTGCATAAAACATTTAAGTGTCATGTCATGAGATAACTTATGAGGGCATATTTAGGGATGAAATTAGGGGCGGGAAGGGTAAGGGTTGGGCGGGGCAATTGGTGGCAAGTAACCCTTGAGGCCTGGCTAGTAGCTCAGGATTTGAAATTTTGAGTCCTGCACTAATGTATCACGAGTTGTAGATATAGTAATTTTAGCAGGGGTTCAACGAGACCGGAAAGTTATTTCAAAGGATCCTCTGTGCTAAAAAGGTTGAAAATGAGTGCTTTAGGCTATCAGCATGACTGTTCACTGCTGCCCTCTCTTTATTGGTCTGATCTTCTACACACTCCCCTCCTTTAGTTTTCTGTAGGCAACCTGTAGTGGGAGGACCTGCTGGATCCCTCCCACAGCTCTGCTCTCTGCACAGGTTGTGCACAGTACAGTTATGCTGTCGCTATTACATTTACAATGCAATATCTAGAATGCACTCCAAATGGGATTCATATCCTAGCTAGTAAGAAATGTATTGAACTGAAAATTTTTGTGCCATGACTTGTTTCCCCAAACTACAAATTGAACCACAGATGCTAAGCATTGAGAGCAATGTATAAGGTTATCCATACAAAGCTAGACCTTGACTTTCTAGTTCCCCTTCACAAAAAAATGGGAAGTAACAACTTATTTGTAGGATTCCTTCATCTCTACCCAGAGCTCACTTAAAAAAAACTCATTATATTTGCCTGCTTTGCCTTTGCAAATTTTCTCACCAGGTAACCTGTTTGTGCCAGTCATGTTCTCCAAAATCTTCATAGTATTGCATTACAGGAAAAAAACTACCTTTGTTTAACCTTGAAAAATAAATGATTTTACTGGAGGCTAATTCCTTTACAGAGGTCTTAGAACTAGTCCCCCCAAACCTTTATTACTAATGGTCTACCTGCACTTTTCTATTTGCCCCCTTATCACTTTGGGGCCCTGTGAAGTAGCACAGGCTGCTCAGATGGTATGTTATCCCCTGTCTGTGCAGCGTATACTACTGTCTAGTGGCAAAGATGTAGATTTAAAGCTCCTCGTACTAAACTGCACATGTTAGTCAGTTTGAACAATACTGCTGTTTTTTTAAGGCATCACCCTGCCAGTATATGTATGGTTGTTCAGTGCATTGAGCATCTGGGCTGTGCATGTGCCACCAGGCAACACTAGTATTTCTTGGAGGAGCTCCTCCAAAAACTTGTAATTGTGGATTTTACATAAGGTTTGGTTACATAAATCAAGCATTACCAAGCTAGAGAAGCAGCTGTGCAAATATTCGCATAGAAAATAATACCTTTGTTCATTTTGTATCCATATAGAAAAATACAGCCATTAGTAAAATGTTTATGGAAAATAAAATGTAACCAGTAGAACATGAATATTGTGACACACCTTTCTTACAAGCTCTGTATGGTTGATTTACTAAAAGTTGAATGTTCCACACCAGCTCAGTGAATTGCTTTATTTTTGGCAGTATTACTTTAGCTGTTTGTTTCAATTATTTTGGTCAGTTTCAAACAACTTCATGAATATTAACACCACAGTAGCCAGTTTTATGTTGGGAACTTATGCAGCCATTTCCTAAGATAGCATTTTTTGTAACTACTCTAACTTACTGTAACTACTCCCACAACTGCTCACAGTGCATGATATGGTTGGGGTTTGCCATTATTTTTTTTAACCCATAAATGTTTATTAAATGCAGGTACTGTAAGTACCTTAATTGGACTTGGTATCAGTCTGTTGTGATCACCTGTACAGCAGCACTAAGGCTGGTAGAGGGAGGGGCAGCACTAGAAGCCAATCATATGTGCTAAATGCAAATGTGCGGAGAAGGAATGTGAGTAGAGCAGTATGGCTGCTGCTCCTTCATTGTCCAATCATAGGCAGAATGTAGGGAGGAGACCTTGCTTTTTTCCTGGATAGCAGCAGTAAAATGTAAGGTTACTGACCAGACTATACACTCTTGTAGGGTTGGTGTAAATCTCAGGAGTGAATGGATTGAAAGACAGATGATTTGCATTATTGTGTAAGTTTTGTATATGTATTTTATTTGTGCATTTAGCTGTTTGTCTAGAATACACCTTTACCATTGGTGTACAACATGTATTTTATATGTCTATTTAGCTGTTTGCCTAAAGTACAGCTATAACATTGGTGCATTTGCCATTCTAATTTGCTCCTCATACACATTAAAGGGAATTTGTAATATGATCTAAAATTAAAACTGTTATGAGAGAACTAAGGAATTGCCATTGGAGACCTTGCCTTCTGAAAAAAAAGCCAATGCTTACCTGTGATGTTCATCCTCTGGCTTTGGTTACTAACTAAAAAATGGCTTAGAACAAATAAGCAGATCACCTGTTTCAACTTGGCCTTGACCTCACTGAGAACAGGACTCAGGAAATATTTAAGGCAAAAGATTAGAATGAGAGCATGTCAGCTGTTACCTCTGCATAAAATGGATGTCCATTCTGTCCCACCATTTCTGAAGAATTCCCTTGAATTCTCTACCAAAAATGGATTCAAAATTTGAAGGCTGGAGGTCATCTTATACTGTACATTCAGTTTTGGATAGACTGGCTTGCTGGAATCATTTGGTTGTACAATCCCCAGCCCTATTTATTGCCATAATCATTACATCTATTCTGTCCCTTAATGGTTTGAATTGAATAGTAATAGAGTAATGAGTTACATATATATTCTATTCTAAGTATCTTAAAAGATGGGTAGTATGAGAGTTGATAACCCCTTCAAAAAGATTTTTTCTCTATTTACTACTGATTCTTGGGAGTAATGCTACTGGGTTAACTGTGCTGCTGAAATATTTTCCAAAGCGCTACTCTACAAATATAATCTAAGAAAGAGAACAGCTAAAAAGTTATGGTTTTAGGTTTGTTAAATTAATGGTTTCGGTTTTGTTGGTTTACATTTGAAATTACAGCAAAATCTATTCATTTATCTTGATAGTAATACACATATACCCTTTTTGGGATGTGTGGCTATTCATATGCATCAGTGCATTTATCCAAACTAGACATGCAGCGTTTGCACACATTAAGTCAACCCATGGAACTGAAAGGTAAATGCAAGGAAACACTTTATTATAGATTTTTTTGTGTTTTTAACATATTTGCCAAAACTTTAATGTGATATTAAAGCTGTAGATTTTTTTTACATTAAAATAATAAACATGTGATACTTACCTGTTCTGTGCAGTGGTTTTGCACAGAGCAGCCCCGATCCTTCTCCAGCCCCTTTCCGCACTCCTGGCCCCTCCCTCCTGCCCAGTGCCCCCAGAGCAAGCAGTCCATTCACTTACAGAGCCGTGGCTCAGCCCCACCACTCTCTTTCCTCATTAGCTCACTGGGTGTGATTTACAGCTGAGGCTCTTGTGCACAATGTTGGAGGAAGATTGGGCCCAGGTAAGTATTGGGGGGGGGGGGAGTGGAAGTGCCCATTGCTTGTTACTTATTGGAGACATTAAATAAAATAGTTTTTTTTCCGTTTTGACTGAAAGAATTGCCCCAGAACAAGCACTCAAAAAAAATAAAAAAAAATAAAAAGAAGGTCCCAAGAACATAATTCATAACAGTGCTTTTCAAGGATACCAAATATGCCTACATTATTCAGTACATGGTACATTTTTGTAAACCAGACTGTAATTGACATCTGTGCTATTTAAACTGAATATCACTACCTTTGGAACAACATGGGTCATGCTAATTGGCTACTGAATGCGTTCCTGTAAGCAATGCTGTGCGTTAGTACTCACAGTGTATGCATGAAAACATGTCTGAATAGGGACTTGGCACATACTGTTTTTTTTCAAAGAGGAAACACAGGATTTAACAATATCTTTTAAAAATGAAGGCTTGGAATAAAAAAAGCTGAATAGTGTTTGGCCATTTGGATATTACAAGTGCATGTACATCTATCACATACACATTACATGCACAAAAGACTCTGAATGCCAAACTATCCATATCCTTGCTTTCAGGGGGTAGAATAATGGGGAGTCATGTGTGAACTTCCAACCAAGGTGACACATTTTCTATGACTTGGGTATTGTCTGTTAGGATAATTTGTATCAAAATGATTTCCATGTATTAACTGATCTCACTTAAATCACCAGTATATGCAAAAGGCATATAAAGCTAATGCATGAGATAGGACTTGTATTTGAGTTTTGACATTTGGAAAGTATTTAGATTGCCTGTGACTTGGCTATAAATGGTTATGCTGAAATCCAGTCCATTATAACACTTACTACAACTTGGTGGAGAAATTAATTAAATGAGACCTTGACTGTGTACAAAATTTTGTGTATGTGAACTGCTCTTGAAATAAATTCATCACTGTATAAATGGAAGTGCCTAATAAAAGCCACAATCCATCCTTTATTTGTTCCAATTTATACATCATTGTAAGATTTACTATAACACGTGGATTGTGTTGATTATTCTGCAAATCGGTGGATCTGGAGCTTGAGAATCACAAGCCGTGGCACAACGTTTGGGCTGCTAAAGAGCACCAGACAGAGACATTTGGCAATGAAATGGTAATGACATCTTAGATTTACATGGTTCTGCCTAGACCACATTAGCAGGTTTTCTGCCAGGTACATGTGGAAATAACATTACCAAATGCAGGTGTTTCAAGTTACCTTTTATAGCAAATACCCTCATTAGTGTTCTTCTGCAAACTGCATCTTGGTGTAAGGTTCTGCTCTGTGTCTTTTTCATTTTATTGTATTAGAGGTTTTTTTTTTTTAAGATAACCTGATCCCCATCTACATAATATAATACAAATTTTAATAATTCTTGTAAATTGTCCTCTTTATCTCTGTCCTGAAAAAATAAACATGTCTTTCCAACATTAAATCAGAATAATACCAGTATTAAAACCACAAAATGATGCAGACCATTTTTGGTACATCCCATTCCATGGGGCTGATTTACTTTAAAGACTGTGAATTTAGCATAGTGAATATTCCTTTTGCTTGGTGAATAATGGAAAGCAGTGCTTGCTTTGACTAAAACAAACCACTGTTTTTGTTTGAACTTAACTGGATAATTAACCACTTGACCTCTGGAAGGTTTAACACCCTTCATGACCAGGACATATTTTGCACCGTGCTTCTTTAACTGGCAATTTCTCCGTCATGCAGCACTGTACCAAAATGAAATTTGTTTTGTTATTTTTTGCTATATAAATGAAAAAATACCACTTTTTCTAAGTTTCTGTTGAAAAATTTTGCAAACAAATAATCTTTCTTCATAAATTTGGGCCAAAATGTAGTCTGCTACATTTCCTTGGTAAAAAATGAATATTACTTAGTCTGGGTGAAAGTTAAAGAGCCTACAAACTATGTACTCTCGGCCCATCTAATTTCTTGAGTTTTTTTAAGTTGTAATTTTTTTGGAAAATTAAGAAATTAAATGAAGAAATTAAATCTTTTTTCTATTTAATTAAATGAAGAAATTCAATCAATTTTTTTTCACAGTTTTTTTTACATACCAGTGCATTACAGTGTCCAGCATCATCATATGAATGGTGTGGCGGTGATCAGGGATATTGACAGGTGAGACAAGTATGGATTTTTTTTTTTTAAATCATACCTACCTAGGTGTCCACCATGGACTCTAAGACTGATAACTGAGTATTAAAACATCGCTGATTGCTCAGTTTTCAGAGCTCCAAAAGCAGAGAGCACCGGCTTTCTTCTCTGCCCCCCCCCCCCCCCACGCTCACTGGAGCACTGGGCTATGGAGGGGATGGGAACAGTCGGCTTAGGCTCTTAGTGGCTACCTGAGAGGCTCAGCCATGTGCCGGTCCAGGCATGTAAGGTGAATCCTGACCATGTGGTCGTGATCTTTTCCAAGCCTGGACCAGCTCTGTGATGTCAGCTGACAGCAGGTCATAGAAGTGCAGAACGAACTGCACTCTGTGATCCACAGGAGAAGTACAGCCAAACAAGCTTTAGCAGTTCTTCTCCTTTAATTTTTTTAAAACATTTTCTGTTTTTTTTCAACATCTTTTTTGACAATATTTTTTACACTGTTATTGTTCATAACAGTGATGGTCAACAGTTTTAGCTGTCATGAATAGCTTTCATTAATGACAACTTGCTTACTGTGATGCTTTGACTGGCTACAGCTAATCACATGGAACAGAGTTCCAGGTACAAGGTACCATGTGATAGCTGTGGGCCACAGAATCACAATAATATGCAAGCCATCCATTTTATTGGTTATAGCGATCACTAGATACCCCGGCCACTCAGTGAAATTCATAGATGGATCGAAATTTAGCTTGTTCTGAAGGAAATGGCTAAATTTTGATCCATCTATGGCCATTCTCGTTTGAGAGCAATCGATCTAATGATCGACTCCTCTGGAGCGAGACTACTAGTACATTTTTATTCCATCAACACATGCAGCCAATCAGCTGCAGCAATGATCATTGTATTCTGCATGCGGAGGAGTCCCGCTGTCAGAATACAATAGGTCAGTGGGGAGGATTCCTCCATCCACCTTGTATGTCTGGACAGGGTGAACTGTTTAGTTTTTTTGATCAATCCATTGACTGATCTAGAAAAACTGATCAATGTATAGCCAGCTTCAACTAAAACATCTGGCCCCATGTGGATTTTGCTCACCAATTGGTCAATAACCAAACATTTGTCAGACTAGAAAACACTGGACTGCAGTAATAAAGTCATACAAAGTCATACAATCTTCTACTTGTTTAACACACCAGTATTGAATAAAAACCTCATAGGGATTATAACACTGTTGTTAAAGTATAAATCCAGTCAAACTTTAACATATAAATAATTTTCAATATTTTAAAATCTGCAGCTTGCATTAAAGCGGTGTTCCGCTTAAAAAAAAAAATTAAAAGTCAGCAGCTACAAATACTGAAGCTGCTGACTTTTAATAATCAGACACTTACCTATCCCAGGGTCCAGCGATGCGGGGGATCGAAGCACCACTCGTGTGCCCCTCCACACATTTTAACTGTGGGCACCCGACTGTGGCTTCACAACCGGGCACCCCCTGCGCATGCGTGAGCCGCGCCGCGCGCTGTGACTGGCCGCACAATCATCTGGGACCTATCACGTGTCCTAGATGATTGACAAGAGGGAGGGGAGAGAGGAGATCTCCCTTCCTGCGCCGAGGGAAGTGACGCTAGGAGCCCAGGCGCCAATGGAGGCAGACTACGAGGGACCCCCTAGCAACAGACATTTAGAGGTGAGTAAAAAAAAAATTTTTTCTCAAAAATGTTTTTTTTTTATATTTTTTTAAGCACAGTAATATTTTTTTTATTTTTGAGGGTGGAACTCCACTTTAAAATAATACATAGTGATCCTTCCATGAAGGCCCATGTTCAGGTGCTTTATGTTATAGGGTGACAACATACTTTCTCTGTTTCCCAGTTGTGCGTGTGTTTTCAGCCTGTCCCATGAAATGGGAAAGAAGACTTTACTGCTTGCCGACCAGCCGCCGCAGTTGTACTGCGGCAGAATGGCACAGGCAGGCGAATCGCCGTTATGTTACGTCGGTTCCTAAGGCGGCCACTAGGGGCGCGCGCGCGCCCGCTGCTCACCCCCAGAGCCGATGCAAGTGCCTGGCGGTCTCGATGACCGCCAGGCTCCCGCTATCGCTTGTAAAATGGCGAGAACTGGGATTTCTGTGTGTAAACACAGAGATCCTGGTTCTCTGAGGGGAGAAGTGACAGATCATCTGTTCATACAAAGTATGAACAGCGATCTGTCATCTCCCCTAGTCAGTCCCCCCTTCAGTTAGAACACACATTAGGGAACAGAATTAACCCCTTGATTGCCCCCTAGTGTTAACCCCTTCACTGCCAGTGACATTTTTACAGTAATCAATGCATTTTTATATCACTGATCGCTGTATTAATGCCAATGGTCCCAAAAATTTGTCAAAATTGTCCGCTGTGTCTGCCATAATGTTGCAGTCACGATAAAAATGCTTTAAAAATTAAAAATAACTTTTGCGCAAACCAATCAATATACGCTTATTGCAATTTGTTTTACCAAAAATATGTAGAACAATACATATCGGCCTAAACTGAGAAAAAATTGGCTTTTTTTTAAAAAAAAAATGGGGATATTTATTATAGCAAAAAGTACAAAATATTGTGTTTTTTTTTCAAAATTGTCTCTATTTTTTGTTTATAGCGCAAATAATAAAAACTGCAGAGATGATCAAATACCACCAAAATAAATCTCTATTTGTGGGGAAAAAAGGACGTCAATTTTATTTGGGTACAACGTTGCACAACTTCACAATTGTTAGTTAAAGCGACGCAGTGCCGAAAAAAGTGCTCTGGTCAGGAAGAGGGTAAACTCCTCCGGGGCTGAAGCGGTTAAGTGGGCATTTCAACATCCATTACACAGATATGATGCACAGTTATCATCAAGAAAACTGTCCTGAGAATTGTTATGCAGCTATTTGCTGGAGTGCATGTAGAAAGGAAATGGCTACAGATAGTCTGCAGGAGACCATCTGAGCTGCAACAAAGGATAAAAAGGTGAAAACTAGTATTTTATTTTAAAAAGGCAACTGTTTGTAAAACACAATGCTCTAACAAACTAAATGTCATTCACTTAGCGTTTACATCTACTTTGATTCTTTAAATATTAATATTATAGTATATAATGTCATATTAACATTAAAGATTTTGAAGCACATAATATAACAAATAATGATATGATTTTCAAAAAAAAAATGTGTGAGTCTATTTTAATGCCAACTTGTTTGATATGTGTGATTTATCATTCTTAGAGAAAAATGGCTTATATTGTACATAAATAAATCATCATGGGTTACATTAGTAAAAATTTGCAAAACATTAATGATAACAGGCTGCCAAGATCTAAACATTTCTTTTTAATAAATGTTTACAACATAGATATAACAGCATGTTGACATCATATTGAGACATCAAAATATTTAGGCACACAGGACCCAATTTACTAAAATATGAAATGCAGTGATGTGAGGTGAGCCTGGGCCACATTTATTAAAGTGAGCACAAGTGAACCTGTTCAATTCTCTCCTATTAACTGCTGGGTCAATAAAAAAAAGATTCTCCACCCAATTGGATGTTAGCAAAAAACACAAGTTGACTTTGTCTTATTTTAGACTTTAGTCAATCCTACTTATGATCATTTCACACTTTAGTAAATCAGGCCCCTATGGTTAAATAACAGCAAAGAATATAATTTTTTTTTATTTTCTCAATTTTACCCCAAATTTGCATTTGAGACATTGGTTAATATAGACTTGGCTATGTCTCTGAGGGCTGGACATGATTTCATAGATGTCACTTTAGCTTAACATATAAATTATGGGGGGTAAAATGCTAAAGGAGCATAATTTTGACTTGGTCAAGTGAGCCTGCGCTCAGAAACAGTCATTTCCTTCACACACAACTTTAATACTAAAGTAATTACAGCTGCACTGAGCTAAGTAAAAGATGCTCTTCTTTAGTAATTCAAACCACTGTGTGAATTTTATTTCTTTTTAAAAATGTCTTTCATTGCCAGCAAAACATGAAGGGGTCACCAAAAGTCAACTGGTGTTTGTATTCCTTTTGTTGGGATATAGTCTTTATTCTCTGTAGTCTGGACTTCTATGGTACCCCAGTTAACAGTGACATTGGACTCCATTAAGAAATGATTCAGCGCATGAAAACATGTCCTGTAGCTGTGTATAGATGTCAAAGAAGTCTCATATCATCTGGCTTTTAGCCATGTTTCCGGTTGTTCTGCTATAGGGAGACCCAATGCCTTTAACTGATAAGGTATCTGCGCTTGCTGCATGAGACAACATAGAGTACCAGAGAGGGGCACCTCAACGGCATCAGCTGGCAGCAATTGTACACGACAACAAGGACATGTCGAGTCCTCTCTGGCATCCATCACCTCACACAAATGCATACATTCCGGCCTCCTCTCTCCCACTGTCCCACCATGGCTGAAATCCCAACTCCATACACCTATTATGAAAATGGTGGAATGCAACTTAAGGCCTGACCATGTTTTTATAAGGGATGCTTCTTCCACCTAAACTGAAATATAGAGTCAGTAAAATAATATAGCATATATAGTCAATAGTGAAAATTATTGGCTAGATTAGAAAAATAATTTGCCACATTGTTTTTATGAACACAGCGGGCATGATATACTTAAGGAGAAGAACAATTGCATTGCAAAGTGACTTTTCACTATTGTTAGTGAATGAAGTGAAAATTCACTTTAAAACCAATACCCAATCATGTGCAAGGAAAATTAGAAACAGGATTTTTGCACGTACATGACTGGATGACCTCATCGGCAAAGTGAAAGTTAGCATTGCCAAGTGAACATTCTCTACTCCTTTAGTAGATCAAACCCACCGTGTACACCATGATGAACTGCATACTAAACATAAAAGTGTAGATTTATTAGGAGCAATATAATAATAATTTATTAGTAGAAGAGACTTGAACATTTTTCTTCTGCTTATTTTGTAATGCTTTCAAATGTGGACACACAGGAAATTTCAAATAAAGTTAAATGAGGTACTACAAGGGTTAGAACATCAGTCATGTAAAATTCCATCAGGATAAAGGAATTCCTTCACTAAAGAGATTATAGGGTTACATACATATTCTGCCCTATCTGTGATGTTATACTGTGTTTATTAATATTAATACATTTTTTTTTTTTAAAGCCCATCAGCAGGCTCGGATGCCTGCCAATTAAAACCCAAGGCCCAGTGATACCAAACATGTCACATAAAATAAATGTACTTTATATTATCGTCATGTCTTGTGGTAGGTGTGGTGGCAGAGCAAGCTCATGCGAGTCAAAGGAAACTTCAGTTTTCTTGGCACTGGTGAAAATAAATATTCTTAAAGTGGCAAATAAACAGCACAAGAGCCATTTGTTCCGTTCAGCGGCAGAGTGAATATATTTTCTTTCAATTATGTGGAAGGAAATCAATTTATTAACAACTTTGCTGCCAGCAGGGGTCACAACAACACATTGTAGTTATGTTGCAAAAAGTATTGGCTAGGTGTTAAACCCGCACACCTTCTTTTATCAGTAATCTGAGTTAATTCAAACTTTTGCTGTTGAACAATCAGTGCCTCTAAATAAACTGAAAATTTTAATGCATAGCACGGTCTATCACTTTTATCCTATTTGGCTGCCACCTTCACATGTAAACATACAGCTGAGCATATAATAGTTATATGCAGCTTGTCTTTACATCACATCTTCTGACACTCTTCACTTTTTTTCTGAAGTGTCTGTATTTAAAAAAGAGATGAGGTCACCTGGCATTACTTGAATAAACCAAGGCCTTTCTTCTACCAACGTTTATAGCAAAAATAAAGGCTTACACATTTAAGCACCATTAAACGTGGAATTAAAATTGGTGGCAAGCTGTAAGGTCTGTTCCAAGAGCAATTCACGGTGTCAATTTTATTTCTAAACTAATTCCCTTGCCTGCTTTTACTAGTTGGATTTTTTTTTTGGTGTGTTAAGGGAGGTGTAAGATATTAACCTAGCTATTGAAAGGCGTGTCTTGTTTTAGCCTGTAAGACAGAAGAAAAGAGTGTGGTTTATTGTACAAATATTCTTGTTACTGGATATTTTATATTTTTGGAAATACAGGTTACACAGTCATTAAATAAGTTATAGAAAAATGTTTTAACAAAGGATGTAAGCAAATGGAATGTTTGCATTTACAAGCATCCCTGTGCAGCCCAAGAGTTGAAAATGTTACATAAATCTGTATACTCATTCTGAGAAATGACATAAAATATTATATTTTATAATAAAGCTCTAAAAGTGTATCAAAATCCATAAAGCTTTTGATACTGTTAACAATGTATATTTACTGTATTCCCCTACTGTAAATGGCTGTGGAACATGCTGGACCTATATAAAAGAGCTATACATATTTTTAAATATTTAAAAAGGCATCAAAAATGTAATCACAAACTCTTTTTTATTTGCTAATATTTTCTGTCTTGAGCTGCTCATCTCTAGTAGGAACCCCTTTGCTGCTTTGGTTAACGATATATAGAATAATAGTTAACAAAGCTCTCTGGAGGCCTGATTTGCCATTCTTCAACTTAGTACACATCAATATAAATTTAACATTATATAAGAATTTTCACAATATGTGAAAACTTAACCAAATTTTAGAAACCTTCATATCACTTCTAATATTGAAATAACTGCTAACTAATCAAGTTATAACAGTGTGAAAGTATATACTGTATATATTATGTAATTCTTTGTGGTATATAAAATTGTTCTGTAATTAGTTAGAGTTACATTTAAAGAGTTTTCTGATACATTTTGTTGTATGTATACAATGACAATAAAATATACCTTATCTTATCTTATAGTATTTTTTTTAGTTATATAAAAAACGACAAATACAATTTTCAAAAAACAAAAATTTAAACCTATAAACCTGATAAAGCATTACTACAAAATATATATGCCTGTTCCATTGTTTTATTTTACTGAAAATAATATTTATTAAACTAAGAGGATTACAGCAATTATTGTATGCTTTCAGCTCATTTCTAATATATTCAAATAGGAGAACATTTTTGTTTAGTAATGTAGCTAGCATACATCTAATACATCTAAGCAACTGCTGTATATAGCTTCGTCTATAAGCAAATTTATTAAACAGGCAAATTCAAATGTATTTAGAGGTTTATAAAACAAGTTACAAAATTTGTTTTAAATCTCAGCAGAAAGAGGTTGACTCTTGAGTATTCGGTCTGTAATTTGAAGTCATTAGCCCAAACTCTAACGTAGTATTTTTATGTTAGGTATACTATATATTAACTGTTTTGCATTAAAAACATCTTGTTTTTATTTCCGTACAAAAATTAATTGACATTAATATATTTCAAGTAAGACATGAGCAGAATGCGTCAGAGGGGGAGAACGAGGTTTAATAAATGTGACAAATGAGGGTTTTTAAATCAGCGAGCCACAACAACTGAGTCAGAGGAGACACTGTCTGAATAAAGAGCACATTTAGTAGAGACTTGAAGGAATTACATAAATGGGATTAAAAGAGTTGCAACTTTGAACTTATCTTAAGTAACTGACCCTCAAAATATACAGACCAAACGTTTGCTGCTTGCACCATATAGAAATGTCCAGAAACATTTGCATCAATCTATTCTTTAAGTCAAGTCAAAATAAGGAAGGCAGACTTACTAAGTTATCTCTTGATGTTATTTTAGCTGCCTAGTTGTACTAATAGACAATTAGCAGGGGATATGTGTGTGAACCTCCTTTAAGCTTCATGTAAGTAATGTTAACTCTTTATTGTAATCAAGGGTGTGTTGTGAGTTCATGTCAGCAGTGAGGCAAAAAGTCATTTTAAATGGTGAACATTCAAAAATAATGCTTCACCCCAATCCAAGATAAATGAAATCTGTTTTTTAGTGCAATTAAATGCTAAAGTGTAAAGACACATTTGTCTAAAAAATAAAATGTTAATGGCATAAGCAGTCCTTTAAACCAGAATAGACATAGTATTCTTTATTATATGTTAACCATGTGTACTGATTTCTTGGACAGAAAAAAAAATCGAATTTTCCCTTACCTTCAGGCAGAAATATTTACTAGCATTTTTGCAAATTCTTGGTCCCTCCATATCAAATTCTCTGGAGAATGCAGAGCTGTAAAAAAATCTCTCCAAAAAAGTTTAACAATAAGCATGAAGATTTAAAATCATTCACTTCAAATTAAAATACTTCTTATATTTGGAACAAACTGAATTGTTATAATTTGCACATAACAGTCTTCCTGCTAAACAAACAGCATTGTTGTTCATATTGGTCCAACTACCTTTTTTTTTTTTTTTTTTAGCACATTAGTGCTAAAGTAAAGTTAAAGTTCTCTGCAACAGCGGTGGGTACCACTTCATGACAAATTAAAAGGACATTAGGGTATACTTTCCTAGTTTTAATCATGTTATAAAGGGATGTTCTGTAATTAGAGAATAAATGGAATATTTATTTTTTCTTATATGAAAAACCCATGAATGCCACAGTCTGACCTCAAATAAAATACAACTTTTTTAACGCAGGTTTTTCTTTTTATATATGCACTGCTTGAACTGGATGGAATGCATATATATCTGTGAAACTGGAGCTTACAGCGTCTATAAAACAGGCTCACAGGAATTGGCAAACATCAGGGGTATTTGGAGTCTGCCAACAGCACTGAGATGAACCCATGCTTTCAATAAGATTTCCAGCAACATGTCTATGTTATTTCCAGATTCAGTGCTATAGCACACAGAGCCATGATCTGTTCAGCCTGTGTATTTTTGAGAAATATTTCTTCCTACATTATACAGTTTAAATTAAGCATAAAGTCTGATTTTGTTAAGTTAGTTATAGAAATAAACTGTGTACAGCTCACCGCCCTCATTAATATGCCAGGGTTTTGTGCACAAGTGAAAAATGGTGCCCTGCTTCAGTTCTGGACATCTGGTGCTTTCATGATCACTGCACATGTTTTAGGAATGAGGGTTCCAAATGGAGCTACTGATAATTAGAATATCCTGTTAAGGTTCAAATATTTACAGGAAAGGAGTTCCCTAAAGGGTACCCGTGGGCTGGAATCCCTAACAAAACTGGAGATGAGAGGCTAATCCAGGCACCTCCTGCTGCTTACACATACATAATGGCCCTGATTTACTAAACGTTATGTATGTACACCATTGCATCAATGTGTAAAAGACATAGACAGATACATTTGCACCAATTACAGCATGCATATAGCAAAAAATTAACAAATACAGATTGCTAAGGAGTGCATGCTGCAATATCAGAATGTACAACAGTGCTAATGTGCGAAAAAATTGGATTTTGCTAATGTTTTTGAGACTATGTGACATCTTTTAGCCATATGGCATGTGATTTTAATGCAAAAAAAAAAGAAAAAAAAAGACCACATGAAATGTGCACAATTTTTAAAAAATGTTTTACTCAAAGGTGGGCCATTTCTATACACAGCACAGTATTCTGCTGAGTAAGTCTAAAGCAGCCTGATAACAGCCTCATCCTTTTAGTAAATATTTAACGCATACTAAGCATCTCTGAATGAGGGTGTCACAGATCCTTATATTACAGAGGGACTAGAGTTCCACTGCTGTTCTTGATGTGAATGTTTGAAAAAAAACCCCCAAAAAACACTACCGTAATGAGAAAAATCTTTCCTTTTTTTTATTTTGTTGGAAGAGAGACTGAGGTTTATTTCATTAAATGGAGATTTGCTATTTGCCAAGCATATTTTTCAAACTATTAACAGCATCCTTATGACCCCTTAACAGATCTGTTTGGGGTTTAGTGTTTGTCTCAAAGGGTAGGCCACCTGTCCCTCACTATTGACACCAATGTGGGACCCAGAGAGACTAAAGGAAGATGGCAATGAGTAGTGGGATATTTGTATATTTGGGATGACACGTATACTTCCTGTGAAATACTGTATGTAATACAGGTGAACTGGTGAGGAATGCATATCCCCATTTACCAGGTCTCAACTAAGCAGATTGATTCAACTGGGCAAATCAGTATTCTGTGTCAAATATCTGCTTGCTATGGATTGGCCTGATCTAGTGCAAATCCCAGTTTGGCCAGACCAATGTGGTCATTTCCAAACAGTAGAAACACAGAGGGGATCTTTAAAAGGGGCTTAAAGTGTTACCAAACCCACAACAGTAAAATCAGTGTGTATATGCAGTAAAGCATGCTTGTTATACTCACTGTGGAACCTAAAGGGTTAATCCTCTTCATTGGGTAAAAAGGCTGTTTGATCCTATCTTCTCTGACCCTCCCCTTCTTTTTTGGTCCCCAATCCATCTCCTGATAGTACACAGTCTTAGGGGCAAGCTGCACAGGTTCAGTTTGGTGTGAATTGCTAGAGAGTTTTTTTTTTTTCTAGGGAGTGCATGTGATCACCACAGGGCCAATCAGCACTGTCCAGACAGGGGTCTTGCAGCCTCATAGGACAATCAGGGGAGAATGAAAACTTCTCCTACAAGCTTTAACCAGACACTGATAGAAGTCACAAGACTGCTCTTACTGCTGATGAGAAAAAGGTATTTAGCAGTTTATATTTACTAAAATTATTAGTACTACTAATGGTAATTAGTTCCAACACCAATTCTTCTGTTATATTAGGCCTCATCAAGGTTAAAGTTCAAATTATATCTTTGTTCTGGAGCTTCCAGCACCAGTCTAAGGTAATTTAACAGTGATCAATAGCAGAATATAGTTGTACTTTGGGGCATTCCTACATTTCAGTTCCAGTGGTGCTTTTAAGAGTGAGGAAAGGCCATATGTATTGCCATTCAGAAATAGAAATACCAAAAACAAAAAAATAAATACCAGAATAAATACAGGTGGATCTGCAGCGTAACTCACTGTACTTCAAAACTTTCCAAGTTGTGAGTCAGACCAATCCAGGTTAGGTAATGAACTTGAGGAATCAATTTAGTCATATCTAACTATTAGGCAATTAACTGGTCTATAACTGCTTGCTCCATCGGCATCTTATCAATAAGTGTTTATGAATAATGGGTTTTTTTAGCTTAGACTTCATATCCTAGATGAAAAAGAGCAAGAGCACACATCTTTTTACGTTTACCGTAATAACTTCAAGGCAAAGAGAGCTGGGTTACTGTTGCTTTTGAACCCCTTAGCGCTGGCACTTCCTGGCCCTTTAAGAGGTTTCTGATGCCAGGAAGCGGCGCAGGGTTTCTGATCATATGACCACCATGATTGGCGGTCACAGCGGTCCCATAATCGAAAAGTTCCCAATCGCAAGTAGAGATTGGGAGCTTTCCGTTAGCTGCCAGTAACTGTCCCGGAAGCACGCAGGGCACACACTCTCCGCACAGCTCTGTTTACATTCTGGTATGCACATATGCGGCCTCTCTGTGTTAAGGCCCACCCACTGAGAGGCTGCATATGTGTACCGCCGGTGCAAAGAGGTTAAGAATACAAAATTATATTACATATTTTATATAACCAAATCAAATTACATGTTTCTGTACAGTATCAAATGCAACCTTCATAACTGTCATTGCTCGGTTTATGCCAGTGATAATAAATATAACAACATAATTTAGCTATTTGAATACCAACAATTTAAAACGGAAAATATTATATGTAGGCCAATTTACATATACTTGCTGTATTGGAATTACCTGCTGTTTCTTTAAAAACTGAGCCTATTCATTTTCAGTTTTACTATCCCTTTAAGGACATATGAAATTGGATTTGGTCTCCAGTCTCTGGTAGCAAAAATGTACTTCTTGATTATGTAAACAGGATTTTAATGAGCTATGGGAGGACTCAATTTCAACTCTAACACTATAAATAGATTGGCACTGAATCTCTCCAACATGGGGGTCTGTTTATTAGGAAAGAGGCCTCCAGACTATAGATTCTGTGGGTTTTAAACTGTAAGTGGTGTTATTTATGTGTTTTATAAGGCACCTTCTAGCTAAATTAGGGCCCCATTGTGGGTATACTGCTGTCTGCTCTAGCTGCACACTTGGAATAAGCTTTAAGTCCAGAACTAAACAGTCCTAAGCCTGTAACTCAGGCAGTGTAAAATACATTTTCCCTTTTTCATATTACAATCTGTCTAGCCATTTCTTATTTATTTCAACTGATTAATGAGTGAAAAAGGAGAGGTTAAATTACAAAATGTAATTGCCTGGACATTCAGGCTCAATATGAGCAGGTCAAATGTGACATATTCCGACATGTGTTGCTGCTTTACATGTACAAAACACGTATTACATTGGTTCTATTATGATTTACAAAAACCTTAATTACCAATTATCTCTTGTCTGAAACTACAGTAGCCATAAGGGAGACTAAAGTGTGGTATATTTATACTGTATGTTACCAAATATCAAGCCAGGAATTGTGGGAAGACCTCAGACACGCAGGCCTAAGGGAACAAAATTTCAAGAGATGGAAAATGACTTGCCTCATTATGTTATCACCTTTATTTAATCTGTGAGCCTATATAAATGAAACAAGTATAAAATGATACCAATCAAACATGGTCATTTTACATGGTAATTTGCTCAGGGTACACAGCCAACTTAATAATTGGCTTTAATTTTCATCCTGTCATTTATTTCCTGCAACTTCCTTACTCGCTAAACTCTTATAGTTTTCTGTACTGTCATCTTCTAACCCTGTTCTTTATAATTTCCCTTGTACATGATAGGGTATTTAAAGTAAACACAGGTTCATGTTGTTTACTATCATTTACTTTGCTAAGGAAACTACACCCCTATAGTAAAATAATTCCCGTCATGTACATGGTGGAGATCGAGCTGGAGAGGGGGTTTCTTCTGCACTTCTTGTCCAACACCCCTGGTAGTGGTGACAGGTGTTGTGAGGACATGAGGGCCGATGTAGCGGGCAGTTCAAATTGCTGGTTGCAGGACACAGATGACTGTGGACCACCAAAGAATCACAGGCCAGAAAACAGTGACAATTGATAACAAGACAGGTGCGAAGTCAGGACACAAGCCAAAGGTCGTCAAAAGCCGGACAGCAAGGTACAGGAATGTAAGTCAGAGTCAGAATACAATTCCAAGTCAGTTTACAGCCGGGCAGTGAGGTACTGAATCAGGAAGCAGGATACAAAGTCCAAACACAGGCTAGGATCATAACAGGTATAGCAAAATCCAAAGATAGGTCAAGGTAAGCCGGTTCATAAACGGTAAAGGAAACCTAGCAGGTCAGGTCACAGGTAATTCAGGGACTAGCTGAAGACCACTCAGCAATCTGTTCATGTCTCAACTCAGCTTAAATAGGTTGTTTGGTGCCAATACCAGTGTAGAGTGTGCCTGTGTGCCTACGCTTACATTTCTTAGTGTGCATGCTAATACATTTGTGCGTGCATTCTAATAAATGTCTTGCAGCGAGCCCTTGCTCGGAATTATAAGCATACGTATGCGCATTAAACTGCCAATAGATGAGAAGGATTTCAAATAAACATCTTGGTTAGGGAGCAGGGCTTTGCTTCCTCATGTCAGAGCTGTCCCGCCTCATGACTGGTAATCTGATGTCTGGTAAGGTAATGATCAAGAAGCAGCAGAAGAAATGGAGTAAACACATATCCACAGAATGAAAAAATTAGGAACATGTAGATCCTTGCACTGCAGATTCTCAGATATTGCTTCTTCTTCAGCAAGCAGCTTACTAGTGACATCACTATGTCTCACTCCAAATGTCATGAGATTAGTAGTCAGAGGCAGCAGTGATTTAGGCGATCTCATTCTGCAACATAAACAGCTATGTGGCTCAAGGCACAGGAAGAGCACTGCAATTATTTTAGGAGGAATTCAAAGAAAAAGGGAAATTTTCAGGGTATTGCTTAAACACAATTATCATTACTAGATGTAAAATAAGAAATATTCCCTTTTAGAGTTTAGATCCACTTTAAATTCCTAGTGGCGGTGTTTGCTGGATAGTATTAACAGTTCATTGACTGATGTTACTTTGTGCTTGGAGTTTCTCTTCACCTGTTCATTACATGGAAACGTCACTTACTTATTTTCCAAGACCGGGGAAGCTGTCAGTAAAGAGTCTGTACTGCCAGTTTAGTCATCAAAATCTTTTTCCACTTTTTCGTGTCCAATGAGGAAACATGTCTGTCTTCAGGCAAACTTGCATACAAAAAAAAGCTCCCTGTATAATTTTATAGAAAGCCTAAAGTTTGCCATCCTACTGTGTAGTTAATGATATGCCTCTGTGTGCTTGATTATCTTATATAATGAGACAAAAGATGACGTGGTTGCCATTAATATCTGATAGGTGTTAAATATTGTCGGTAAAAAGTGCAGCCAAGCCAATGTTTTATTTCAATAAATGTTCATATTATTGTGTAATTATTGTAATAAACTCATATATATGGAGCTGATTATTTTCCCTAGACAGATTCTATGCCGGTGAAGCCCACTAAAATATTTGTAATGTTTCCAAAACCATACATTGTGTGGGAAACAGAATTCTTAATAACAGAATCATACATAGCAGCATATATTTTGAAAAGGGCAGGTTATATTTAATGCACTAAATGTATTACATCGTAACAGTTTCCTAGTTGTTAAACCATAAGTTATTCAGAAGCAGGAGCAAAACCTATAAATAAAAATGTTGCTGTATAGAAGCCGAGTTTATATGGCTAATATATGGTAACATTTTGCATTGGCCTTTCAGGGGCCACTGTGGGGATCAAAATTGTACACATGAATGTAGAAGGTAAGTAGAGGCCAGGGGGGCTTCTGCACTATGAGGGTTTAGTGTTTTTTTTCTTTTGTCAATTTACTTTAAAGCCCTATAGTAGCTTAAACTTTTTTTAAGCATAACACTAAGTTGTTTCTCCACCCCAAAGCCCCTCCCCCCATCTACAACTGCACATATTTTTAAACATTTTAAGCATGCATTATGTCTTCTAACCAGTCACCTGATAAACAGGGTCTTTTTCATCTTCTCTGGGATCAGTGGTGTGTGGTGCTGTATAGAATGGCACTCATGTTGTGACATGCAAGTGTAGCGTTACCCCCGCAGGAGCCACTGGTATTTTGCCTGGATCTTCACCACGTTTTGCTTCGCAGACAGTCATAAGGTATTTCCCACACAGCCAGGTGCACACACTCTTCCGCTCATTACTCCAATAACCAGTCTAGGGAATTTGTTGTGTTGTTTTAGTGGAGAACTTGAATTGGGAAGGGATAGATATAGCAGCATACTACAAATTTAACTATTTACACTGAGGACTCTAACTTCTTTTCCTAGTAAAACTTGACCAAAGTCTTTGCAAAGGTACATGCAAACTTCTTCACAGCAGCACAGAGCAATGTCCCTTAGCAAGGTAGTGAACGGTTCCGGACAAGCTCTAAAAACACTAGCCAGCGTTCTTCCTTGTGTAGACCATTAGCTGACTTAGAGTACAAGAGGGTATAACTGTCTATGGATCCTTAGGATGTCTGTACTCACAAGACTCTTGCTGCGCCACTGGCAGCCTTCACTTTCCGTTATACCAGACCAGATGCACTATAGACTCTCCCTCTGTCAGCTATAGCAGAACCAGGATTACCACACAGATTTCAGGCTCTCAGATCTCCCATCTAAAGCCACATGTAAGCAATTTTAGGCCCCCAGGTCACCAACCTGAGGCCGCATGGCAACAAGTGCTCGGGAGGCAAAGCCTCTCTCCCCAGCCTGGTTCAATCCTGTCCTCGGAGTGACCCAGAGCCCATGTGCTCATCCAATATAAATACCAGCCTCCAGCATGCCTAGGGGCACCTCCCCTTCTAATTGGCCAAGGCTGTATCCATATTAATGCTGCTCATCTGCCTAGTCCCCACCTATACAGTGGCGTCTCCAGCTTTCATATTTAGGGGGAACAACTATAAAATGCAATTATATATATATATATATATATATATATATATATATATATATATATATATATATATATATATATCCTGGGGCACTTTACTATGACCCCACAACAGCCCTTTCACATGTTCTGCAGTGAGCTCCCTTCCTACTGTATTGGGGCCCCCCAGGGTGGCAGAAAACAAGAGATATATGTCACCAGCATACCAAGAAAATATAAGGGTCCAAAGCAGTGGGAGAACTATCAGGGTTGCAAAGGTTGTCTTGCCACCGGGCCCTGGTGTTCTGCCACTGTGGGGTTTCCCAGCCTCCTCTTGCTGTCCTGCCCCTGCTATTGACAGTGCTGGTCTGGCATCTCTTGGAATTTACAGGCTGGTTCTCCTGTCCTAAGGACGGGAGAAATCAGTCTGTTTTTTCAGTAACTGAGAGTCCTGGTGGAGTCCTTCCTGCAACTCGCTCTTCTCCCTGCCAATGAGGATGCAGGGGAAGGAGCAGATCGGGCGGCCGTGGTTGTGTGAGTGCTCGTATTATGCAGTGTCAGTGAGGAGAGGGAGGGGGGTGGAATCACCCGCAGGAGCTGACTGGGGACTCTCTCCCTCTTAGACATTGATTTTTTGTAAAAAAAAAAAAAATTTAATTGGGGGGCACATGGTGGGGCACAGCATAATGTTGGGGGGATCAGGGTCCCCTCTGGCCCCCTCCCTAGAGATGCCATTGCACCTATAGCCCAGAATCTTCTTAGGTTACTAGGCATAGGGACACTCAGACAGCATAAAACAGCACCAGAGCACACTGAGCAGCCTACACTAAACAATCACAGCTCTCTGTTAAGCAGACAGCACATAAATGTACCTGCTGTTTCTCTGTTAAGCAGAGCAACCAAAAATTATAATACACTCATCCTAGCACCTACCTAGGAGGGTACTACACAAGCACAGGTTGCATGATGACACACCCCCAGAACATTGGGTGTCATTCAGCATAGATAGAAGAATAGGTCCAGGCACAGATGGAGGAAGAAATGCAAAGCAGGGCTGGAGTGTGAAGAGGCTGAGTGGGGAATTGGATTTAATTTTTTAGCAAAGATACGGTGAAGAACATTTAGAGCAGCCTTCAAAATTTCCACTGCCTACTCGCATTTTACAAATGGAAAATTATTACTGGCGAGTGTGGGGGTACTTCAGGGGGGGGGGGCAAGCACCGCCGGCAGGCGGGGTTGAATGGGAGCTGTTCTTCAAGCGATTACCCAGGGAAAAAGAGAACCGGCCGGATCATCACAGAGCGGGGAACATCGCTGTAACAGCTTTCATTTGAATTGTCGAGTGTCCCCCGCCGTCACATACAGCCCCACCTCCTGGCCCGGGTACTTTGATAGACAGAGCACCGGCCCAATGCCAGGACGTGTGACGTGTATCAAAGTACCCGGGCCAGGAGGTGGGGCTGTATGTGACGGTGAGCGTGGGGAACACTCGGCAATTCAAATGCAAGCTGTTACAGTGATGTTCACCGTTCTGTGATGATCCATCGGCAATCCTCTTCCTCTCCTCTCTCTTCCCCTGCACAGGTAAAGCGGCATTGATATACACAGGTGAGGCTGCATTGTTGGCACAGGTGAGGCTGCATTGTTGGCACAGGTGAGGCTGCATTGCTGGCACAGGTGAAGCGGCATTGATGGACACAGGTGAGGCTGCATTATTGGGCACAGATGAGGCTGCATTGATGAGCAGTGGGGCTGCATTGTTGGGCACAGGTGAGGCTGCATTGTTGGGCACAGGTGAGGCTGCATTGATGGGCACAGGTAAGGCTGCATTGTTGGGCACAAGTGAGGCTGCATTGATGGGCACAGGTAAGGCTGCATTGTTGGGCACAAGTGAGGCTGCATTGATGGGCATAAGTGAGGCTTCACTGATGGCCACTAATAAAGTCGTTGTTAATATTTATTTTTGTAACTTAATTCTGCATAAAACATTTAAGTGTCATTTTGTGATATAATTTATGAGGGCATGTTTAGGGGCGGAATTAGGAGCGGGGTTGGGTGGGGCAGCTGGTGGCAAGTAACCCTTAAGGCCTGGCTAGTAGCTCAGGACTTGAAATTTTGAGTGAGTACCTGTTGAGTTTTTATTTGATGTTTGTGTTAGGGAGATTTCCCTTCTTCCTTGAAAAGGCCCCTATTAGAAACACAAGCAGACCATTATTCTTTAAAAAAAAGCAATAAATAAACTGAATAACTTTTAGAAACATTACAGAGAAAAGCATCTTATGCAGGCCTATTTCATTACACTGCAATATTTCTGTGTTCATAGCAACCAATTACTTAAAGCGGAGTTCCACTCAAATATGGAACTTCCGCTTTAAATGATGGTGACCCTCTGACATGCCACATTTGGCATGTAATTTTTTTGGGGGGAGTGGATACCCTCTTGTTAGAGGCATCCAGCTCCCACTTCCTCCCGGGGCTCCACGGCACCTCCCCCATCCCTCCCTGCTATCTTCTGGGACACGTCACAGGTCCCAGAAGATTGTCCGGCCATTCACAGCGCACAGCGCGGCTTGCGCATGTGCATTGCGTGCCCAGCTGTGAAGCCACAGCCAGGAGCCCACAGTAAGAATGCTGATGCCGTGGAGAGGAGCAGGGCTTCGTACGCCCGCATTGCTGGGCGGTGGGACAGGTGAGTGTCCGATTATTAAAAGTCAGCAGCTATATTTTTTTTAGCTGCTGACTCTTAAGTATTTTTTTTTTTGGCGGAACTACACTTTAAGCATCTATAAAATGATATCAATTAAAAATCTACATAAATAAAATATATACTGTGAGGCATTGACTGGCTGTATTGTTGACAGTTTACAGTATACAGTGCCTTGAAAAAGTATTTATACCCCTTGAAATTTTCCACTTTTTGTCATGTTACAACCAAAAAATGTAAATGTATGTTATTGTTTCAAGTCTTGCCACAGATTCCCAATTAGATTTAGGTCTGGACTTTGACTGGGCCAACGTAACACATTAATATGTTTTCATCTAAACCATTCCATTGTAGCTCTGGCTGTATGTTTAGGGTCGTTCTCCTGCTGGAAGGTGAACCTCCGCTCCGTCTCAAGTGTTTTCCAGACTAATGCCGCGTACACACGATCGGAAATGCCGCCAGCAAAACTCCGATGAGAGCTTTTTGTCGGATAATGCAACCGTGTGTATGCTCCATTAGTCTTTTGCTGGTGGAGTTCCAGCCAGCAAAAGACTGAGAGCATGTTCTCTATTTTTCGGTCGGGAAAAGTTCCTATCCGAAAATGCGTTCGTCTTTATGCAATTCGGACGCGCAAAAAATCACGCATGCTTGGAAACAATTCGACGCATGCTCAGAAACATTGAACGTCATTTTCTCAGCTCATCGTAGTGTTGTACGTCACCACGTTCTTGACAATCGAAAGTTCAGAGAACTTTTGTGTGACCGTGTGTATGCAAGGCAAGCTTGAGCGGAATTCCGTCGGAAAAGTCATCCAAGTTTTTTCTGATGGAAATTCCGTTCGTGTGTACGCGGTATAACAGTTTTGTTTTTTATTGCCCTGTATTTGGCTCCATCCATCTCCTCATCAACTCTGAGCAGCTTCCCTGTCCCTGTTGAAGAAAAGCATACCCACAACATAATGCTGTATCCACCATGTTTTGCGGTGGGGATGTTGTGTTTAGAGTGATGTGCAGTGTTAGTTTTCTGGCACACATAGCGTTTTGCTTTTAGTTCAAAAAAGTAAAATTTTGGTCTCATTTGACCAGAGCACCTTCTTTCGCATGTTTTCTCCTTATGGCTTTCTTTCAACAATGGCTTTTTTCTTGCCACTCTGTCATAAAGGCCAGATTTGTGGAGTACACGACTAATAGATGTCCTGTGAACAGATTCTCTCACCTGAGCTGTGCACCTCTGCAACTTCCAGAGTTACCAAGGGCCTCTTGGCTGCTTCTCTGAATAATGCTCTCCTTGCCCAACCTGTCAGTTTAGGTGGATGGTCAAGTCTTGGTAGGTTTGCAGTTGTGCCATACTCTTTCCATTTTTGGATGATGGAATAAACAGCACTCTGTGAGATTTTCAAAGCTTAGGGTATTTTTTTATAACCTAACCATGCTTTAAACTTCTCCATAACTGTATCCCTGACCTGTCTGGTGTGTTCCTTGGCCTTCATGAAGCTGTTTGTTTACTAAGGTTCTGTAACAAACCTCTGAGGGCTTCACAGAACAGCTGTATTTATACTGAGATTGAATTACACACAGGTGGACTCTATTTACTAATTATTTGACTTCTGAATGCAATTGGTTCCACTAGATTTTAGTTAGGAGTATCAGAGGAAAGCGTGATGAATACAAATGCACGCCACACTTTTCAGATATTTATTTGTAAAAATCTTACTGACTGGTGCGTGACCTCAGGGTTTTGAAGTAGGGGTAGGAGGATCTGACATTCTAGTTCCCCATCAGGTCCGCCTTGCCGTTGATTGAAAGTGCACGGCAGTGGATGGATCCATATCTGCTATTCAGTCCAATAGTGGCTTTCAAAGCAGCTCACTGTTATGCACTGCCAATCAACAGGCAGACAGATCTGATGGAGAACTAGTCTTTAGTTCTTTTAGTTCCCCATCAAGCTCTGCCCATCAAGTGGCCAAAGTCATTTCTCAAATATGGGCCTTGCCATCACTAGTATCTGTGGCCTCTTTATATATTTATTTTTTGGCTTTGGAATCACCAAGCTGACAGCTAAATGGGGCTGTTGAAAGAGAATTGTGAGGGAAACTTTCACATTAATGAAAGCTTTCTAGTACAGACATGCCCTACTCTGAGTTCTGGCATAGCTTAGTGGCAGTAATTCTTTAAGAATCTGTTGCTGCATTGTGACAATGGCGGTAGTTATAACTACCTGCATTTGTGTCTCAAGTCATTAATGTTACCAGAACTGTGTCAAATGCTTGCCTGAATCAAGTGCAGGTTCTTCTGAAGGAGAATACCACCAGAAATGTGTCAGATCTGCTTTATTGAAATCCCCTGTCTGTCAGTTACTCAGATTCAGAAGGTTAGAGAGTTCTTGCAGGAAAAATGGAGAGATGTTTTGAGAATTACCTAGTTGATAATTGGTTGGTAATATAATTTAGTGTGAAAATGTGGGTACCTGAGGCTCAGAGAAAAGAAGCGGTTACTTTAAGGTTTTAGTTAGGTGTTAGAGTAAGAGGAGGAATAAAAAAAGACATCTGTATGACTCCAGGAGCTTGGCAACGAGGAATAAGCTACTATTCCCTGGCAGATTAATTTGAACTCTTTTAATATTTTGTTTATCACACAATGTCCTTAAAGTGGTTGTATACCTTAGACATGAAATCTGAGCAAAGCACATCCTTCTGTACTGTGTACTTATCTCTATCCAAGGTGCGGAGCGTGATTTCTCTCTGCTGTCTAGTTTCGCTGTTATCTCTGCGAGTCCCTTCTGACAGCTTTTCCTGACACTAAATCTGGCTACACATTATACAATATTTTTGTACAATTTTTCTATAGATTTAGCAAAACCAAATAATATGAGGTGAAACCTAAACACTTTAACATTGTATGCAATCAGGCAGGTCCTTGCACTACATAGTCAAAGGTAAATCTAAAGGAAATGGAACCAAAAAAAAACAGTATAATGTGTAGCCAGCTTAAGAGAAAAAAAGGTAGTGGGGGAGGAGAGCTCCAGTACACCGCCTGTGATTGACAGCCACAGATGTGCTTGTGCTCTGTGTAATGTGAAGAGGGGGTCTGTCCCTTCCTTCCAATTAGGATTCAGAATTCTTCTTCCCGAACTGTGCAGCATGTGAATTTAGATTTCTGCCTCCTGCTTTGTGCTGCTGAGAGAAGCTGACAGATCCTCTGTAAATTCTGTGTGTTGAAGGAGAGACAGGGCTGCAGATAAACAGGGCCAAATTATATAGGACGATTTGTTTTATCTCTGTGTATCACCTGAAGCGTGTCACTTCACTGGGTATATGTAAGGGTTTACAACCACTTTAAAAAACTGAGCATATCTTTGAAACTGTCTTGACATCCGAAATGATTCTGATGATGTTCATAGGTTGAAGTAATTTACTGTTGTCCCTGATGCATACACCCTCCTGAGCTAAAGGACATTCCTTGGGTGCACATTTATATGAACTGTAAACGCCCATGAAGTTTTTTCTATCTTAGGGGAACAATACTGTCAATCTCAACTCTGCCAGTCTGCCAGTCTGCCAAGTCCGCAAGTCTTTTAAACTAAACAGACATTAGGGACAAGAGTCTATAATTGGGATGATTTATAAATCAGATAGTTTATTCTTTCAAAAAATAATATTAATAATTAAACTTCAGTATATCTGTTCCTTTACTTACACTTGAAAGTTACGAAGAATTCAAGACAATATCTGTTCATAAAACCTAATGGTTACAATCCATGGGTCATGGGTGTGGCTGTGATGGAAGCTAGCAAGGGAACATGATGTGGTTGATCGATACTTTTATTTAATCAACCTTCAAAAAGCAGAGCTGAAAGAAGAAATAATAGAGTCCTGGAACTGAACTCTGATCCCTCCCTCTGGAACACTAAAGGTCCTTCCCTATGTCTGTAAGACCTCAATTATATGTCCATTAATATCTGCTTTCTCCAGCATCTGGGGGTAAGCATGTGGTTAGCCATATTTATGGCTGGTGGGAAAGGTGACAACCAAGGCTAATAAAAATCTAAATTGTAACTATCTTGAATCTGGAGTAGAACAGTTTACTGAAAATGACCTATAGCTATGCAATGCCAAAACTATTTTCACAAGCTGATCTCTTTTCTAATTTTTGGAACGTAATTTTCAATGTCTGATTAGAAGTAGTATTCCAGGTCAACCCAGTTAATGGAACAGTGCCACACTCCTTGATTTCATCAAGCCTATTTTCAACTGCTAATTCCTTCATTCTTTTGAACTAATGGATTTTTTTGCAAGCATTTTATATTTATAGATTTCTTCAACAAATTGTTTAAACAATCTACACTTATAATGGGGGTGATAAGGACACTTTGGGGAGGATTTTTAAAAATGGAGCATAGAAAAGTAAAACTGTAGTAGTAATATATTGCAATTAATTACAGTCCTTGGAAGAAAAAGTCGTATTTCATGCTACATGCAATCATCCATATTTACCCCAGTTTTTGTAAAACACCCCCTTTTGTTTCTGTACAAAAGTTTGTATTTCAAATGTTATTTTGTTTAACCTGTGTTTACTGAAGTGTGTTTTAGAAGATGCGGTGAAAGAAGTATTTAAGAAATATATATGGAAAGACTACGGTAACCATCTTCTTAAGACAGCAATCACAATATATAAAATGAGGTTTAAATTTGCTGCTACCATAGGTTTGAGACAAACCCTATGTGTTCAAGTTTTGCAGTCCCTGTGCAGGAATTTGCTGGATAAAATTATTTGCAACAATAATGCACTGCATGGTCTTTGAACTGAGGTCAGCTGGCTTAGAATGGCCAGTAATGGGGGCTTTGTTATTTGCCAGTCTCCTCACTATAAAAAGAGTGGGTTTTCAGCAGCCATTTGTCAGTGTGTGTTACAGTAGTTTAGGAAGAGCTACTGGTCTGTGTGTAGGGAATTAATTGCTATACAGTGCTATACTGTACCAGATTATGCTAAATTACTGTGGATTACAGTGTGATGGGCTGCAAATTCTTGTGTAACCCTCCCACAACACAGACAAACCTAGGGTTCTGTATGCATTAGTAGGGTGCAAGCAGGCTTAGAAGATAAAAGCAGTAGTCAGGCCACACCATCTGGGGGCAGGGCACATTTGTCTGTATGGTAATTCTACCATAGTCCCTGCAAACTAGAAATGAGGAATCGGCTAGTTTTTAACCTTTTGGCTATTCATGAAGTTGTTATATCATAAATGAGTAGGCTTTATTAGCATCCGTACAATATACCGTATTAATCGGCGTATAACACGCGCCGGCGTATAACATGCACCCCAAGTTTAGGAGGGAATTTTAAGGAAAAAAACTTTTAGGAGGGAAGTTTAAGGAAAAAAAACTTACATTTAAATGCCCATCAATGCAGCCTCATCAGTGTTCATCTGCAGCCTTTACCCAGTGTCCAGTGCAGCCTTGTCAGTGCAGCTTTTCCCCAGTGCAGCCTTGTGAGTGCAGCTTTGCCCCAGTACAGCCTTGTCCCCAGTGCAGCCTTGTCCCCAGGGCAGCCTTGTCCCCAGTGCAGCATTGTCCCCAGTGCAGCTTTGCCCCAGTGCAGCCTTGTCCCCAGTGCAGCTTTGCCCCAGTGCAGCCTTGTCCCCAGTGCAGCTTTGCCACAGTGCAGCTTGTCCCCAGTGCAGCCTTGTCCCCAGTGCAGCCTTGTCCCCAGTGCAGCTTTGCCCATGTGCAGCTTGTCCCCAGTGCAGCCTTGTCCCCAGTGCAGCCTTGTCCCCAGTGCAGCCTTGTCCCCAGTGCAGCTTTGCCCCAGTGCGGCCTTGTCCCCAGTGCAGCTTTGCCCCAGTGCAGCTTTGCCCCAGTGCAGCCTTGTGCCCAGTGCAGCTTTGCCCTAGTGCAGCTTTGCCCCAGTGCAGCCTTGTCCCCAGTGCAGCTTTGCCCCAGTGCAGCCTTGTCCCCAGTGGTCCGTGCAGCCTTGTCGCTGCCGACATACAAACGTTTAGTTTGTATTTTTAAACATGGCGCCGTGGAGTTCGGAGGGACTCGGGGGCGCTCGTTCAGCTGAACGAGCGCCGCCGAGGACACAGTGACTGGGCGGAGCCGAGATACACATAGCCGAGGGTTCTCGGCTCTTCTCAGCGCCGTTCACAGTCACGCCCAGTCCCTATGATGGACATAACACAGGTCCAATGGCGGGACTGGGCTTGACTGTGAACGGCGCCGAGAAAAGCTGAGAACCCTTGGCTATGTGTATCTCGGCTCCGCCCAGTCACTGTGTCCTCGGCGGCGCTCGTTCAGCTGAACGAGCGCCGCCGAGTCCCTCCGAACTCCGCGGCGCCATGTTTAAAAATACAAGCTATGTGAATGTCGGCGGCGATCGCGGCGATCGCTCCGACAGATCACAAAATAGCGGGGATCGGCGTATAACACGCACCCACGATTTTCCCCTTATTTTAAGGGGAAAAAAGTGCGTGTTATATGCCGATAAATACGGTAATATGATGAAAAATTGTTATGATGGATCTAATGATTTGTTTTCATGCTCCCACTTGATATACACTCCTAAAGAAGGAAAGGAAATTATATTTTTGAAACGCATTCTCCCACTTGATATCCACCCCTGAAGAGGAAAAACTAAATTATCTTTTGAAACGCGTTGGGTACTCACCGTTATGGTTGTATCCAATTGGCAGTTAATAATTGTGGGAATGCTGAGTTTCGTATGGTATATGTACAGTATGTGGCAAATAGGAATGGGCAAACGGATCAGCCCGAGCATAAGTTTGGGCCGAACTTTCGTTGTTCGGTCATTCGCCGAACAGCCGAACAAACGGGTTGTTCGACTGTTTGTTCGGCCCCCCAAACTGACCACAATACATTGCCGCGCTGAACAGTGCATTGCAAGCCCTGATTGGCTGAAGCAGTGAAAGCTTCAGCCAATCAGGGCACAGAGCACTGTCAGAGTCATGATTGGACACTGTCATCATGACTTTATCCAATCATGGCTCATTCCTGCCCCACAGTATAAAAGTATTCTTTCAATGGCAGCCATTTCCAGTGTGATTTTGGTGTGGAGAGAGATAGAACAGGGCTCTGTTCAGTGCTATTAGTTAGTTAGTGTGCTATACTATGCTATTTTGCTTCAATTATCAGTGTAGAATATTAGTTTAGTGTCAGTCTAGGGAGAGTGTGAGTGTAGTGAGGAGGATCATCATTCAGGTTTGCATAGTGTGCAGCTAGAGTAGGGACAGCTCAGATAGTTTCACTGTAGTGTAGTAAGACCGTGTTATTCATACATACATTAGTGTATAGCTAGAGTAGGGACAGTTCAGATAGCGTCAGTGTAGTGACGGTTGAACACCGTCTATTTGTTTGCGTTACTGCCAGTTTAACGTCATATAGTTTTGTGCATTCAGAGCTATTAGTTAATTAGTGTGCTATACTATGATATTTTGCTCCAATTGTCAGTGTAGAATATTAGTTTAGTATCAGTCTAGGGATAGTGTGAGTATAGTGAGGAGGACTATCATTCAGCTTTGCATAGTGTGCAGCTAGAGTAGGGACAGCTCATATAGTTTCAGTGTAGTGTAGTGAGACCGTATCAGTAATCTTTACATTAGTGTATAGCTAGAGTAGGGACAGTTCAGATAGTGTCAGTGTATTGACGGTTGAACACCGTCTATTTGATTGCGTTACTGGCAGTTTAACACCATATAGTTTTGTGCATTACTGCTAGCTTAATGCCATTTACTTCTGCGTGCATTACTGCCAGTTTAATGCCATTTACTTCTGTGTGTGTTACTGCCAGTTTAACACCATATCATTTTGTGTGCGTTACTGCCAGTTTAACACCATATTGTTTTGTGTGCGTTACTGGCAGTTTAACGCATATAGTTCTGTATGCGTTACTTCCAGTTTAACACCATATAGTTCTGTGTGCGTTACTGCCAGTTTAACACCATATAGTTCTGTGTGCGTTACTGCCAGTTTAACGCCATATCGTTTTGCATGCCTTACTGCCAGTTTAATGCCATATAGTTATGTATGCGTTACTGCCAGTTTAACGTCATCTAGTTTTGTGCGTTACTACCAGTTTAACGCCATTTACTTCTGTGTGCGTTACTGCCAGTTTAACGCCATATAGTTTTGCGTGCGTTACTGCCAGTTTAACGCCATATAGTTATGTATGCGTTACTGCCAGTTTAACTCCATATCATTCTGTGTGCGTTATTGCCAGTTTACCGCCTTATCGTTTTGTGTGCGTTACTGCCAGTTTAACGCCATATCGTTTTGCGTGCGTTACTGCCAGTTTAACACCATATCGTTTTGCGTGCGTTACTGCCAGTTTAACGCCATATAGTTCTGTGTGCATTACTGCCAGTTTAACGCCATATAGTTCTGTGTGCGTTACTGCCAGTTTAACGCCATATAGTTTTGTGTGCGTTACTGCCAGTTTAACGCCATATAGTTCTGTGTGTCACTGTACGTTTGGCACATTATATTGCAGTATATTATAGTGTATCCGTGGAGTGTGTCTGTGTAGTGTGAGTACTCAAATTAAAGTGCACTAAACACCTCTTTACATTGATTAAAGTGCATCTACATACAGATTTAAACTTCTTTACATCTGCTTATAAACACCGCCCCCTCCCTCCTAATAATGTCTGGGAGGATAATAAGGAGAGACAGACGTTCCCTTGGCACTGTAAGGGGGCCAGCAACAAATGTGTCCACAGGCAAAGGTGGACATGGTGGTCAGTCCTCAGGCAGGGCATCATTTTCTCTGTTTAGTGAGTTTGCCCATGCTATTCAGCCACAGCATGCAGAGGAGGTGGTGGACTGGCTTACTAAACCTTCCTCATCCTCCTCATCTTCTGTCATGCAAGAAGAGACAAGTGTGCAGTCCCCTGCAGTTGCCAGAGTGGATAAACCTGCCTCCTTGTCCACATCTATTCCTGCCATATCCCCAACATCAGCCATTGAGGAGTCAGAGTTATATGACCACAGCGTCAGCCACTTGCTCCTTGATGATGTCCAGCCATTACTAAATTCAGATGTTGGTTCTGAGGTTGAGGATGACAGGAACAGGAACACTGGTAGACAAATTGGCATTCATGTTCCCCAAGCCGCAGCGTATTGCCAAGTTGAATCCAGTGGTAATGATGAAGATGGAGGAGATGAAGATGATGATTATGATGATGATGAGGTCACTGATGCGACTTGGGTGCCAGATAGAGCAGATGAGGAAACTGAAGGTGAGGTGGCACAACCCCAAGGAGGCCGACATCAAGAAAGAGTAGAGAGCAGCCACTCTATTCCATCACATTCTGCAGCTGTTTTCTCCCGGCCCCCTCCCCAAAGCTCAGCTGTCTGGGCCTTTTTCAGCACATCTGCAGCAGATTGCACTGTTGCTATCTGCAAACTGTGTCTCAGGCACATCAAATGTGGCAAAAACACCAACCATTTGGGTACTACATGCTTAACAAGGCAATAACGTCCAACCACTTAGCCTTTTGGCAAGAGGACCTAAAAGCTACACAAAAGGGGCACAAATCTGTCCCTCCTCCTCCTTACCCACTTCAGTCTGCCCCTGAGATAGAGTCATTACCTCTCAGCAGCCTCCACTGACAGGGATGATGGTATAGCACAGGGTGCCCCAGGTCCTAGCAGCACATCTGCCAGCAGCACACCACCAACTGTAGACTGTAGCCTGCAAATTTCTCTGCCCCATCTGCTGCAGCGGAGAAAAAAATACAGTCCCTGCCACCCACATGCCCAGCGTCTTAATGCAAGCTTGTCAAAGCTGTTGGCTCTCCAACTTCTGCCTTTCATCCTGGTGGATTCTGCCCTCTTCCGTGAATTCGCAAAATGTGCTGTACCACAATGGCAGGTTCCCAGTTGCTACTACTTTTCACATAAGGCCGTTCCATCTCTCCACCATCACGTGGAAGGGAATGTTCTGGCATCGTTGGGCAAGGCAGTCAGCTATAAAATCCACCTTACTGCTGACACATGGTCCAGCAAGCATGGGCAGAAACAATATATTTAGCTCACAGCACACTGGGTAACGCTGCTTGCAACTCGAAAGGATGCAGGACAGGGCTTGGTGCTGCAGCTTGTTGTGCCCCCACGTCTCCATACAGCTGGAGGTGATGATGCCAGACCTGTGAGCTCTACCCCCTCCTCCCCCTCCTCCGCCACCTCCATGTCCTCCTCTGCATAATTGTCCAATGAACATCAGGTACCCCCTAAGTGTTCAAAGGTCTATTCCCAAAGTCAGGCTTAAAGGTGCCATGCAGCTGGTGTGTTCTTGCAGCTCTGCAGGGACAGGCCCAGAGGTGGTTCACACCACGCCAACTGGAGCCAGGACTGGTAGTATCCGATAATGGCTCAAATCTTCTGTGCGCCCTTAGACAGGGAAAATTGACACATGTGCCATGCCTGGCACATGTCCTCAATTTGGTGGTGCAGCGTTTCCTAAGTACGTACCCAGGGTTGCAAGATGTACTAAAGCAGGCCAGAAGAGTCTGTAGCCATTTCAGGCGGTCATACACAGCCAGTGCTCGGTTGGCTGAAATTCAGTGGGAATTCCACCTGCCTGTAAACCGCCTGATTTGTGAGATCCCCACAAGGTGGAACTCAACTTTGGGAATGCTGCAGAGGCTATACATGCAGCAGAGGGCCGTCAATGAGTACCTGTGACAGTACGGCATGACCACAGACTCAGGCCGCCTCGGTTCTTTTTCCCCACGCCAATGGCTGATCATTAAAGATGCATGCACTGTATTGTCACCATTTGAGGAGGCCACAAGGATGGTGAGCAGTGACAGTGCATGTATCAATGACACAATCCCTGTTGTGTTCCTGCTGGAGCAGACTCTGCATAGAATTATGGACAGGGCACTGGAGGCAGAGCAGTAGGAGGAAGAGGAGGACTTCCTTTCCTCTCAAGGCCCACTTTATCCAGACACAATTCCTATGTCACAGAACACACAGGAGGAGAGAGGGAAGGAGGATGAGGAGGAGGATTCTGGCACTTTCATAGGCTTTGAAAGAAGAGGAAGACATGCGTCAATCTGTAAGCGATGGCTTTCCAATCCCAGGACCCTTGGGAGTAGTACGGGAGGAGGAAGTTCCAGATGCTGTCATCCTGAGTGATCCCGAGGAGTCTGCTTCTTAAGCCTTGGCAAATTTGAGGCGCATCGGCAACCTCATGCTTCAAAGTCTGCGAAAGGACCCAAGAATACATGGCATGAAGGAGAAGGATGATTACTGGTTGGCAACCCTCCTTGACCACCATTATAAGGGGAAGGTCTCAGAACTCATCCGGTCCCCATAGAGAGTACAGAAGATAAAATCTCTTGAGGACACGTTAAAGAGGATTTTATTGAATGTTTTTCCTGACTCCAGTAGATTACAGTGTCGTGGAAAACATAGTTTTGAGTCTTCTCTTGGTCAAGAGAGGAGCGTTGGAGAAGGCATCCACCTAAGTGAGGCATTTCAGTATCTTTTTAGTCCTCGCTGCCCAGGGCTGTCAGCTTCCACGTCCCATCGGCAGCGTCTGCATCACATGGTGGATGATTACCTCGGGGCAAAAACAGAGATGGAGAGCTTTCCAGCTGACAATCCACTAACTTACTGGGTTATGAGAATAGACCACTGGCCAGAACTCGCCCAGTATGCTATTGAGTTGTTGGGCTGCCCTGCATCCAGCATGCTTTCAGAACGGGCATTCAGTGCTGCATGAGGTTTTGTTACTGATCATAGAACGCGTCTGTCCACAGACTCCGTAGACCATTTGACTTTTATAAAAATGAATCAGTCCTGGATTACCAGCTATGAAACCCCTAATGTCGATGTCACTGATTAAGTCTTTTTGGGATGTGGAATCTCTGCAGGACTTCGAGGCTGCCTAGCTTTGAGGGTGTTCAATCATTTCGTCTGAAACAATGTTTTGGTATAGGTTTCATGGGCACAATTAACACTCAAAGACTATTTTTTCTGCACCTGTTTGGCAGGTGCATATCATTGCATTTTTTTACAGCAAGGCCAATTCTTGCTTTCATCAAGAGTACCTCTATAGGGTTACGATGGGAAGGCACCCACAACAACCAAATAGTAATTTTTCTGCACCTCTTTGACAGGTGCATATCATTGCAATTTTTTACAGCAAGGCCAAATCTTGATTTCATCAAGAGTACCTGTATATGATTACAGTGGGAAGGCGCCCCCGACACCCAAAGACCAATTTTTCTGCACCTGTTTGACAGGTGCATATCATTGCAAATTTTTGGAACAAGGCCAATTCTTGCTTTCATCAACAGTACCTCTATAGGGTTATGGTGGGAAGGAGCCACCGACACCCAAAGACCAATTTTTCTGCACCTGCTTGACAGGTGCATATCATTGCAATTTTTTACAGCAAGGCCAATTCTTGCTTTCATCAAGAGTACCTCTATAGGGTTAGGGTGGGAAGGCGCCACCGATACCCAAAGGCCAATTTTTCTACACCTGTTTGACAGGTGCATATCATTGCAATGTTTTACAGCAAGGCCAATTCTTGCTTTCATCAAGATTACTTCTATAGGGTTACGGTGGGAAGGCACCACCGACACCCAAAGACCAATTTTTAAGCACACGTTACTTCTATCAAAAGTCAAAGTGACACCAGAATGTATCCAAAAAATCTCTAATTTTGTTCCCAGTGCACTACATTGTGGCCTCATCATACACACTGGCAAAATAAAGGCAGCTTGCAGGGAAAACGTCCTTTTTTTGACTTTATAAATGCAATTATTTCTGCAGCAGATTCTAGACATGGTATAGACTTGCAACTTTACTGGTAGACTAAAGGGACCCCCCAGGCACTATATTGGAAGGAATTTTTCATTTTTATGCTTTCACTTTAAAAATCAAAAAATCACTTCTCATTTAAAAATCACGGTTTTCACAAACTTTTTTTTTATTGATACATGTCCCCCAGGGCAGGACCCGGACCCTTATAACCATTGTATGCCCAATTACTTGCAAATAAGCCTTCAAAATGGCACTTTTGAAGTTCGGGTCCCATTGACTTTAATGGGGTTCATTATTCGGGTCCAAACTTTTGCGGTGTTCGAAAGTTCTGGTGCGAACCGAACAGGGGTCCGTTCGGCCCATCCCTAATGGCAAATAGCCATTACAATATTTTGGACATTTTTATATTGTTGTATCAATAAGGAATGTATATTTCTTTTACACTATTGTCTAAGATGTTGTGTTTCAACCTATGATTGCTGGTAAAGTCCCATGGATGAGGGTTTTTTCTATATACATGTAGCTAACCAATGTTGTCAAATGTTAAGCTCACTACTAAAATTGAAATGTTGTTACAGTAATCATCACTGTAGCAGTAATCAAAGTGTAACCCCCCCCCCAAAAAAAAAGATCCCTGATGCCCCCCTAGAGTAGTAAAGGGTCACAAAATCGTAAAAGAATGTTTAAAAAATGTAATTAAAAATGATTTAATTTTTTTAACATACTGTAACCAGTCAGTATGATGATCATGCCACACCAGTTATATGATGACAATATCCACTGCACTGGTGACCATATGTAAAAAAAATTTTGTGAAGAAAAAAACAAATTTTAATTACTTAATTTTCCCCAAAAATTGTGACACAAAAATTACAACTTACAAATTCAAAAAACTCACCATGCCTCTTACTAAACACCCATAAACTGTCTACTTTCCAAAAAGGGGTAATTTGTGGGGTATTTGTACTGTCCTGGCATTTTAAGGGCCTCAGGAAATTAGATTGATCGTCACTACATCAGAATTGATACATTTTCAAACATATTTACCATAGTTTGTAGATGCTATAACTTTCACACAAACCGATTAATATACACTTAATGGGATTTTTTTTCACCAAAGTAGCACACGTAGCAATACATGTTTTTGCCTAAATTTATGAAGAAATCTGATTTCTTTGTGTATGTTTTATAACAAAAATGAGAAAATATATTTATATATTATATATTTTGTTAGTTTTCAGATTTTTTTATTTATGTAATAAAAAATAAAAAACCCAGTGGTGATCAAATACCACCAAAAGAAAGCTCCATTTGTGTAAAAAAAATATATAAATATATAATTTAATTTGCATACAGTTTTGCAAAACTGTGCAATTGCCAGTTAAAGTGGCACAGTGCAAAATAGCAAAAAATGGCTTGGTCATAAAGGGGGGAAAACCTTCCGGAGGTCAAGTGGTTAATATATCTGCTGCCGACAGCATCAAAAGCCTCTACCTGCAGGTTATCAGCTGTGGTAAAAGTACCAAAAGTACCTCATGCATGTGGTACCCATTACTATGGGAATAGCTCCACAATAAGACAAGTCAGCAACAAAAGACCTGCACTCCTTCTCCCTGTCAGGAATCAGCAGCAGAGATGGCTAGATCTGCATGTCTACACTTAGAAATGGAGACCAAACCATACATATATTAAAGTGAATTTATTAATAGTAAAACAAAAATCCTCCAAACACCAGCAAACAGCTAACATAAAGATATAAGTGAACAATTAACTTGATGACAAATTACCTATCCACTTAACTATAAAACTGCGTACACACGAGCGGACTTTTCGACAGGACTGGTCTGATGGACTTTCCGACGGACTTTCAACGAACTTTTGACGGACTTCCGGCGGACTTTTTAACGAACGGACTTGCCTACACACGATCACACCAAAGTCCGACGGATTCGTACGTGATGACGTACAACGGACTAAAATAAGGAAATTGATAGCCAGTAGCCAATAGCTGCCATAGCGTCGGTTTTTATCCGTCAGACTAGCATACAGACGAGTGGATTTCTGGGTCCGGCGGAGTTACAACATAAAGATTTGAAGCATGTCCCAAATCTAAAGTCTGTCAGATTTTTGACTGGAAAAGTCCACTGAAGGTCCGATGAAGCCCACACACGATCGGATTGTTCGCCGGACTCGGTCCATCGGAAAAGTCCGACCATGTGTACGCTGCATAATACAATATATACAATAAATACAAGTGGAGGAACACAGGTCACAAGGAATACCAGAGATGCAAGGAAGGGGGGAACCAGGTCTGGGATCAGGAACAAGGGGAGCAGATATAAGGCATGTAAGTGCAAGGTACAGGATGCAGGGCAAGAACAAGATCAGGAGCAGGATAAATGGCAAGCAGCATCTGACTTAGCACAGCAAAGCAAAACACTGACGTGAAGTGTACTAGCAGAGGAGAGAATAAATACCCTCCTAGCAACCAGCATCAGAGAGAGAGACTGATTACTAGAAACCTCTGACTCCTGGTAGACACCTGCTGGTGGGTCCTGGAACTTACCATCCTGGGAAGCACAGTGCCACCAGCAGGTGACCCAGGTCCTGACACTCCCCCTCCTTGTTTTTCACTTTTCATACAACCCCTCTCATGTTCCTTCTAGAGCTTACATGCCATGGCCTAATAGGCCAGGCACTGGAGGCACAGCAGCAGGAGGAAGAGGATGACTTGCTGCTGTCTAAGGGCCAGCAGAATACTTTGTGTAGCCAAGTGCTGGCTATATCATTTTTTTTGGCATTGTGGGATATTTCTTAACACAGATTGCATGGTGCTTTATTCCCTCTAGTTCCCAGCATGGGGATTGTGTCATCATTTCCAAATTGCAGAGAGAGAGAGACCACTGCTGAAAGCAGAGGATCGTGGGAGATCTAGTTCAAAGGGCCGGGACCTCATTGGACCTGCTGCTGCTATTAACTACAAGTTCCAGACGGCTGGAGAGAGGAGGAATTCTGGGTGAAGAGATAAATGGAACAGTCCGGGGAGGGGCTCGCTCTCTTAGGACCCCGGCCTACAGCTGTGAAGCAGGGGCCAGGCCGCTCCAGTGGATGTGAGCGGGCACTACAGCCTGGATGGTGCAGAGTGCTTCTCATGAGTGAGCCTTATCCCTGGAGCCAGACTCTCAGCTACATGGCTTCCTTTGGCAGTGTGGCCATCCAAGGTCGCTTTTATCTACACTAACGCAGACACCACTGAATCTCTGGGTTGTCGGGGGACCAGTCAGACATCTTTAATCTGACTGCAGGTTCTACAAAAGCCAGTTCTGGATGTCTTCTACTAGACATGTGCACACTGAAATATTTCTTCCGAAAATCCAAATGAATTAAGGTCGAATCTGTCATTGAAGGCTTCTGGTGTCTGTCGAATGTTCAAAGAAGATTTGACGGAGCAGCTAAACTGTACGACGCCACAATTGTACATTTCCGGTCGAATTTTCCGCCTACAAGCTAGCTGTAGTAGAATTCTAATGTTGTAGGACTAGTATTAATTATATTTATTAATTATTTTACTAGTCAACCAACATTAGAATTTTTCTATAGCCTATGGGCGGATGCATTTGACCGGAAATGTACGATTTCAGCGCAGTACAATTTAGCTGCTCCGTCGAATCTTCTTATAACTTTCGACAGACACCATAAGCCAAAGATTTGTTGTTTGTATGTTTTTTGTTGCTTTGTCTAATCTTCGTCATTCATGCTACCCCAACAGTCAGCCAACTTTCACATTTGTTTCTCAATCTCCAAGTGCAATGGCGGGCGCGGCATCCACGTTGTGTCAGATATTGATATGGCATTATAATATAGAATCTATAATAATAAATCCCCCCCCCACAACACGGGCAGGCTCTGAGGCTATCACAACAGTAACAACACTAGTATCACAACACTAACACAATAGCAGCAAATTATTATGAAAAAGTTAAAGTGGTGTTCCGGCCAAAATTATACTTTTTAAATAAAAATACCCCTATAATACACAAGCTTAATGTATTCTAGTAAAGTTAGTCTGTAAACTAAGGTCTGTTTTGTTAGTTTATAGCAGTAGTTTGTTATTTTATAAACTTACAGCAGGCCGTGGCCATCTTAAGTGTGGGCATTTGAAGCCAAATTGTATTTCTTCCTGGATTTCATCCTTGCAAATCTCGCACATGCTCAGTGCAGCGCAAGCAGTTTAATAGGTTTCAGGTCAGGTTTCCATAGCAACGGCAGTTTCAGAGGAAGTTGCCGCCCCTTCCCAGAAGGCATTGCAAACAGGAAATGATGCGATGGGCCACGGCCAGGGAGGAGGAAGTGAAAAATGAATACAGCAGATATACAGTAGGTGCTGAGAAAAAAAATAAAAAAATATCCAATTTGTTTACAGTGCACAGTTTAGTGAGGAATGCTGAAGAGTTGTAAAAGTGGGTGGAACTCCACTTTAAGTTGAACTGTAGCTTGCTTCACTATTCTTCTGCTGCTGTGCTTATGCTTAATTGCTAAATAATTCAGGTTCTCTGACAAACGGACCAGCTAAGATTGACTGTCATCTGAAATGATTCAGTGTGTGTATCTCTCTCTGCTAGCAAATTATAAGTGAAAGTAAGTTGGCTGTACGTGTGTACTTAGTTCTAGCTATTTTACTGCCCCTCCTCTTTGGTTACAATCGGCCAATAACATTCATCATCATCATTATTTTTATTTTACTTTCCCACCCAATTCCAGCAGCGATCTTTTCTCTCTATGTCGAATCTTTTCTCTCTATGTCAAATCTTTTCTCTCTATGTAAAATAATCTTGGACTAATAGAGTTAAGGTTAGGCACATTCGACCACAGGTTCGATAGACACAGATTGTTATTGTCAGCCTCATGTCGAATCTTCTATCTATATCGAACTGTTGTAGGAATGAAAACGAAAATAAAACATTTGTTTATGTTGGATCTTTCGGTTTTCGTACTCTGCGCTTTCGTTATCGTTTGTTAAAACGATAACGAAAATACCTGACATTCGGACGAAAATGCATTTGGACGTAAATGAATGCACATGTCTATCGTCTACCCAAGAGCTTTGACTTCTCCAGGAGTGGTGAGCGGGTGGAAGCCCACTATTAGCATTATATTCAGAGACACCGCATGCAGACACCTTTACCCTTTCCTTTCTACACCCAGGGCTTTCCCTGAGAGACACATTGCTTGTTACATCCACCGTTGCCATGGTTGCCATTGCACAGCAACATCTTGGGCCCCATCATAGCTAGCTGAAGATCTTGGACATCTTACATCAAGGAATCCTCCTCCAAAAGGACTCAGCTTATAATATTTGCTCATCTTAAAGGAGAACTCTTATTCAGGTTTTACTCATTGCATTTTTCACATATTGTGTTGTTATATATTGTGCCTTTTATCCCGTTTGGCCCGTGGCATTAGGGTTTAGAGGGAGCTGTTTGACACAAGGTCTTTCTTCTTCCTCTTTTAACTGGGGTCAAAGGTTTTCTTAGGGGCTGTTGTTCATTACTGTCTGATTTATTGTTATTGCCATTTCATTGTATATTCTCTGAAACTCTGTTTAATGTTAAAGTTTGTTTTTAGGATTATTTAGATTTATATTCTCCTTTCCTTGGTTGACTCTTGGTTAACAACTAGTAAAATACTTATTTGCCATTTCAATTGTTTCTCTGGTGTCTTTTCCAAGTGTATTTTCTCTGTGAATTATGTCAGAGGTGTTGGGAGGCTTGCAAGGTCAGGACAACCTTTGGGGACAGTCATCTGCCAGCGGCCCTTACGGGGCTGGCGCTACATTTGTATTCTGCCTCATCCCTGTAAGGTAGGGGCAACAGGAGGCAGAGGAAGAATAAAAGGAGGAGAGTTGGGGTGCTGGCAGTAAGAGGGGGGAGGGCATGGGACAGGCTTCAAGGGGGATGTTTCACGCTTTCCAAACCCTGGGAGTGCATGGGTGAAGTGAGATTGTTGATAACATTGTTGTTCTCAGCGACCACAAGGACTTAGTGTCCTCAGTTGCAGGCAATTTGTGGCAAATGGGGTCTTTTATGCTATAATGCCGGTGTAAGGACCACAGGATTCAGGAAATTAAGAGATAGACCACTATTATGTGTCCACCTTATTGGATCAATACAAGAGTAAAATGGGCAATCTACTACCACTGGCAGTGGTGGTAGAGTACATGGTGGCAGGATGCTCGCTGTTGACCAATGTCCCTCTGATCCACTGATCCCTTAAAGAAGAAAAAGCAGTGTCGACTGCCTCAGCACCACTTTCAGTTTTTAGAGATTGGCATTAAGTGGATGTACCGGGATGATGCATGCAGCTACAGACATCATCCCAGTATCATTTTTTTAAGCCGGCAGCTGGCTTTTATGTAAAACTCATTCTAGCAGCTAATAAGCAGCTGGATGGCTTTTACAGGTGATGGGAGGGGTCACCCCACCCCCCTTTCTATCGCCTGGCAGTGCCGCTCTGGGCTCTACCGTCCCACTGGAAAGCCCGGAATGAAAGCCAGTGCTTCTGCTGGCTTACCATACAGATCACAGAGGACCGCAGATCTCTCCCTAAAGTGTACCTGTCACTGCCTATTACTGTCACAAGTAATGTTTATATTCCATGGGACAGCAATAAAGTGATCAACAGTGTAAAAATAATAAAATAAAATAAATAAAAATTTGAAAGTGACCCCCCTGCTTGTGTGCGAAGGGGAACAGACGCGTTGGCCCCCCACGAATACGTAAACAGCAACCACACCACACATATGAGGTATTGTTGCGAACATTAGAGCAATAATTCTAGCACCAGACCTACTCTGTAACTCTAAACTGGTAACCTGTAAAGGTTTTTAAAGCTTTGCCTATGGCGACGTCGTTTGCAGCCATTCCACAAACATGTGCAATTTTAAAGCATGACATGTTACATATCTATTTTCTCGGCGTAACACCGTCTTTAATGTTAGCAAAAATTGTATTTTACATTGTGTTTGTTTGCATTACAATTCATTAAAGGGTATTTTTCCAAAAATGTGTATTCAAAAAGCCACTGCGCAAATACTGTGTGACATAAAAAATTGCAAAGCCCATCATTTTATTCTCCAGGGCCCCTGCTAAAAAAATATAACGTTTGGGGGTTCTAAGTAATTTTCTAGTAAAAAAGATTTTGTAAACAAAAAGTGTCAGAAAAAGGTCAGGTCTGGCTCCTGGCAGCACTCAAAAGCAGCTCCACATGATTACTGAGGTTATTAGGGTACAGAGCTGATGCAGACAATTTTAGAAGTGAGGACTCCATAGCCAATCGAATGTTCAAGCTGGACTACTGACTGGAGCTTGAACAGTATGCACTGGAGCTTTTGGCCTGCCCTTCAGCCAGTGTGCTGTCTGAGGGCGTTCAATGCAGCAGGAGGTTAAGCTGATTGCCTAGACCATGAACTGAGCTTCAGTACGGTGGTCAAAACCATACAGCGGTTTAATAGGACAGGTTCCACTCACAACAGGCCTCGCCATGGTTAACCAAAGAAGTTGGGTGCAAGTGCTCAGCGTCATATCCAGAGGTTGTCTTTGGGAAATAGACGTATGCCAGCATTGCTGCAGAGGTTGAATGGATGGGGGGGTCAACCTGTCAGTGCTCAGGCCAATACGCCGCACATTGCATGAGTTAGTCTGCATGGCTGTTGTCCCAGAAGGAAGCATGGTGGTGGAAGTGTCATGGTCTAAGGCTGCATGAGTGCTGCCGAAACTGGGGAGCTACAGTTCATTGAGGGAACCATGAATGCCAACATGTACTGTGACATACTGAAACAGAGCATGATCCTTTCCCTTTGGAGACTGGGCCGTAGGGAAGTATTTCAACATGATAACGACCTCAAACACACTTTGACCACTGCCTTGCTAAATAAGCTGAGGGTAAAGGTGATGGACTGGCCAAGCATGTCTCCAGACCTAAACCCTATTGAGCATCTGTGGGGCATCCTCAAACAGAAGGTGGAGGAGCGCAAGGTCTCTAACATCCAACAGCTCTGTGATGTCGACATGGAGGAGTGCATGAGGACTCCAGTGGCAACCTGTGAAGCTTTGGTGAAATCCATGTCCAAAGGGGTTAAGGCAGTGCTGGAAAATAATGGTGGCCACACAAAGTATTGACATTTTGGGCCCAATTTGGACATTTTCACTTAGGGGTGTACTCACTTTGTTCAGCGGTTTAGACAATAATGGCTGTGTGTTGATTTATTTTAAGGGAGCAGCAAAATTACACTGTTTTACAAGCTGTACAATCACTACTTTACATTGTAGCAAAGTGGAATTTTCTTCAGTGTTGTCACATAAAAAGATATAATAAAATATTTGAAAAAATTTGAGGGGTGTACTCACTTTTGTAAGATACTGTATGTGAACAAAGTGGCATGTGACGATACAGAGCCAACAGGTTTGAAAACGTACATTTAATTATCTCTGTCAGTAAATAGAATCCTCACAGTCCCACTCATATCTGTCTTGAAGGAAATCATGACACTGACCTCTTCCTGAAGACAATTAGATCACTAAACAATCTGGTCATTTAGCCACCTTAAACTCTAAACAGAAATAAATTATATACTAATACCTGAATATATATATATAATATATATATATATATATATATATATATATATATATATATATATGCACAGACATCACAAGGTATGTAAGCAAGAAACCACTGACATCTTCAAACAGACTTTCAGAGATTGGTCATCATGACTCAAGAAGTATTATTCCTTTGTCAAATGGTGTTTCTGTATTCCTAAGGAACTATCTGTTTTTGTAAGACATGTCAAGCAGTGAAGCAAAGGGAAAGAGCATATTATCCAAATAATCACCTATTAACACTTTCTCTTTAGATAACAAGATGCCTAGTCTTGTCTCTCTCCAGACAGAGTTTATCAGCTGATAGCAGCTTTCAGATGCCCTATGAGCCACCCTTGGCTATCCTTACCTCTCAGTCCACTATTACTTCCCAATCTGAAGAGAAGGGGGGTAAGGGGGCACTACACTGGGATAGCAGACAATTTAGTTCACACAAAGTGACCTGTCTCCAACCTTTACAAACCACACACATAGATGGGACATTTGGGAGTCACCAGTATTAGGAGATGCTATTGATTGCAGCCAAACTCTGACACATGCTGAAGCTCTCAGTGTGCTGCCAATCCTGTTGGGGGTAAAGCTCAATAGATGCTCAGTATGGTTTGCTCATGCTAGCAATATGTTCTTTGTCTTAGGCCATGTATTGATTTGTCATTCTGTAGTTCATGGATGCCTCAATTATTTAATTACATTTTTGGTCTGATGAAATTACACATGACTGTAATTATGTCTAATATTGTCTATGATGATTTTATTGATTTAGTGAATTGATTATCTCCTCTGTATGTCCATTCCCTGTTTTTACTGTCAGAGCAAAAGATTCTGGAACAAAATAAAATTTCCATCATAATGATTTCTATTCTGATGCTGCAGAACCTCTCAAGCATATAATCCATATAATCAAGCATAATAATAAATATGCTGTCATTAGAATTGGTCATTTCTACGTGACCAATTAAAAAGCCTCTTGTAGGGATGGAACAGTTTGAATCTGTGTGAATTATTTGATAGCATACACATGTGATGTATTCACTGCTACAATAACATTGATTGAAAATGACCAAGATAGGCCACTTATTGTTGGCCCAGTAGTATTGAGCGGTTGTATTCCCAACTATATAAAACACATGCAAGTGCTAGTCCTAGCTGTGTTTCAGATATATACATTTTTATTGATTATATAATTTATTATATGCTGTTAAAGTTCAGGGATGCCTCACGGAATTAATTAAAACAATTACACATAGCATTGAGTATGCCTATGGTGATTTTTTTAATAGAATTTATTATTAATTTACTATCTATAAATTGGAGGTATTTGCATTATCTATGCAGGATAAAGCATGCATATCTAATTAATTATTGTTTTAATAAATATAATGATAAATAAAACAATATACATTTTTGTATCATATGGTGTTACACTTTTTGCATTTGATATTACAGTGATAATTGTAAGTATTGTTTTTTGCATTTCTGCATGAATGTGATGCTTTAGGTGTGTTTAATAAGATGAAACAAACAACTTCCAATGAGCTCAGAAGGGTTTTTCTGTATACCTCCACCCCTTGGAACTTGGGGACCAAGAAAGAAAGAAAACAAGACACGGCCGTCCTCAGCTGCTATCAATTTTTAGCTCTTTGGTTATATTTAATAACAAAGGTTGTATGGAATGTAACTCATAGCACCTATCAGACATATTAGTAACTTTAAAAATCTATTACACCTTTTCTTAGGGGTCCAACTTTTTTCGTTGAAAAAAATTGGCTTTAATAGGTCTGTTTATTTTGTAATAAGCTGTACAAGACAATTTATTTGCTAATTTCTACTGTATTCTATGTAGTATTGAGTTTGACAATGTATATGGACTAAAAATATTAAAGAATAAAAGGCTTGTTTTTACCAACTTTTCATGACCAATTTAGCAATAAATAATAAAAATGTTGGCTACATTTGTCAAGAAGTAATGTGATGTTTGGCATATGTTAGATTACATCACAAATCGTTCTAAAGATGTTAAAAAGTTTGCAGATACAGTGACTTTTGTTACCAAACTATATTATTTACATTCATATTCAAAAGTTTATAGTTACATATTATTTTATGTTATATGTTGTTTCCTAAGCTCATTTGTCACGCATCCCAACCTTTTATTTGACAGTTGACACATTGTTTGAATTGGTTATTTACAAAACTGGTATACAGTTAAGTGAAACGTTCCTTTCATATCCCAGAAAAGGTTAGACAGTTTGAAAACACAGATAACACTAATTCCTTCTTCTAAACCTGGGTCCTTTTTATCTTATCCCTTAAAGCAAAAATATGGCATGGGATGGAGCTAATGATGGGACAAATGCCTAATGTTGACATCCTTAACTAGCCTGTGCCACACAAATAAGTGTTATTATTTTTATAGACAAACAAACTTTTTGTATCCATATTATGTACCTTCTTACTATATCTGTATTTTTCTTTGTGTTGTACATGTTAAGTTTAGTTTATTAAGGTAGCTTAAAGACTGTGATGATGTGCAAAGTGCAATAATTCAATTGCTATCACTGAAGTCAGATAAGGAGAAAAATATTTTTGATTGGTTGCTGTGCACTTTCCCTTTTTGCCTATATTTTCCCTGTAGAGTTTCGGCTCTTGTTTTCAGTTGTCTAGAGCCCTTTTATGCAAATGTTATTTTTTTTACTTGGCTGCACATTATGTAATAAAATGTATCCGTATTTCTTTTTTATATTGCATCAATTTTAAATATTAAGGTGGACAATAAGGGGTTGATGTACTAAAACTGCAGTGTGCAAAATCTGGTGCAGCTGTGCATGGTAGCCAATCAGCTTCTGACTTCAGCTTGTTTAATTAAGATTGGACAAAAAAAACTGGAAGCTAATTGCTTTCTATGTAGAGCTGCCTCAGATTTTGCACTCTCCAGTTTTAGTAATTCAACCCTAAGAGTTTCAATTTTAAAGTGACTCTGTCAAATTTAATAAAGGATATGTTCACCTGTTGTAACATGTCAAATAATACACACATATTCAGGATGTAACATGTTACAAATATACCAGCCCCCGCATCTCCCCGATCCCCCATTTTGACAGCGATCAGAGGATCTTCTCCCCCCGCTCACTGCCACAATCTAACGAAAATTAGTCCATGCAGGGATGCGCCTGCCTGGCCGCGTCATTTATTTACAGTGTTCTTTGAATGAATGGACTACAACTACAAGCGGCTGTCGGCTTGTAGTTCTTAATGACTACCTGCCTGTACGATGCACAGGCAGACAGCTTACACTGACAGTCTGCAGGAGACCTGCACGGCATCACCAATCTGCTGATCACGTGTGTAATGTTTTCTAGGCTCCTAAAGCAAACAATATTAAATGCACATTTTTTATTAAAACCTGAACTTATCCTTTAAATTGTTGGAGCAAATTGGACCTTGCTTTACCTAAACTGTGGGTATAGGGTTATGTATATGGGGTTTTCAATTTACTTATTTAATTGTTTTCTGTTGATTGGACTATGTAACTAGACAATTAGTAAAATGTAGGGTGTTTTTAAGGTGTTCGAAGATTTACATTTAAAGGCACAAATGAGGAAAATGTGTCTAAAGTGCCCAATTTTTATTTTACAATCTCCAATAAATCCATAATTTTATAAAATTCTTTAAAAAAATAAGAATCATCTCATAAAGTACTGAGTAGCACCATACATATGCATTTACTATCAAATAAATGATATATAGGGGTTGATTTACTAAAGAAAAATAGGCTGATCAGTTGCATTTTGCAAGGGAATTTGAGCTCAGTGAATGAGGTGAAGCTCTGTTGAGTTCTATTATCCAATCATGTACAAGCAAAAATGCATTTTATTTTAAATTTTCTTTGCATATGATTTGGTATTCTTTGCAAAGTGAAACTTCACCACATTTACTAAGCTCTGGGGCAAATTCACTTGCAAACTGCAACTTCTTCCTTTAGTAGATCAACACCATAGACTCTATCACATGAGCAAACATACTTCATTCTGCAGAATACACTAATGGTTAATAGTAAGATGGCTGCATGGGGTATGTATGCAACTATTATGTTTTCTAGTGATGTGCAAATCACAGAAGGAACTACAGTATGTAGAGGGGGAGCAGGTATCCGACACTCCCAGAAGTGTTACATGCTGAAGATTTTTATCCAGGAGAGTTTGTGAAGATAGTGGGGTTTTGTGGCATTGGAGCTGGAAAGGCATTAAGCAATTACGTTGCAGGGAGGATTTTTATTGGGATTTGTTTTTAAAATGACACAGCCACGTTAAAGCAGATCTTCAATGTATCTAGGCACAGCAAACCAAAAACACTATTTCATTCATTTTTAAATTCCCCCATCCATCCATTTCCCAATGCTTTCTTTTGTTAAGAAATCACTTTGAAAAACATCCCCCAGCATTTCTGGCTGTGACCAACTTGAGTAAGGGCAATTTACTTCCTGGAATCCATCTGCCCTTAACTCAAGCATGCATGCAGGAGAGTGTGCTTTGCTCTCCTCCCCTCCTGAAGGATGTATGACATCATTTGCCTAAGCAGGAAACCAGGAAGTAACTGCAGAAATGTAAAAAAAAATTAAAACAAGTAAATATGATACAGTTTCCTATTTATTTACTAATGCCAGCAATATGAAGATTAAAAATAAGCAATATTGATATGGATAGTGAAGTTCCGCTTTAAAAAGAATCTTGCTTTTACTGGGTTTACCTTTTATTTCAGTGTTAATGATGTTTTATTTTTTTTGAAAACCTATAGGGCAACTACAATCAAACGTTTATAAGCATAATCCTTGCCCGGGGATGTGTTATCATCCAACATTTAAAAGAAAGAAAAAAAACTACGCTGTATGCTGATAAGTCGTAAATAACAGCAAACTCTGCTGTGGGATATACACAGAGAAAATATGTTTAAAGAATTAGAGTTGCGCTCTAATATCTAAAATTCGGAAACAAATTCCTTAATGACACATAGAACCCGTATTGAATAAGGCAATATAAAATATTAAACCACTTATACTATAACCACTTCAGCCCCGGAAGGATTTATCCACTTCCTGACCAGGCCATTTTTTGCGATACGGCACTGCGTTGCTTTAACTGACAATTGCGCGGTCATCCGATGTTGTACACAAACAAAATTTATATCCTTTTTTCCCACAAATAGAGCTTTCATTTGGTGGTATTTGATCACCTCTGCAGATTTTATTTTTTGTGCTATAAACAAAAAAAGATTGACAATTTTGAAAAAAAAACAATATTTTTTACTTTTTGCTATAATAAATATCCCCCCCCCCCCCAAAAAAAAAATGTCTTCATCAGTTTAGACCAAAATGTATTCTTCTACATATTTTTGGTAAAAAAATTACAATAAGCTTATATAGATTGGTTTGCGCAAAAGTTATAGCGTCTACAAAATAGGGGAGATATTTATGGCATTTTTATTCTTTTTTTTTATTAGTAATGGCGGTGATCAGTGCTTTTTAGCAGAATTGCGACATTTCGGAGGACAGATCAGACACTTTTGACACTTGTTTGGGACCATTGACATTTATACAGCGATCAGTGCTATAAAAATGCACTGATTACTGTGTAAATGTCACTGGCAGGGAAGGGGTTAACAATAGGGGGAGATCAAGGGGTTAAATGTGTTCCTTGGGAGGTGTTTCTAACTGTGGGGGGATAGGACTGACTGGAGGAGGAGAGAGATCACTATCGTGGATAATATAGAGCAAGGACAGCCGGCTAAAGCAAACACCCGTCCTTCCGGGATATAAACTTTTTTTTTTAAACTAGACTTAATGTTTAATGAATAAAAGGTAATGCACTTACATCATCATGGATAATATAGAGCAGATTTGTTAAAAAAGCTGGCCGGCTAAAACGAACGCCCGTCCTTCCGGGATATAAAACAACGTGGTGACATCAGAACATCCCTCCTTCTGATGCATTTTGTCACAATAGGATGCTGTCCTGGGGCACGGGTGGCATGCTGACTACCGCAATTTATAAACAACAACAATGCCTCGGTCTGAGCCTCAGGTAGTGGCAATGGCGTCCTCCATTTTGAACAAGGGAAAAATGCCAGTAGTAATGACTAAACTGATCTATTCTCTATATGCTCCACATATCTCGTCGTCTAAAAGCTAAAAACGTCAAAATGAACAAAACAGACAGAATGAACAAGTCCCCATCGACTCTATAAAGCTCGCCAGGTAATCTTAGCAAAAAACATGGTTACAAGCTCCATAGAGTGATATAATGCCAGATTGTATAGTTAGACGGATTTAAAATATTTTATAAAATGGATGCGCAACATCCATATTGCTGAGAATGTATGTACATTATATTTAACCACAAAGGTAGAATACAAAGATGGTATCATAAGGTGACCTCTAGTGGTATGATCATGGCAATGGACACTTATTTTCCCCTCATCGCTGTATCCAAAGGTTCAAAAATAGGGACCCTTAGTGTTCAAAGTAGAAATGATCTTTGTCATATTTAAATAATAATAATAAATAATATCTATATGTTGCCAGATATTGACAACAGTAAATAAAGTGCAATACTACCTAGGGGTAAATAATATATATATGGAAATTGAAATAGAAAAAAGTCCCCTAATTCTTATGTTAGGAATGGTCTCAATCGTGATGGTTAAATAGTATGCCCACCTATACATAATTAGGGGTGGTAGCAATAAAAAGGTTTCTATATTGACAGGGGTAAATAATATAAATTAACTACCCGAGGCCCAGATCAAGTTCACAGACATTTGGTAACACTTTACAACATTAAGTGTTATCAATAAAAGCATTGACATCAACGTCAACATTTAACTCAAATGGAGTGTAAGATTTAATTCTGTAAATCCATGTAATCTCAAGTTTGGAGATACCTCTGACCAAAAAACTACCCTTCCAGTGTGGTGTAAATGTATCTGTTCCCAAAAATATGATATTACTAGGATCCCTATTGTGGACTGTCAGATAATGTTTAAAAACTGAGTCTTTGGTAAATCCCTTTCTAATATTATTTATATGTTCTTTTAATCAAACCTGCAATGGGTGCTTGGTCCTGCCCACATACTGCAGTCCACAAGGGCACTGCAACAAATAAACAACACCTGTAGTAGAGCATTTAATAAAGGACTCCATCTAATACTCAAGTGAAGTGCTAGTTGAAACAAAGCTATTAGATCTCCTATTCCTACACCCATTTAAGGAACATACTTTACACTTCCTACACTGGTAATAACCCGTAAGTAGGTGAAAAAAGAGTTGGCTTTATAAGTGGGGGATCCAAAACATTAGGGGCTAACTTATTTCTGAGAGAAGGAGCACCTCTAAAAGCTATCTGAGTCCAGGGATTACTACGCATGCACCAAGAGGAAATCCGTGCCAACTGAGCATGTGCCAAAGAGGCATCAGTGCGCCAACCTGCACCTGCGCAGAAGACTTGATGGAAAACGGCAGGAAAATTCCCAGGACGCGCACAGGAAGTGACTTCAACCTGATGGAAAAGGGCAGGAAAATCCCCAGGAGGTGCACAGGAAGTGACATCAGCCTAAAGTAAAAAGGCAGGAAAATGCCCAGGAGGGACACAGGAAGTGATCTCAAACTTCCCTATATAAGCCCAGACACTGCCAAATTGCTGGATTATCTTCAGTCCCCCCTTGTTCCTGTGCTAGTGTGTAATCTGTCTGAACTTGTTGTGACCTGGAAACCTATTTGATTACTCTTGATTGCTGCTTGCAATTAACCTCGGATTTGTACCTTGACTATTCTACTTCTTTGCCCCTTTTGTACCCAGCTGCCAGATTGGAACCGACCCCGGCTCGGATCTCGACCATTCCTCTTTGGGTTAACCCTTTTATACTTCGTTGCCCAGCTGGACTTGACCTCGGCTCGGATATCAGACTAGGGCTGGCACGGTGCTCCACATCCCTGGCACCCGTGCCACTCTGTGTCCACCAAGTCTCTGTCTCCATCTCCAGAGGCTTCAAGGACCTGAGGTGCAAGGGAGGCCTCCCCACTACTTCGGTCTCACATCAGGTACATGGCTCTTGTGACAGAATAATCCAGCCATGTCTGAGACTGAGGGGAGCGCTTCCGCCTTCGAGGCCCCGTGCCAACAAGTGGCCTCTGTGTCTCAGGCCCTGACGGCCATACAAGAGGGTACTTTGAACTGGAAGGTCAGCTGACTGCAAAGGCCAATCCTTCAGTTCTGAGCCCTGCAGAACCACCTGTTATGGCTATGGAGCAGCCCATCTCTACTCCAGATCCTGAACCACAGGTTCCTATGCCAGAACGCTTTTCAGGGGTTCGCCACTTTCATGAACGCCTATCGGTTCATGAAAGTGGCGAACCCCTGAAAAGCCACTTTCATGAACGCCTATAGCCTGTTGGCTATACTTTACCTTACAGCCTAGGACCTTCTCTGCAAAGGATACAAAGGTCAGGTTCGTAGTAGCCTTACTTACAGAAGAACCTCAAGCATGAGCTCATCATCCTATATTGCACTCACTGTCTTCTTTCTTTGATGCCATGGCAATCCTCTGATGACCCACAACGAACCACCACGGCTGAAAAAGTGTTGACCTCTCTACAACAGAGGAAACGCCCGGTTGAGGACTACATAATGCAATTCCTCAAGTGGGCTGCAGACACTGCATAGAGCGACGCTGCCCTGCGCCATCAGTTTCGCTTGGGCCTGTCCCTCTAAGATGAATTAGCAAGAGTGGGGCTTCCTGATACATTGGAACCTACAATTCAGTTGGCTATCCAGCTTGATCGCAGACACAGAGAACGTCACAGGGAACGATCTGGTATGGCCCGTCCCAGATAGATGCTCCCACGAGTACCCATGGCTCCACACCTGAGAACCCCTGAGGCCCACGCATCAACCCCAATTCATGACGCAGAACCGATGCAACTGGCTTAGTTCATGCACCCTTCACACCCGAAGAGCGACAACACCGTCACCTGAACAATTCATGCCTGTATTGTGGTGGAGCGGGTCACTTTCTTCAGGGATGTCCTGTTAGGCCACATAAGTGGATCAAACCCTCATCTGTTTCACTGTACGTTGTTAAATCCTCACATCTCACTCTCTGCCTCTTTTTGCAGATACCAGGAAGGATAATCCGGGTAGCAGCCATTATTGACTCTGGGGCTTGCAGCTGCTTTATCAACATCCACTTCTCCAATAAGTATGGAATCCCACTATGCAAGAAGCCCCAGCCATTTACCGTTCATCTGGCAGATGGCTTCACACCAACCTCGAGTCCCATAACCCATGAGAACACCCTCATATTGGTCACCACCGAAGCAGACCATCGGGAATATCTTTGGCTGGACGTGATTTCTTCCCCCATTTTTCTGGTTATTTTGGGGTTACCATGGCTTTGACAGCACCAGCCACAGATTGATTGGTCCACTGAAGTGTCTTTCGGCTCACCCTATTGCTTACACCACTGTTTTCCACAACAAGCCTGTTTGACGGTTCAACCCCTTTCCACAGATGACAACACTCTTCTCCCCCAGGTTTACAGAGACTTCCTGGACGTCTTTGACAAGAAGGGGGCTGAATATCTACCGCCTCACTGGCCGTATGATTGCCCCATTGAGCTTCTTCCCGGTTCTGTAATACCATTTGGGAGGATCTTCCCACTCTCTGAGCCTGAATTAGAAGTCCTCCGAAAATACATTGATGACAATCTTAGGAAAGGGTTCATCCGGCCCTCTACCTCTCCTGCTGGCGCTGGACTCTTTTTTGTGGAAAACAATGACCATTCTTTAAGACCATGTATCGACTACAGAGAATTGACATTATCACAATCAAGAATTGATACCTGTTGCCTCTAATCCCTGAGCTCATCCAGAGGTTCCGCACCACCAAGGTCTTCTCAAAATTGGACACAAGGGGGACATACAATTTAATAGGGATAAGAAAGGGCGATAAATGGAAAACTGCCTTTCGTACTAGGTTTGGCCATTTTGAGTATTTGGTTATGCCATTTGGGCTGTGTAACACCCCAGCAACTTTTCAACACTTGGTGAATGACATCTTTCGGGATTTTCTTGACCTCTTTATGATAGTGTACTTAGATGACATCCTTGTTTTTTCACCTTCCCTCAAGGCACATCACATCCACATGCAAAAAGTCCTTTTTCGTCTCCGAGCCCATAAACTCTACACCAAGCTTGATGGGAGTTTGAGAAAGATACCATACAATTCCTTGGCCTCATTATTTCAACTTCTGGCATCTCCATGGACCCCCAGAAGGTAACTGCAGTTCTTGAAGGCCATTACCCTCGGACCGTAAGAGCGTCCAGAGGTTTGTGGGATTCGCCAATTTTTGCAGAAGATCCATCAAAGGCTTCTCATCAATAATTTCACCTATCACACAACTTACCAAGCAAAACAGCCATTTTCTGTGGTCCCCCTCAGCACAAACGGCTTTTGACAAACTCAAGAAGCAATTCACCTCTGCCCCGGTCCTTCGTCATCATGACCCAGCCCTGCCTTATGTGTTGGAGGTCGATGCTTCAGAGATTGCGGTTGAGGCAGTCCTTTCTCAGCACCACGAAACCACAGCCATCTTGCATTCTGTTGCCTTCTTTTCCAGGAAGTTGTCCCCAGCAGAAAGGAATTATGATGTAGGGGACCGGGAACTCCTTGCCATTAAACTGACCCTTTAAGAATGGCGATATCTATTGGAAGGAGCCTCGCACCCTATACTTGTCTACACCGATCATAAGAATTTGGAATACCTCCGTACAGCTAAACGTCTCACACCAAGCCAGATGGGCTCTCTTCACCTGATTTTAAATGCTATCACGTGCCATCCAGGATACAAGAATTGGAAACCTGATGCTCTATCCCGCATGTATCCCGCATTCGATAACTCGCCAACGACGGACACGACACTTACTGACTATAATTTCTTCCTACTTTCGGATGACCTCTTGTCCAGGATTAAACTGGCCTCCTCTCTAGGCTGAGTATGGCTGGGTATGGCTGAGTATTGCTGGGTATGGCTGAGTATGGCTGGGTATGACTGAATATTGCTGGGTATGGCTGAGTATGGCTGAGTACGGCTGGGTACGGCTGAGTACGGCTGGGTACGGCTGAGTACGGCTGAGTACGGCTGAGTACGGCTAGGTACGGCTGAGTACGGCTGGGTACAGCTGAGTACAGCTGAGTACGGCTGGGTACGGCTGAGTACGGCTGGGTATGGCTGGGTAGGGCTGAGCATGGATCGATGGATGAGTATTGCTGAGTATGGATGGATGGATGAGCATGGACGAGTATTGCTGATTAGGGATGTCTGGCTGAGTATGGATGGATGGATGAGTATGTATGGCTGAGTATGGATGGATGGATGAGTATGTATGGCTGAGTATGGATGGATGAGTATGTATGGCTGAGGATGGATGGATGAGTATGTATGGCTGAGGATGGATGGATGGATGGAAGGATGGATGGATGGATGGAAGAGTATGTATGGCTGAGTATGGGTGGATGGCTGAGCATGGATAGTATGGATGGTTGGGTATGGATGGTATGAATGGCTGAGTATGGATGGCTGGGTATGGATGGATGAGTGCTGGAAAGGGCACATATCAGTGCTGTGGGCACTACACATCCAGCCCACAGCGCTGCAGCACTTGATCTCTCCCCCTCTTCCCTCATGTCTTCAGCTTGGAACTCTGCCAAAACAGACAATTGTACATCACTTCCAAGCAATGTTTCATATTTCTATTTCTGCCCTGAAATAACTGTGTGCTAAGTATAACTTTTTATTATTCATATAGGGGAGAAAAGAATCGGGACATGAGAGGATACCAGGGGCCCCCAACCTCTTAAAGAAGGGGAAATTCCCACACCACAACCTGAGGATGTGGAGGAAGGAGAGGTTTATTAAGTGGGCAAAATAGTGACCACAACAGGTGAGTGTCTGAGACCACAGCTTCAGGTAATAGATGTATGCCTGCATATTTATAATACATGGTGTGTTTTTTTTTTTTATTTTAGGTGATGTGGATGTTGTGGAAGAAGAAACACATTTCACAAGTGCAAGTGCACACATCATCATCGGGCAGATAATGGTGTGCAATATGGATTTACAGAAGATCAAAGAAGACAAAGACTCAAAAAAATCATTGATGTTTTAGTCAGAATCTAAAACACACCAAAATTTATCAAATTGTTTTTTTTTTTAACTTTTCTTTAAAAATTTGAAAGCCAAATTTTGAAGATGCACAGTGTGTCAACATGTGCTATCTGCCATCACGGGATATCAAGGTACGCGTTTTGTGAGTGCAACCCCTTCGTCACAACTAAAGTAGATGAGAGGAAGGGGTTGTACCCCCGAAACACATTCATTGATCCCCATGATGGGAGCTAGCACATGTTGACCTTAGGCAAGGGATCAGGAGGGAAATCTCCATTTTGACTCTCAATTTGTGTGCATCTTCATAATTTGGCTTTCACAGGGGTGATATCACCCTATCTGATGAAGGCAAGATCAACACAGTTTAGACATACTAATGTCTGATATTGCCTTCAATTTATCAAAGTTGAACTTTGTAAGTTCCTGAGTTGTGTATTGTTTTATGGTTTTAAAAACATGCATGTTTACCACAAAAAAGGATATTTCTACTGTCCAAAAATTTAAAAAATCCAAAAATATGTTGGTTTGTTCAAAAACCCTTTTCTAAATGCACATGTGAATGTGCACAGAGTAAAAAATGTTCTACTCAGCAATGTGTGGCTTCTTCTTTCAATGCTCAATAGCAGTTTTTTTGCTTAAGTTGGTGTTTACAGTGACAATGGGGGTTATTTACTAAAGGCAAATCCACTTTGCACTACAAGTGCACTTTCAGTGCAGTTTCGGTGCACTTTTAATTGTACTTTTGCAGTGCACTTGTAGTACAAATTGGATTTTCCTTTAGTAAATAACACCCACAGTGCTTTATAATTTGCAACAATCAGGCCATTTTTCTCACTCCAAAAAATGTATTAATGGTGCTAAAAATGATGAATATTTTTATCCTTAATGCATTACATACATTAACAACAAAAACAAGGTGTGTGTGTAGCAGACCCACAACATAATAGTTAGCTGAAGAAGAGATTGTCACATCATGTCTCAAATAAATTACATGTACACTATTGAAGAAAATGGCCAAAAAGAAAAGCCCATTGGATAACCTAGGAGACAGCTAAAAGAAACACAAGCAGAAAATCAAAGGAAATATTTTTCAGTTTATAATACAAATTTTTTTTAAAAAAAGGTTTCTTAAACATTTTCTGGCATACCAATGGCCCCCCTACCCTCAAAGTACTCCATATATTTTAGACGGACCTCGTGTGCACTTTGGGGGGGCAAGCCAGGACGGCCAGCTTCAAGCGCCGTCAGGGTTTGGTCATGAAATACGGCCTCAGGCCCAACTGAGGCCACATAGTTCATAGAATTTCTCCTTAAAAAGTTGTGGAGAATGCAGCATGCAAGGATTATATGGAAGTTTATATTCCGCCATGCTGATTGGCATAACAAATAGGCAGAACCGGCTGGCCATTATCCCCAAAGCATTCTCCATCACTTTTCTGGTTCTGGCCAGCCGGTAGTTAAAAACCCTCTGGTCTGGGGTGAGGGTCCTAATGGGGAATGGCCGCATCAGGTGATCACCCAGCCCAAACGCTTCATCAGCGACAAAGACGAACGGCAGATCAGCCAAATTGTCTTCCAGAGGTGGCAATCCCAAGCCACCACTCTGGAGCCATCTGTAGAACTCAGTCTGGGTGATGACTCCACCATCCGACATCCGGCCATTCTTCAAAACGTCCACATAGAGAAACTCATATGTCGCCGACACCACCGCCAACATCATAATACTATTAAACCCCTTATAGTTGTAATAGTATAACTCCGAGTTGGGGGGCGGGCTATATGGACGTGTTTCCCATCTAATGCCCCTCCGAAGTTGGGAAAGTCCCACCACTGGGCAAATTGGGAAGCCACAGTCTGCCATTCCTGTGGCAATGAAGGAAACTGTGGAGTCAAACAAGAAAAAAAAAATGTACTTTTGCACATAACATTGCAAGCAGATTAGACACAAACATTCTTGGCCACCATCAGTATAACATTGATTTTAAGGAGTATTTAAAGAAAAAAAGCTAAGATCCACTTATCAGATACCTCCCCCTCTCTGATGGCCCATTGTACAAATTTTTTTTGGGGGGGGGGTGTTTTGAACAGGTAACCCTCTCCACTTCATTGAGAGCTGAATGCATAAATAATGTGTGTTACTTTGGCCAGCCCCTCCTTACTTACACTATTGTCAGCCCACTGGATAGGTAAGAAGTGTCATAATACAAAAATATAAATACACACTGTACAAATTGAAGCACATTTTACATTCTACAATTACCTATCAAGATAATAGGAGAACAAAACTTTAAACAGTACCATTTGAAAATATTCAGGCAGGCCCTTTCACTACATGCTTTGGAGAATTCATCCATAAATATGAACACAAAAGAGGTAGGTATAGTGTGTATGGGTTTGGCAAAGTCAGCAGATAGAGGATTGGTATCGGTTGACTTAGCGGTTGGGGGGAGGGTTCCAAATGATTTTGGGACCCCAAAAAAAAGCCTCTGGCACTCTGCCTGAATTTAATAACCTTTGTAAACATTTTAGGGGTGTTTAGGGTAAAGCAGACTAGGCTAGGTGTGTATGGGCCCAGGATAGCATGCTGGGGAGGTTAGTGAAGGCAAATATGCATAAAGGACAAAAAAGGAACTTTAAAAACTTCCAGCATGCATGAGGATAAAGAGGACATTCACAACATATTACAATCATGGTAATTAGGGAATGATGAAAGAAATACAATACATTAGCAAACATTAAATACATAAAATGTGATGTTAAAGGAGAAATCTTACCTTAATATAGTCCTTCTGCAGGACCTGTATGATGGCAGAACAGGTCACTGGAATAATGATCCCCAGTGCCCGGGGGGAGATGCCTGTCGAGAACTTGAAATCCTGCAGACTTCTCCCTGTTGCCAAATACCGCAACGTGGCGGCTAGCCTCTGTTCAGGAGTGATGGCTTGCCGCATGCAGGTGTCCTGCTTCGTAATATAAGGGGACAGCAAAGCCAACAAAAAGGTGAAAAACAGGGTCTGTCATCTGGAGATAATTCCTGAAATCATCAGGATTATTCTCACCGGTCTCCCGCAACAAAGGAATGTGAGAGAATTGGTCACACTGGAGCAACCAATTCTTCGTGAATGAACTCCTCCCCACCCTGTTCATGGATTGGGCTTGGGTCAAAGTTAGAACCCCAACACCAAGCCTCTGCACAGCACGAACTCTATGATGAGTACGTACCCACAACATTGCTTCAAAATGGTCGGCTGGTCAGAACGAACTAAAAGAATGCACCGAAAATCAGAAAGGCCTGAGAAGAGCAAGCTGAAAATCAGAAACGAGCAGACAATAACGCACTGAAAATCAAATACGTAATATAAAAGTACGCACTGAAAACCAGATACGAACTGACTACACTCACTGAAAACCAGATACGAACTGACTACATGCACTGAAAACCAGATACAAACCCACAAGCACAAACTGAAGAGCAGTAAGGATCTGAAAAGCACGAGGCTGAAAAGCGCTAATCATTTCTCACCAAACTTCTACTAACACGACATTAGCAGAAGGAGCCCAAAGGGTGGTGCACTGGCTATTTAACTTCCTCTTTATAGTGCCATTGTACGTGTTGTATGTCAGCGCGTTCTTGACGATCGGAATTTCTGACAACATTTGTGCGACCGTGTGTATGCAAGACAGGTTTGAGCTAACATCGTCAGAAATAAATCACAGGATTTGGTTTTCGGATTGTCCGATCGTGTGTATGCGGCATAAGGTATAACCCTTCTCAACAAATCTCTGAGTTAGAATCTCTGCCTGTATCAGGAACTCAATCAGCTCAGTGCAATTGCTCTTCAATCTCATGTACTGGCTCTTAGGGACCGAACTAAGAAAAGGGGCATAATGGCAGCTATGCACTGGGATGTAAGAATTTCTGTCAGTAGGTTTAAAGTACGTTAAAGTAACAAACTTATCACCCCTGACAGAAATCTTTAAGTCCAGGAAATTGATCTCCACACGATTCGCCTCATAACTTAGGCAAATCCCCATGTTGTTGGTGTTAAGTAAATTCATAAATTCCAAAAGATCTGTTTCACTGCCATCCCACAGGAGGAGGATGTCATCTATATACCTTGCCCACAGGACCACCTGTGGTCTCCGTTGAGCATAGATGACATCCTCCTCCCACCAGGCCATAAATAGGTTCACCAAACTCGGAGCATATTTAGCCCCCATGGCTACACCTCTGGTTTTGGTCATTGAACCAAAAATAATTATGTGTAGCAGCAAACCCAAGGAGTTCCATAATAAAGGAAATCTGGCCACTTGGAAGGCGAGATAATAATTACCAGCTGACAGACCCTGATCATGTGGTATTATTGTATATAAAGAGGTGACATCAGCTGTCACCAGCCACATCCCTTCCCGAGGTTTGAACTCTGATAGTAAATTTATAACATGTCAAGTATCCTTTATAAAAGAAGGCATTTGTTGCACAAGAAGCTGTAGATAAAAATCTATAAACCTACCCACCCGGGACGTAACAGAGTCAATCCCGTTGACTATCGAACAGCCCGGTGGGCAGGTCAAACTCTTATGAATTTTGGGTAGATAGTAAATAACAGGTTCTTGGTGCCTTAGGCACCAAAAAGGCTTTTTCGTTCTTATTCAAAATAAGAAAACCTAAAAGCCCAATTCACAATACTCTCCAGTTCGCCCTTGTACTCAACCCCTGGATCTAAACGCAAGGGAGTGTAAGTATCACGAACCCCAACAATCCTAAGCATTTCTGTTATATAATCAATTTTATCTAATATCAGGATCCCTCCTCCTTTATCGGCTGGTCGAATGACCAACTCCTTATTGATACACAGGGAGCCTATACAAATCTCTAGATCTTTTGGGATGCTGACATTTTTGGGTTTTCATTCAATCCAGGTCTCCTAAAACCACATCTCGAAAGACTTTTAAAGAAGGAAGGAGGGCACCAGGGGGATTAAAAACAGAGGCATTGGATAAGCCTGAGTGCTGAAACTCAAATGAGGTTAAACGGTTTTCTTTGATAGGATTGGTGATCAAATACCATTTGATGTTCAATTTGCACACATACTTGTGCACATCCATATAGGGCTGAAACTTGCTTAGCCTCCTTTCAACCCTTTGTCCAAAACCATTTTTTCAGAGTCTGTCAGTACCTTAGAACTGAGCTTGTAAATTCTAGTGTCATTTAGGTCCTTTTTCTTTTTTGATTGTATCCACCTCCCCCCACTAGTTTCTCTCTTTCTTCAACCAATCTTTTGATGCCCTGATTGGGTCTGGTAAAAAACACAGTTTTGTTATCCTTGATTAACTGGACCTGTTCTATTAGGATACACCATGAGGTTCTCACTGTAAGACTCATGAGTAGTGTTAAAATGACCTCTATCGCCATTAGGGTTGGGTCTAAATTGGTTTGATCTAGATCCTTCATTAGGACCCTCCCTATCTCGTAAAGGGAAGAAACTGTTATGAGTGGTGATGGTATATTCATACTCAGTTCCACCTTCCTCCTCTTCATACTGACAAACAGAACCATACTGATTACGTTCCTGTCCGTATTGCTGGGATGGGCCAGGGCCCCGATAGTTATTTTGTCCCTGGGTACGATAAAAAGGAGGAGGCCCCTGTCTATGATTATTGGCCTGACTAGGGTCTTGTACAGATACTAGACCCTGTCACCACCCATGTCCGTGAATCTGTGGAGGACCCCAATTTCCCTATTGGTACTGACCTTTTCCATAATGTGGAGGGGAGCCTGTCCTTGATTATAATAATGACAACCCCTACTATCACCATGGATCCTATATGGAGACTGATGCGAAAATCGTCTCCCCTTTTTGTGGGGTTTATTGGTAGGTGGCCCTCTAAACGGGGATCCGTAACGGTACTTTCTAATGCCAGTAGACTCTGATTGTACTACAGGCATACCTCCCATACTGCGGTCAACAACTTGAGGTGTTGTATCCATCATGGGATTCTCATTGGCTGCTAATTCTGCTGTCAATTTTTTCTGCCACTCAAAAAAACATCCCCATTTAAAAATCTTCCACATCTCTATTGAACTTTTTATTTTATTTTTTGATTTTTTTGTTCTCTATCCTTCTCTTCAAGAAAATTCAATACATTTTGGGATCTATCCCTATATACATCATTATCTTTTAAAGGGATTAGTTTCTCTTTAATAGACTTAATCTCTTAATCTAAACGTGATAATTATTGGCTTTTCTCTCCAGAAACCAGAAATTTCAAAAAATTGACCCCTGCTTCGTTGAAATATTTATAACACTTTTCCAGTTTGACCTCACCCTTGTGTTCCTCAGAAAACTTCCACCTTAGACTCTGAGGTACCATGGAGTCCTTAATGTAAGTCTCTAGAAAGGCTATATCCCATTGTGTATGGGTTTCAGACACCATAAGATTTTTAAGTCAAGTGCACATGTTTGTATGGTAAATCTCCATCATGGTCTTTATAGACTTCAAAAACACCATCTGTGTTGATCACCTTAGTGGCCCTAAAGTCAAAAATATCCATCCCAATCAAGGGATTAATATATAAAATAAATATAGATGCAAAATGAATGAAAAAATGAAGGAGGAGGGACGTTCTGAAGTCACCGCGTTGTTTGATATCCCGAAAGGACAGGCGTTCGTTTTAGCCGGCCGACTTTTTTAGCAAATTACCTTTAACCTTTTATTTATTAAACATTAAGTCTGGTTTTAAACTATGGTAAGTCTCTCTTTTTTCAGATTCATAATCACAGTGCCTGAGTGATGATCCATTACCCAATGGAAAGATATACCTATCCGGTTTCCTTTGTGCAGTGAAAGCTCATCTGGTCTGAGTGCCAACTCTTTGGCATCCTGTGAGGAAAAGGCCCTGGCTGAGTATTAACCATAAGCAATTCAGCTTGTGTAAGCTGGTAAGCGTGAAATTTATTTGGTGGTGGATATTGACTTTGTTTGTCAGTGTGATCTGATACATCAGGAGGAGGATTCTTATTCATTGACTATTTTGCACTCCTTTTTTTTATGGTGGATATGATGCCATATGTCACCCATCGAGTAAAAATTGGTTTTCTGAATTTTTATGGACTGTTATCACTATCATTATAGTATAAGTGGTTTATTATTTTATATTGCCTTATTGAATATGGGTTTTATGTGTCATTAGGACTTTTATCATTATCATTATAGTATAAGTGGTTTATTATTTTATATTGCCTTATTCAATACGGGTTCTACATGTCATTAAGAAACATAGGGGGTTATTTACGAAAGGCAAATCCCCTTTGCACTACAAGTGCACTTGAAAGTGCAATCGCTGTAGATTCGAGGGGGACATGCAAGGAAAATAAAAAACAGCATTTTAGCTTGCACATGTTTGTATGGTAAAATCAGCAGAGCTTCCCCTCATTTCAGATCTTCCCCTCAAATTTACAACGACTGTACTTCCAAGTGCACTTGCAGTGCAAAGTGGATTTTTGTAAATAACCCCCAAAGTCTTATTCATTGACTATTTTGCACTCCTTATTTTTATGGTGGATATGATGCCACATGTCACCCATCGAGCAACATTGGTTTTCTGAATTTTTATGGACTGTTATCGTTATCATTATAGTATAAGTGGTTTATTATTTTATATTGCCTTATTCAATACGGTTCCTATATGTCATTAAGAAATGTGTTTCCTAATTTTAGATATAAGAGCGCAACTCTATTCCTTTAAACATCATCTAACATTTGACTAAATATACAAGGCCACCTTACTATCTAAAATTATGTGGTCATCCATAATTTGAATCTTTGGGAACAATTGGAACAAAAGAGATTTCAATCTTGCTTGGAGACACTCTGAAATGCTGTACCTGTGTCGTTTTCATCTTAAATTTTAGACCAAGGTATAATAGATGGAATCTCTGATGTTAATCTAATTGTTTTCATGATTGCATTAACAGCTCTGATGGCTGGGAATGGCAATGAAAGAACAAATTAATTGTTTTGTGGTAAATCCAATGTATTTTTTGTTGTGTAGAAGTTTAAAGAAAGATGTTATATATCATTAATTCTTATATACAATCCTTCCTAGATAAATATTTAATACAGATTGTTTCTATGTTTGTGTGTGTGCAGTGTATGCAGGGCTGCTTAACAAGAGAGCCCAGCACTAATTTGTTGACTGCTCCTGCAGACCTTCTGTGCAAAATATTTGGTGATCCCTCCTCAGCTATGTGTTAAGAATCCAAAACTCTAGTAATCCAGACTAGCACTATTCACATTCTGGCTACTTAAGACTCAATTTGAAATATTTTGAAGTTTTTCATATTTACCGTAACAAAATAAAATATATGCAAAATACTATTCATTCTCTTTGAAGCTGACATTTAGACATGCACATTTTTGCATTGTAAAAAACATAGGGTTTCATAGTAGGTGTAAAGAGCATTAATCATAAAATGTATTGTTCTGTACCAAACAATTAGATTAGGTAGGGGTGATGTTAAATGTTAAACAAACTTAGATGCCAATGATTGTACATTCTTCTAGGGTTTTATGGATGGTTTTCAGCTGTGTGAACATATAGTGCTGGGTGTGTATTTATACACAGCCTCAATCTTTCATTAAAACCTCCTTCCTTATGAAGTTAACATTGCACATCCTATGTTCTCATTTCACCCTGGGCCTGTACACTATGTGTGCACACATATATGTTATATTAGTATATAGTCATTGAAAACATCTGATGCCAAAAATAATAGACTGACTTTGGAAAATTAATTTTCAGCATAGACTTCTGCCTACACTTTAAAAAATACATTTCCTTCACTATTTCAATAAATCACAGACATGTTTTAATTTTTTTAGGGAGGAGTGTGCAAACAGGGATGAATTGTATACAAGAGAGTAGGGGGGGACGTTCCTGTACCCAAATGGATGTCTGAAATAAATATGTAGGAGTTACATTTCCTCTGCAGTGAACTTTATTGGGCGCTTTTCGTGTTAATAGGAACAGCAGGAAGGGAGAGAGTATTTTTTGGAAGACATCAACAGAGAGAAGGAAAGAAAATTGAGTGGGAGAGTGGGATGGAGTGAAGGATTAATAAAAGGAAAGAGTCTGAGGAAGTAAGAGAGAGGTGTCTCATTGAAAGATCTTCAAAGTCCAGAACAGAGATTAGACTTAATACAGGGAGCGGAATACAAAAATCTTCATTAACAGAATTTACATAGAATGCATTAATTTGAAGAAGTACACTGCTTTTCAACATGAGTCTACGAATGGAACCCACAGACTTTATTTTGTGATTATTCATCAAGAATATACTGTGTATATATCCCAAAACAAACATACCTAATTATGCCTGCTTGATTCTTTAAATTATAGTATTGTTTGTGATTGTGAACTGCAGCAATATGCTTTTGCACTGTGGAGAACAATTGACAGCATTGCGGTTAATTACTAAAGGGATAGAAACTGTGAATGTTCACTGAGCTTGGTAAATAAAATGCAGCTGTGGTTACTTCAGTCAACACATCATATGCGAGAAAACCTTTTTTTTTTTCCTTTGCACTTGATTGGGTATTTAAAATAGACATAAGTCCACCTTATTTATTATAACTCACTTGTGTTGCAGTTTTTATGCATGATTCAAAACCTAATTGCTGTGTATTCTTTGATAAGTAGCCCCATAAAGCCCAGGGTGTGGTCTGGGGGGCATGACCTTGTAGCTTAGATTGGGCAACAGTATGGCAATAGGCTCCAGAGAAAAAACCCTGTTGCAGGAGTCTGCATTGCTGTATCTGGGGGCTCTGAAGTCTGTCTGCTGACAGTGTGGGTGAGCATCTAGCCATCACTCTGTGCTAGTGCATTCCGGGTATTACATTCTGGAGGAAGTTAGGTGGTTCTTTAAAAGGCAGGTAGTTCTGTATGGAGAGGCAGTCTATGCAACTAACAGACACTCCAAAGCTGGTGGGACATCTGTGCTATTATTTTGGAATTGCACTGAACTTACCCCTGAGTGGAACTGGAAAGAAACTTGCTGTTCTAACTTCTCTAGATAGATAAAAGTTGTCCAACCACCCTTAAATTGCCATTTTGTGAATGGATTGGCTTTTATTGGCTCATACTTTGAATCTGAACCCCCTTGATACCTACTGAAATAGTAATGTTAAATTGCTAGTACCTTGTGTGTCTCAGCCCCTTAAGAAAGCATTTTATAGAAAGTATGAGATATTAAACATGGCTTTCACTGTTTTCAGAACTAAAAAAGGTACATTTGCGAACATCATCCCCACTCCATTCATAAGCAATGAAACCCTAGTCACATCACACAGCATTAAACCTCATATAGTATTTGACAAACAAACTGAGCTCGTTATTTGTAATCCCACCATTTCACTAGTCTAAACATTAAGCCTTTCTTATCAAACTGTGGCAGTTAGGAAGTAAATAGAGATTTTGCGATTGCAAAACTTGGTATATCTTGACACTTTGGTCATAAATCACTGCTTCTTTTTTTTTTTTTTTTTTGATGACAATAGCATTTCAATGTATTACTGTGAATTCTCAACTGGGCAGAAAACATTGAATCAAAAGAAAGTTTAGCAAAGTGTTGGAATTCAAGAACATGGAGGAAGAAACATTGTTTCTACACAGTTAGTTACTCTACTTTTTACTGATACGCTGGACATTGCAATATATTATGACCTTCGGCCAGCAGGGAAAAAACTACACAGGAGAGCCTCTGAACTTCTTTACAGGGTGCTGAAGATCATGGGTATTGAAGTTCAGGACATCCATGGCATCATAAGTCCCATAGGCGCATACACTACAACTCCCATAAAATCCCCAGAAGGAAGGAGTAAAAATTTAAAAAAGCATGAACAAAAATAATTCAGCCAAAACATTTAGGGCTTAGTTAGCTGCAAAAAATACCTTTTTGTGCTTAGGTATGCTTTATTAACCACTTGCCGACCAGCAGTTGAACATTTCCTGATGGCTGTTGGCTTTGTTGTTCCCCCAATATGTACTCATACGTTGTTGGCGAACTTCCTGGTTTACAGGCACGCATCTCCTTCTGCTCGTTTTGTGGTTGGACACAGCATGGGTTTGTCAGCAGGCTCACAGCCAATGATTTTGGCTGCGAACCTGCTGATGGCTGTGGCTAACCACAGCACAGTAAACACACAACCCAGATCTGGTGGGTTCTGCTTCCTAATGTCTCTTACCATTCAGAACTGTGATCAGGAAGCAAAGCCAGCCAGGCTGTGAATAAAATTAACACACATACATTTGTTAGGTACACAGTTAACCCTTTGATTGCCCTCCTGATCACCCCTGTCACCCAGTCAGTGTCACTAGTACAGTGACAGTATTATTAATGATCACTGTTTTAGTGCCACCAGCGATGTCAGATAGTGGCAATTAGAGTCAGTTAGGGTCCCTCCCTGCTAGTGTTAGTTAGCTCCAGTCCCTGATTGCCTACCACACTATCACAGTCACACTATGTTGCTGATCACCGCCATTACTAGAATTGTGTCTGGGTCCGTATCTTGGTCAGGATCAGAACTATGCTATGCTAACCAGAGCCAGTATAATTTTCTGATCACTGCCCCCTCTGATACATTGTCTGCAAAACCACAGCGTTAGCAAGTTCAGGCCTGATCTCTGCTAGCACTAGCAGTTAATTTTATTTCTAGCACGCAAAAGGTCCCTGATTGCTAGCCAGGAGCTCTTTTTCCCATAGTTGCCACTAGGTACCTGTAAAGTTAGTTCCCAAAATGCCCAAAAAAGGTACACTGGTGAGGAGGCGTACAGGATTCTGAGCATGACAAATGAGAGTGAAGGGTAGACCTCACTGTCAAAATCAGGCTCAAACTATGAACCTGTAGAAAGCAGTGGCACCCTGACAGCTAACTTGGATAATGGTGAAGAGGTCCCTGCTAAAATCAGGCATACCCAACCCCATGTTGCTGAACTGAAAGAAACACATGATTAAGCTCAAATGCAGCAGGGTGCATGTACTAGCGCTGCCCTACTTTTTTGTGATCTGGCAAGCACCAGCAGTGCAGTACACACGACCGGTTTTGCCGTCGGAATAAACTCTGAAGGTTTTTATGACGGAGTTCCGACGGAATTTCGCTCAAGCTGTCTTGCATACACACGGTCACACCAAATTCCGACTGTCCACGTACGACGGGACTAGAAAACGGAAGTTCTAATGCCAGTACCCAATAGCTTCCGTCTCGTACTTGCTTCAGAGCATGCGTCGTTTTTGGTGTGACGGAACAGCATACAGACGAGCGGTTTTTCCGATAGTAATTTGTTCCATCGGAAAAAAATAGAACATGTTCTCTATCTAAGTCCATTTTCGACAGAAAAAGTCAGGTGGGGCATACACACGGTCAGAATATACAATGAAAAGCTCCCATCCGACTCTTTCTCTCGTAAATTCCGCTCGTGTGTACGGGGCATTAGCACTGCAGTATTAAGTGGTGATGTGGCGAGCACCAGAAATACAGTACAAGCTGGTAAGGAGGCTAGCACTTGCAGCGAAATGCAACCACAGCCACCAAGCACAGAATTCAACCACAGGCCTGTAGAGCCCATAGTAGCCTCCCAGAGGTGCTTCCAAACCCTAATTGGCTACCCCCAGATTCAGCAGTATCCATTATTCCCCCATTCACAGCCCAGCCCAGGTCTCAGGTGGAAACAGCCAACTTAACATTGCTCCTTGACTTTTTTGACTGCTTTGGCACCATGCGACCTAATTTCAGGGGTTTCCCCCAACGGCTCATTTCCACCCCACTTAGAAATAAAAAACTAGTAGCGGAAAAATGGAAAGACAAATGTGATGCATTTATTCTGTCTTTCATTCACCAACACACAGTGGTCCAAATTCACACGGCGTCTGGTGTCATTGAAAATCCTCTTTGCGTTTCACAACTATAATCTAAATATTGGAGGTGTAGACTTCAACAACCAAATGATGAAGCCATATTTAGCCTCCTGCAGAGCTAGACAGTGGTACAAAAAGTTTTTATATATTTATTAAAATTGGCTCTATATAATAGTACAGATTTTGGTGATACAAAAAAACTCACTTACAATATGTAAAATTTAAATGGGTGGTATTTGGTGTTGTTAGAGATATGGAAGTGGAAGAAGAAAGATAAATCTTAGGAATGGCAGTACATTTAGTAAGAGGAAGACAGAAAGCGTGGGGGAGATGAATGAGGAGGACTAGGAGACTGAGAGGTACCATATGTGTACAGGTATCACCCAGCAGAGTAGAGTGCAGCTAACACTACACGTTCTACAACCATCTGTTCTCCATCTCCCTGTCCCAGTCTCCATGGTCACATCTCACAGGTCTGTTCCTCACTTCATTTTAAAATGAACAAAACACTGGCTTTACTTTCAAGTGCAAACTTAAAGTGTATTTGTGGTGTACAGCTGCTTTCTGTTGTGCCTCAACATATGAAAAAAATTGTGTTCTAGGACAATGAAATCACCAGGCCTTGAATGACATCCTTATATTGTATACTGAACTATAGACATTGTAAAACAATGTACTGAGTGTATATGCTATTCGGATCCCATCTATTATTCTTGCCTTTCTGTGTGTTACCTGCTTGGTCTCTGGCTATTTATACTCTACTCACACTATAATCTATTCATACATTTCCTTATATCTCTTTCCCTCGTAAGTTCCATTTAGTTACATCATTTCATATACACAAAAAGCAGATATCTGGTTTGCTAATGTCAGGTCAATATGCATAGTGTGCATTTGGCAAGCTATATCTGTCACCAGCACATTTTGTGGCTTGGACTAAGCATCATAAACATACTTGTGGTTGGCCCATGTTTATAGCAGGTTAGCTTTAAATATTCCACTATCAATGTCATATTAAAGGATACCTCTAACATCTCCAAGAAAAAAAATCAACCTAGATATATATGGTGAAGACTATAAAACTGTTGTGGTTTTGGCTTTAATAAATACAATTTGTTACTCCCTGGAGCCCTCTTTCTTTCTGAACATTTGCAGTGTATAAAGACTGTCCGAGCATGACATTTAAGCATTTGCTAGTCCAGTAATGCACAGTTACTTGTTTGCCAGTGGAGCTGCTCTACTGTTGCTTTGAGGACAGGCCTTATATTATCATATGCAAAGCCCAGGATTGGCATTAAAAAGTGTGAGACCCCATACTCCCTGCCTGACAGGGGCCACCATTTGGGCAGGCAATGGTTCAGTCACAACCTAGGTTCAGATCAAACTTTGGCTGTTTGGGTTCTTGGACGAACTTGGGTGCTTGGATGAACTTATATGCCTTATATTATCATAAGCAGTGCCCAGGGTCTCCATTAAAAATTGTGAGACCCCATACTCCCTGCCCAACAGGGGCCACCCTTTGTGCAGTGATCCCAAAGTCCGTACCTAAGTTCAGAGCAAACTTTGACTGTATGGGTGCTTGTTTGAACACCTGAATTATTGTCCATTTGGCCAGTGCCGAACACCATATATAGAAACTGTATTTCTACTGCTTCCGTTTATTCAGATTCCCTATTTCAGTGGTTACTATGGAAGCAGCAAGTGCTGGCACCCTAGCAACTGTCAATGTCACTGACACATTGCCTTACATGACTGGCAATTCCAGCCACCTTAGCAAATGGACGGGTATAGTGGTGACATCACTGCGGTGACATTATTGGCTGGTTGTATTTGGGCAATGACATCGACCAAATATTGCTATGGCTATATTTTTTAATGATGTCACCATTATCCTCACCCCTTCCCCTATATTGCTTATTAAAGCTCTGGGGGTTGGTGGGATCATGATTGGTGATAGATTCACAATAAAGAACATTTTATTTCTAGGTTCGATTTTTTTATGAATGGCATTATTTATTCACATTGGGGTTGGGTATCTGGGAGCCCCCTTATTTTAAAGGGGATTTCTAGTTTCTAATAAGTCCCCTGTTCAAAGACCTCCACAGAGCCATGGTTGTGGGGAGGAGGCCCTTTTCCTTATCAATGGCAAAAAATCTCCTCATGTTGAGGGTAGGTGGCCTGGTATGGTTGTCCACGCCTTTCCTGGCTTGCCTGGCTGCATGCTGTGATTAGGGGCCAGTATGGATTTTTAGAGGAACCTCACAGACTTTTTTTGCTTTCTTTTTGCACAGGGTACCCCCTTAACCACTTCACGCCCATAGAAGGCAACCGTACATCCTCAGGTTGATGTGTTTATACCAGGATCATTCCTGTAGCTGCCGTCATGATCCCAGCATCAACATATGCAGTTATTGATGGGCTTTCCTGTAGAAGTGATATGAGTGGCTCTACAGATGCCTGATTAGTTCTATGCATGGAGCAATCAGGTGCAATCAGGGAGCCCAGGACCACTGTGACCTGTCTGTTCTACTGCCCAGAGAGGAAAGGCAGGTACATCTGTACCCACCCCTTCCCTGTGATGAATGAAACTGGAAGTGATGAGTATTTCATCACTTCCAGTTTCAGTTTGTTTTTTACAAGCCATTACTGGCTTGTAAAGCATCTGATAAAACCAACCTCAGTTTGATCAGATGCTTTTGAGGGGCCATATCTTTTAGTAAAGAGTACCTGTCACTGCCCATGCTATCACAAGAGATTTTGTTCATCCTTTGTGATAGCAATAAAGTTGATCCAAAAAATGTAAAAGGACAGTGTAAAAAAAATGTAAAAAAACAAACAAAAAAAAAAAGTCCCCCCCCGTCCCCCTGTGCTCACATGCAATTGCAACCGTCGGTCCCGCACACATATGTAAACGTTGATTGCATCACACATGTGAGGTATTATCATGAACATCAAAAAGAGCAATATATCTAGCACCTGACCTCCTGTTTAACTCTAAACTGGTAAACCTGTAAAGGCTTTGGAATCATCGCCTACTAATAATTTAATTGTGCCATAATTTGTCACCATTCCATGGGCGTGTGCAATTTTAAAGCATGACATGTTGTCGGTGTAACATCATCTTTTATATTCTACAAAAAAAAAGTGGGTATTGTATGTATTGAAATTCATTAAAATGTTGTGTTTAAAAATGGCTACACATATATAATGCAACATAAAAATTGCAACAACCACCATTTTGTTCTCAGGGCCTCTGCTGTAAAAAATTATATAATTGTTGAATATCTAAGTATTTTTCTAGCAAAAAATTGCAGTTTTTGACATGTATGTGAAAAATGTCAGAATTGGCCCAGGCAGCAAGTGGTTACATTCCATACCAAACTCAAAGGGTTTGATATGCATTTTAGGGGGGAACACTGAGCAAATTTTTATTTGTCATTCTTGTTGTTAGATGTGCTAGAGCAAAAGTGATTTTTAGAAAGAAAAAAATACAGTTTAAATTGCTGGCTTCTTTAAAAAGAAAAGCACAAAGGCTCCTCCAAAGGTCCCTAAAAATACATAGTGGACCCTCAAACGAAATGTCATGTCGCATTCAGAATGTAGCGCCCTCACCAAATGCTACCCATTTAACTAAATAGAGCCATGCCACAACCATCCTGCTACCACATGCAAAGCACATGGTTGCCATACAGTTAGTTGGCATTTTGAGGTTTAAAGCAGCGCAATGCTCTGTGCTGTGGCTTCCAACAATTATTGATGTAGTAGAAGAAGCTGTAACCTTAATTTAATTGCTGGGAGCTGTGGTATGGAGGAAGATACTACCTGCTCCTGAAAATGAGTAAATAGTCCCCTCTCTGTCCCTGCTGTTGAATTGATAGGGCCTGGGGAACTTTTATTAATAGCTCATGGAATCAGTGTACATGCACCGAAAGGTATTTAAAAACTCCTCTCTCTACTCCCCCCCCCTGGACCTGGGCCCCATAAGGAGGGCCCCATAAAGGAGGGCGCCCAGGCTTCATACAGGATGGCCAGATCTACTTGCCTATCAGTGGTTAAATAGGGCAAGGATAACTTTGATCCAATCGCTGGGAGCCACGACACATGGAATTGCTGTGCATGCACCCAAAGGTATTTAAAGAGTACCTTTTCTGCTTTGGGCTCCTTTCTGAACTGTTTTATGCCTGGGCCCTATACAGGAGGGCTGGCTCTATACCCCTATTGGTGGTCCTAGCAGTGCCTATGTCCAACCACTTTAGGCTGCTTGAATTCAAGGACAAGTTTGGCCAGTTGACTTGGCTTCTATATATATGGCTTTCCTACACTTAAAGTGTCATTAAAACATTCATACAAAAACAACTTTCTAAGCCAGCGTACTACACATACCCACTATAATGGAATTTGCACAAAGTTTACACACAAATTTGACAAAAACAGGGTTTTCGTCAAAGTATCATTATCTTAACAAAATTAACATCTAATGCGGTCAAATGTGCTGCTATCCGAAAGCTTCAACAATTTGTCTGCCTTTTGTAAAATTCACTGTGCATTCATTAATGCTGGCACCTCTCGCTGACACCTCTCGCTAGTTGCAGACTAGTGATAAGTGTTAGGTAAAATGGGGGCGTGACCTGGTACAGCCAAATGGCAGGCCTCCATCCCTACTAGAAATAGTTTGGGAAAGAGAGAGAAATGGGACTTTAAATGAGGCCCGCCATAACAATTTTATTAGAAATGGGTACATGCATGTATGTGCAATGAATAGGTTTATTAGTCACAGTCTGGAAATTCATTTATAACTGTTGAAAATACATTAAAACAAATAATTGGTAGTCAGATGACTTACACTAGAATTATCTTGCGCATAGCATATACAGTTAATAAAAGGACAAAATAAACATGAACAGCAATGGGATACACTAGAAATACATACATGTACACACAATGGAGTCAAATAAAAAAATATTTTAGTATCAAATAGCACTTAACACGTTTCATGGCGTTTCAGCCACTCATCAGGAGTGTGATATAGTGATGTACTGTAAGAGATATCAAATATTAATAATGATGCCTTATAAAAAGGAATGAAAAAAATCTAACAAAAATGGTGACAGGTCAGAAACTTACAACTCTGTCCTGAGGAAAGCTCAGCCTCTACATGAGGACTTATGCGGATCTCAAGCATGGTGTCTCCCCCAGGGCTGAGGCGGGAATGTCCCACCAAGGACCTGGGACGGCAGCCAGAGGTAGGCCAGATGGCCACAGCATGATCCAGATATACTGTGTGTACACTGTAGTGTGCATGTTGTGCTGAAGGAATAAAAGAAATGTGTATAAAAATAATAAAATGGAAAGGCTCATTAAAGTGTACCCAACCAAAGAATTTGACCCAATATAGTAATAGACATGAGTGCTAGAGATGGTTTGGACCCATAAATACAACCCGCCCAAATTAGAAATAAAAATAGATATAGAAATAAATGGTATAAGGACCCCCTTCTAAGATTACCTTGGTGTGTAGTGAGCATGGATCAGCTTGTGTGAAGGTACCCTTCAAATGTGATAGGATCATGCAAAATGAGCCATCGGCCAGCTAACGCCAACATATACCCCAGTCCGAGGTGGAGTCCCGCCAACGTCATACTGAACGAGCCAATGCAGCATGAGGGAGGCTGATGAGGCGGATCCCGTCCATGTGCGGCGTACCCGTCAGCTTCAGCGGATCCACGCCTACCTCGTCTGCAGCGCGAGATGGAGAAAGGTCCCCAGCAATGAGGCGTCGATTGACGTCATGAGCGGGGCGTGCTATTTGATACTAAAAAATTTTTTTATTTGACTCCATTGTGTGTACATGCATGTATTTCTAGTGTATCCCATTGTTGTTCATGTCTATTATGTCATTTTATTAACTGTATATGCTATGAGCAAGATAATTCTAGTGTAAGTTATGTGACTACCAATTATTTGTTTTAATGTATTTTCAACAGTTATAAAAGAATTTCCAGACTGTGACTAATAAACCTATTCATTGCACATACATGCGTGTACCCATTTCTCTCTCTTTCCCAAACTATTTCTAGTAGGGATGGAGGCCTGCCATTTGGCTGTACCAGGTCACGCCCCCATTTTACCTATATACTAATTGGGTGGAAGACACCCGCTTTAGTGACCTGTTACGCCTAATATTTCCTTATTATAGAGTATCTACAATTACTCCCATTTTTTATTATAACCTAATAATTTTTGCATAGTTTTTTCCCCTTTTTTAATCCATTATCCTCATTGGGCTTGTCCCCGGTGTGTTTTTCAACTTGGATTTTCCTTTTATTAGGCTGGCCCAGCTCAAGGTTGACGGGGGTCGGACTGTGTCCACTTCCGGGGTTGCGATGCGTGACAGCTCTTTCCTCATCATTACCCATTGGTGGTGGAGGGGATTGACCTCTTGCGCATCGACGTCATACACCGACGCCCCGCTCCTGACGTCAATCGACGCCTCGTTGCTGGGGACCTTTCTCCATCTCGCGCCGCAGACGAGGTGGGTGCGGATCCGCTAAAGCTGACGGGTACGCCGCACATGGACGGGATCCGCCTCATCAGCCTCCCTTGTGCTGCATTGGCTCGTTCAGTATGACGTTGGCTGGACTCCGCCTCGGACTGGGGTATATGTTGGCCTTAGCTGGCCGATGGCTCATTTTGCATGATCCTATCACATTTAAAGGGTACCTTCACACAAGCTGATCCATGCTCACTACACACCAAGGTAATCTTAGAAGGGGTCCTTATACCATTTATTTCTATATCTATTTTTATTTCTAGTTTGGGCGGGTTGTATTTATGGGTCCACACTATCTCTAGCACTCATGTCTATTACTATATTGGGTCAAATTCTTTGGTTGGGTACACTTTAATGAGCCTTTCCATTTTATTATTTTTATACACATTTCTTTTATTCCTTCAGCACAACATGCACACTACAGTGTACACACAATATATCTGGATCATGCTGTGGCCATGCTGTGGCCTACCTCTGGCTGCCGTCCCAGGTCCTTGGTGGGACATTCCCGCCTCAGCCCCGGGGGAGACATCATGCTTGAGATCCCTATAAGTCCCCATGTAGAGGCTGAGCTTATCCTCAGGACAGAGTTGTAAGTTTCTGACCTGTCACCATTTTTGTTAGATTTTTTTCGTTCCCTTTTATAAGGCTCCATTATTAATATTTGATATCTCTTAGAGTACATCACTATATCACACTCCTGATGAGTTTTTTATTTGACTCCATTGTGTGTACATGCATGTATTTCTAGTGTATCCTATTATTGTTCATGTCTATTATGTCATTTTATTAACTGTATATGCTATGAGCAAGATAATTCTAGTGTAAGTTATGTGACTACCAATTATTTGTTTTAATGTATTTTCAACAGTTATAATGAATTTCCAGACTGTGACTAATAAACCTATTCATTGCACATACATGCGTGTACCCATTTCTATTAAAATTGTTATGGCGGGCCTCATTTAAAGTCCCATTTCTCTCTCTTTCCCAAACTAGTGATAAGTGTTGCGCGAGTGGTGATTCTATGAAGAGTAGGTTTCCAGAGCTATTATAAGTCGCTGTGTTGTTATATAACAATGTAAAACATTTCGGAATGGCAGAGAAGGTAGGCTGCATTTCCACATACAGTGAGACCAAGTAGAGTGAATGTAGCCACCTTTATGACTGAAAAAGGACTCATACCCTTTCTCAGTCTCAGGGGCTTACACAGCTCCTTTTCTGAGGTCCTCCAATGTTTTGGGTAGGTTAAAACCACACTTGAAATAATCGGAACATCCAACTTGATGATTGAAACATATACCTTTGATTACTCTCTCTCTTTAATACGTCATTATCAGTTACATTTTCTAGAAATTGTTTAAACATTCTGTTTAATAAAGTTATGGCAACTAGATTTTGTGTGTGTACTAAAATGGATGTAAGCCCAATTACTAAAATCTCATAAAAGCTTAAATATATACTGTAAATGTATTTGCAAAAGTAATTTTTACTAAGTAATTTTATTTACATTTGGATCTTTCAAAAGAATGTTTGGTGATCCTGCCAGATGTTCTTTTTTCTGGCAACTTTTTCATGTGACAATAATCTGTCCCTGTCTCCCACCCGTGCTTCTGCATTTTCACCCAGTCACATGGGATGCATATTGAGTAAACATAGTCCACTGTTGTCACCATCAGAAGAAAACCGGCAATGTCATAAACCTAGTTTAAGTGTAGACAGGAAGGGGCTGTAAAGACGCTACAGGAGTTTAGTGGCCCGAAGATGCAAAAAAGAATGAAAAAGGTGAAAATTGGTAACTTAATTTAAAACAACTTCAGTTATTTATGATACTCAGTGCTTTACCAAACTTTACATAAGCTTTAGGTAAGACTATAATTGACATTTACCCAGCTTCCATTATTTTGCCCAGAAGACCACTCCAGAAAGACATGCCTACTCTCCATCAGCATGTAAAAGATAATGTCTCTATGTCATTGGACCACATGGTCAGTGGCAGGGTCCACATGACCACAGACACATGGTTCAGCAATCAGGGATTGGGACAATGCATTTCCTTCACGCTCCATTAGGCAAATTTGCTGGTATCTGTGAAGAAGGCGGTACACACTGCTGGAGCTGGCAGTGCCACCACTTGTCTTTTCCAATGCTGATAGTATAGTCACCTGAATACTTCCATCACTGTCCTCATCTTCTAACCCCTTAGAGCCAGAAGTGCAAAGCACAAAGCCCATGCAATAACCCAGGGAAAACAGTTCAACTCTTTTCTTCAACTGGTATTCCTGAGAGACAGACGCCACACTGGGCCAGAGCTTTCGGAAGCTCTTAAACGGCAGGAAGCCTGAGAGATAGCTGGCCCAATGCCCACTTTTCCAGGCCATGGGTGATGATTAGGGACATGAACTCTGCATGGTGAAATAGACTGGGCACTGAGGGCACAGCAGCAGGGGGAAGATGAGGACTTCTTGCTCTTTCAGGGCCAGCAGGAGGCTGTGCTTACTGTCTCCATCCCTGTTAGCGTAGAGGTAGCAGCAAGCAAAGAAGGAGCAAGGTTAAGAGGAGGGCTGTGGTGCTGACAGTAACAAAGAGTAGGATTGTGGTGCTGGAAGTGTAAAGGAGGAAGAAATCTGGGGTAGCTTCAAGAGTAAAACTCATGTAGGGATCTATGCAATACAAAAGGGAGCACACATTGCCCCACTCCAAGATAGAGCAGCAAAGAATCTCTTTAAAATATCTCTTCATGGTGGCTGAATCCACTGCCCTTTATGCATAGATGAAGGAGGACCACCTAATGGAAACAAGCTGGCTGCCCTCCCATAAGTTTGTCTTGGTTTTGCATTTGAAAAAGACAATGCTGCGGCACATTACTGTAATCTTCTGTACAATAGAAGTGTACTCAAAAGCACCACTCAATTTGTCCCCTGCTTGCCATAGCTGCCATTACCATTTATTTATATTGCATGTGAGAGTCTTGGTTGCGGCACACAGCTCTGAAGGAATGGCACGAGTATGCCGTTCCTTCAAAGCGCATGTACCAGTGATGTTACTGGCTTCTGCTGGCTAGTAGGGATCGGCCAAACTTTCGTTGTTCGGACGTTCGGCAAACAGCTGAACAAAAGGCTAGTTTGACCGTTTGTTCTGCCCTCCGAACCAACCATAGTGCATTGCGGCGCTGAACAGTGCATTGCAAGCCCTGATTGGCTGAAGCAGTGAAAGCTTCAGCCAATCAGGGCACAGATCACTGTCAGAATCATGATTGGACACTGTCATCATGACTTTATCCAATCGTAGCTCATTCCCGCCCCACAGTATAAAAGTATTCTTTCAATGGCAGTCATTTTTAGTGTGATTTCAGCGTGGAGAGAGATAGAACAGAGCTCTTTTCACTGCTTTTAGTTAGTTAGTGTGTTATACCGTGCTATTTTGCTTCAATTGTCAGTGTAGAATATTAGTTTAGTGTCAGTCTAGGGATAGTGTGAGTGTAGTGAGGAGGACCATCATTCAGCTTTGCATAGTGTGCAGCTAGAGTAGGGACAGCTCAGATAGTTTCACTGTAGTAGTGTAGTAAATCCATGTCATTCATAAATACATTAGTGTAGAGTAGGGACAGCTCATATAGTTTCAGTGTAGTGTAGTGAGACTGTGCCAGTAATCTTGACATTAATGTATAGCTAGAGTAGGGACAGTTCAGATAGCATTAGCGTTACTGCCAGTTTAACGCCATTTACTTCTGTGTGCATTACTGCCAGTTTAATGCCATTTACTTCTGTATGCATTACTGCCAGTTTAACGCCATATCGTTTTGGGTGTGTTACTGCCAGTTTAACGCCATATAGTTCTGTGTGCATTACTGCCAGTTTAACTCCATATAGTTCTGTGCACGTTACTGCCAGTTTAATGCCATATAGTTTTGTGTACGTTACTGCCAGTTTAACACCATATAGTTTTGTGTGTGTTACTGCCAGTTTAATGCCATATAGTTCTGTGTGCATTACTGCCAGTTTAACGCCATTTACTTCTGTGTGCATTACTACCAGTTTAATGCCATTTACCTCTGTGTGTCTTACTGCCAATTTAACACCATATAGTTTTGTGTGTGTTACTGTCAGTTTAACGCCATATAGTTCTGTGTGCATTACTGCCAGTTTAATGCCATATAGTTCTGTGTACGTTACTGCCAGTTTAATGCCATATAGTTCTGTGTGCGTTGCTGCCAGTTTAACGCCATATAGTTTTGTGTGTGTTACTGCCAGTTTAACACCATATAGTTCTGTGTGCTTTACTGCCAGTTTAATGCCATGTAGTTTTGTGTGCGTTACTGCCAGTTTAACGCCATATAGTTTTGTGCGTTAGTGCAAATTTAACGCCATTTACTTCTGTGTGCATCACTGCCAGTTTAACGCCATATAGTTTTGTGTGTGTTACTGCCAGTTTAACGCCATATAGTTTTGTGTGCGTTACTGCCAGTAAAACGCCATTTACTTCTGTGTGCGTTACTGCCAGTTTAACGCCATATAGTTTTGTGTATGTTACTGCCAGTTTAATGCCATATAGTTCTGTGTGCGTTACTGCTAGTTTAACGCCATATAGTTTTGTGCATTACTGCAAGATAACGCCATTTACTTCTGTGTGCGTCACTGCTAGTTTAACGTCATATAGTTCTGTGTGTGTTACTGCCAGTTTATTGCCATTTACTTCTGTGTGCATTACTGCCAGTTTAATGCCATTTACTTCTGTGTGCGTTACTGCCAGTTTAACGCCATATAGTTTTGTGTGCATTACTGCCAGTTTAACGCCATATAGTTCTGTGTACATTACTGCCAGTTTAACGCCATATAGTTCTGTGTGCATTACTGCCAGTTTAACGCCATATAGTTCTGTGTGCATTACTGCCAGTTTAACGCCATATAGTTCTGTGTACATTACTGCCAGTTTAATGCCATATAGTTCTGTGTATGTTACTGCCAGTTTAATGACATATAGTGTTGTGTGTGTTACTGCCAGTTTAACGCCATATAGTTTTGTGTGTGGTACTATCAGTTTAACGCCATATAGTTCTGTGTGCGTTACTGCCAGTTTAACACCATATAGTTTTGTGCGTTACTGCAAATTTAACGCTGTGACAGACCTAACGTCATATAGTTCTTTGTACATTACTGTCAGTTTAATGCCATATAGTTCTGTGTGCATTACTGCCAGTTTAATGCCATATAGTTCTGTGTACGATACTGCCAGTTTAATGCCATATAGTTTTGTGTGCGTTACTGCCAGTTTAACACCATATAGTTATGTGTGCGTTACTGCCAGGTTAACACCATATAGTTTTGTGTGTGTTACTGCCAGTTTAACGTCATATAGTTCTGTGTGCGTTACTGCCAGTTTAATGTCATATAGTTTTGTGTGCATTACTGCCAGTTTAACGCCATATAGTTCTGTATGCGTTACTGCCAGTTTAACGCCATTTACTTGTGTGCATTACTGCCAGTTTAATACCATTTACTTTTGTGTGCGTTACTGCCAATTTAACACCATATAGTTTTGTGTGTGTTACTGCTAGTTTAACGCCATATAGTTCTGTGTGCATTACTGCCAGTTTAACTCTATATAGTTCTGTGTGCATTACTGCCAGTTTAACGCCATATAGTTCTGTGTATGTTACTGCCAGTTTAATGACATATAGTGTTGTGTGTGTTACTGCCAGTTTAACGCCATATAGTTTTGTGTGTGGTACTATCAGTTTAACGCCATATAGTTCTGTGTGCGTTACTGCCAGTTTAACACCATATAGTTTTGTGCGTTACTGCAAATTTAACGCTGTGACAGACCTAGCCGGGACAGAGGCTTTTGAAGGGGACTGAATGCCAGCCTCTTGCCTTTTGATTATGGGCCCTCCAGTCTGATCTGTACTAATCGGACTCAATCTTGTATATACCCTGTTTCCCCGAAAATAAGACCAAGCGTGATTGTCAGTGATGGCTGCAATATAAGCCCTACCCCCCAAATAAGCCCTACCCTGAAAATAAGACCTACAAGGACTTTACCTAGGGCTTATTTGGGGGGTAGGGCTTATATTGCAGCCATCACCGACAATCATGCTAGGTCTTATTTTCGGGGAAACAGGGTATGTATATATAATGTGTGCTGTCGCATTGTGTTGTGTATTATTTGCTGTGCTAGTTTGGGGTGGGGCTGTTTTCCAATGTTCTATTGTGTCTGTCTGCCTTGGATCACAGGATGTGTATCTCTATGGAGGGAGGGGGATTCCTTTAACAGCTCTTAAACACATCTGACCTGTGTGTCCATTGTCATTGGACAGTTTAACCCGCCCTGTTTTCCAAGGGTGGGGGGGAAGTGTTTTGAAGTGGGATCTGTATAACATGTTTTTGAATAAAGAATAGAATCATTCCTGCTTGAACCTCAAGACAGAGCCTTGTCTCGTATTTGGGGAAGAATTATTTGTATGGGTTCCTTGTTCGGATGATGGAAGTATTCGGTAGCTGCCTTTGTGTTTGGGTATGGAATGTCCTAAACGACTTTAACCCCTTTCATATTGGGGGTGTCGTTACAAACGCCATTTATATCTGTGTGCATCACTGCCAGGTTAACGCCATATAGTTTTTTTTTTTTAATTGCTTTATTTATGCATTCATTTATGGCAAAGTGCCTTAACAAACAATAAGTCACGTCATTTTCTTATGCATATATACAGTTAGTCGACATATTCCGTGAGACAGAAGACATACCCAGACTTACAAAGATCATTATTGACATTTTAAAAGTTACTTTGCCAATACGGTAACAGTTATAAACATGTAAATCCAGAGGCCTTTGTGTGCATTACTGCCAGTTTAACGGCATATAGTTTTGTGCATTACTGCAAGTTTAATGCCATTTACTTCTGTGTGTGTTACTGCCAGTTTAACGCCATATAGTTTTGTTTGCATTACCGCCAGTTTAGCGGCATATAGTTCTGTGTGCATTGCTGCCAGTTTAATGCTATATCGTTTTTTGTGCTTTACTGCCAGTATAACGCCATATAGTTTTCTGCATTACTGCAAGTTTAACGCCATTTACTTCTGTTTGCATTACTGCCAGTTTAACGCCAGGTAGTTCTGTGTGAGTTACTGCCAGTTTAACCTCATATAGTTTTGTGTGCGTTACTACCAGTTTAACGCCATATTGTTCTGTGTGCATAACTGTCAGTTTAACGCCATATAGTTCTGTGTGCATTACTGCCAGTTTAACGCCATATAGTTCTGTGTGCATTACAGCAAGTTTAACGACATATAGTTTGGTGTGTGTTACTGCCAGTTTAACGTCATATAATATTGTGTGCATCACTGCCAGTTTAACACCATATAGTTCTGTGTGCGTTACTGCCAATTTAACGCCAGGTAGTTCTGTGTGAGTTACTGCCAGTTTAACCTCATATAGTTTTGTGTGCGTTACTACCAGTTTAACGCCATATTGTTCTGTGTGCATAACTGTCAGTTTAACGCCATATAGTTCTGTGTGCATTACTGCCAGTTTAACGCCATATAGTTCTGTGTGCATTACAGCAAGTTTAACGACATATAGTTTGGTGTGTGTTACTGCCAGTTTAACGTCATATAATATTGTGTGCATCACTGCCAGTTAAACGCCATATTGTTCTGTGTGCGTTACTGCCAATTTAACACCATATAGTTCTGTATGCATTACTGCCAGTTTAACGCCATATAGTTCTGTGTGAGTTACTGCCAGTTTAACACCATATTGTTCTGTGTGCGTTACTGCCAGTTTAACGCCATACAGTTCTGTATGCATTACTGCCAGTTTAACACCATATAGTTCTGTGTGCGTTACTGCCAGTTTAACGCCATATCGTTTTGTGTGCGTTACTGCCAGTTTAACGCCATACAGTTCTGTGTGTGTTACTGCCAGTTTAACGTCATATAGTTTTGTGTGCATTGCTGCCAGTTTAACGCCATATAGTTTTGTGTGCGTTATTGCCAGTTTTTTGTTTAATAATTGTTTATTAAAGATTATTATAAAGAAGAAAGTAAACATGTAACATATGGAAAGCAATCTTTTGAACAGAAAACAAGGGATTCAGAGTGCACATATTCCAAGCATATATCAGTATTCAAAAAATTGCCCTTGTAAAAGCAAAAAGAATTGATCGCACAGATATAACCAAAAACTAAGCAAAAGCTTACTTCTATATAAACAAATAGAAAGCAAAGAAATTCAATCTAGACATTAATATTGCAACAAGATAGTGGTTAGAAAATGCTTTCAAGAGAAGAGATATGAAGAAAATGGGTGGAGAAAAGGAAAGAGAGTAAAAAGGTAGGGATAGGAGAAAGGATAGGAAAAGAAACACAAAAAGGAAAAGGGGGAGGGAGGGGGGGGGGTTAGCATGGGTGTCGTTTTGTGTTAGAGTAGCAATATCAGTTGCTATATAGTTATTCAGGAGGAGGGATAATCCACATTCAAAGGGAGATAAATCCCTGGACTTAAGTTATTTAGTAAGAGACCATATCCAGTGGCTGAGGAGATATTCGCAGACTTAGTCTGCTTGTGTTAAAATATCTTTATAGAAGGGTGAAGATATGAATTTTATCCGTGGTGCCCATGTTAAAGAGTGTCTCTGAGAAGTACCCCTGATGCTATGAGTTATGTCTTCCAAATGGTGAACCTCTGCGACCTTCTGTAACCATCTTTTTATGGACGGGATTGTGGATTGACCCCAAAAGATGGGGATTAGGGCCTTGGCAGTGTTCAGCAGATGGGGTATGAGCGAGCGTTTATAGGAAACAATGGATTCTTTAGTAGCATGAAAGAGGACGGTCCAAGGATCATTTGGGAGATTAACATCTGAAATCTGAGATATAAGGTTGAGAACCTCGGTCCAAAAGGGGCAAATGAATGGGCAGCACCACCAGATATGAGCATGAGTAGCCTTGTTCCCACAGCTCCTCCAACACAATGGGGAACTGTCGGGGAACATTTGGTGCAGTTTGGCTGGGGTATAGTGCCATCTGGTAAGTAATTTGTAATTGACTTCTGCTATTTTTGAAGCGGGTGAGGAGACATGGGCGAGTTTCAAGACTTTGTCTTTCTGTGTGTTTGTAATGGGGGAGTCCAAATCTTTTTCCCATTTAGCCAGAAAGTGTGGGTATGGAGAATTAGGAAAGTCAGTAAGAGCTTTGTAGAATAGTGAAATGGCGTGTAATGGGAGATCTTTTGGGTAGAATATTTCTTCTATGCTATTTAGATCTTGTAAGCCTCTTAACGGGTGAGGGAAGGATCTTAGAAAGCGTTGTAGTTGGTGAAATCTCCATTTATCTAAAAATGTAATCGGTTTAGAGCAGAGGATTTCAGGAAGAGGTTTAATTACATTAGCGTGGAGGATATGATGTAACAAAAAAGGTTCTTCTGAGGTCCAGGATTTAAAACCTGGGTCCAGTAGGCCTGGTAAAAAATAGTGGTGATTTAAGAGGGGCATTAGTGGGGAGTCATATCTCCAGGAAAGCTTCCTATGTAGGGCGTCCCAGATGTCTAGCGAGGATGTGGTGAGTGCTGATGAAGTGTGGGAAATGTTCCTATACGTTCGAGGTATCCAGGGGACAACAGAAATATCTGCGCCACTCAGAGAGTATTCTATTTGCACCCATAGTTTTGAATTAAGAGCATATTTCCAGTCAGTAAGTCTAGAGAGTATAACAGCGTGATAATATGTCTTAAAATTTGGGAGAGCCAGTCCCCCAGAGCACTTAGAACGGAAAAGAACGTCCCTGGATATTCTGGGGTGGCTGTTCTTCCAGACAAATCGGGAGACCATCGCTTGCAGGATAGTAAAAAACCCCACAGGCACCCCCAGTGGGATCATCTGAAAAAGAAATAATATGCGAGGGAGTATGTTCATTTTGATGATATTTATTTTCCCCAGCCAGGAGTGTGACAGACCGGCCCATTTTCGTAAATCCTCTTTAATACTATTTAATAGTGGGATATAATTATACTTAAAAAGAGAATGCAGTTTAGGTGTGAGGAATATGCCTAGGTATTTCATGTGGGTCTGTTCCCATTTGAAGGGAAAGAAGGGTTTTAGAGAGGCCGCCTCTGCTCTGGGAAGATTTATGTTCAAAATTTCAGACTTGGATAGATTTATTTTGAAATTGGATATCGTTTAGAAGGTGGAAAAAGCTGACATTAAGTTGGGAAGAGAAATACGTGGCTGTTGGATAAAAAAGAGTATATCATCGGCATAGGCAGCGTACTTGTGAATTCTATTACCTATTTGTATGCCATGTATATTAATGTTATGTCTAATTGTGGCTAGGAAGGGTTCCAGAGTAATGGCAAAGAGAAGGGGGGATAGGGGACAGCCTTGTCTAGTGCCATTGTGTAGAGTGAAGGGTTCGCTCAGTAAGCCGTTTATACTAATCTGTGCAGAGGGAGCGGAGTAAAGAGAAGAAATACAGTGATACATCTTTGGGCCTAAACCAAAGTGACGTAAAGTCATCTTAAGATAGTCCCAGTCCACCCTATCAAACGCTTTTTCAGCGTCAGTAGAGAGGAGTAGGGTGGGCTGGGAACACCTCCTAACATATTGAATTAAAGAAATTGTATGTAAGGAGTTATCTTTAGCCTCTCTGTGTGGCATGAAACCTGTTTGATCTGCAGAGATCCAGCTAGGCAATAGAGGGAGTATACGGTTAGCCATCACTTTGGCAAATAATTTAACGTCAACGTTTATCAGTGAAATTGGCCTGTAACTGCTACAGAGGGCAGGGTCTTTACTGGGTTTAGGGATAACAGTAATGTGGGCTGAGAGGGATTCCGGGCGTAGGCCTGAGGATTGGGAGATTGAGTTGGCATAGGCTGTAAGGCGAGGGAGTAGGATCTCTTGGAATGTTTTATAGTATAGGATAGTGTATCCATCAGGCCCAGGAGCTTTACCTGAAGGGGAGGATTTCAGGGCTGTCTGAAATTCTTCAACTGAAAAATCCGTTTCCATTTCCGCAAGGGCTGACCTAGATAGTTTAGGGAGATTTGCCGCCTTCAAATAGGAAAGCATACGCTTACGTCTTTCTGATGGGGAAAGGGAGGATAGGCCATTTGTGACATTATAAAGATCTGCATAAAATTCTTTAAAAGCTTTGGCAATATGTGGGGTTGCATGGACAAGCTCCCCTGTTGAGAGTTTAATTTTAGGGATAAATGACTTTGTTTGTTTAGCCCGTAAGGATCTAGCAAGTAGTTTACTTGGTTTATTTCCCCATTCATAAAATTTCTGCGATATGCGTTGAAATTTCCGTTTAGTGTCTAGTTCTAGTAGATTTTTTAGTTCTTCACGTTTAAGTGTGAGGGCATTGAGGTGAGAGCTATGGAGGGAAAGCTTATGCTGTTTGTCAAGGTCTGTTATTTGCTGTAATAACTGTGCAATTTGATGACCCTGTTCCCTTTTTTTCCTCGCACCTAGCTCAATTAAACGGCCTCTCATAGTAGCCTTATGAGCCTCCCACACCAGCGATGGAGATGCCACAGAGGGAACGTTCTCTTTAAAGTATTGCGTCAAGTGGGAGGCTAACATGGAGACCTCAGTCGGGTTAGAAAGAAGAGTGTCATTGAGCTTCCAGCTATTGGTGTTACGGATTAAGGTGGGCATGGTCATGCGCATTGTCACAGGTGCATGATCAGATATGGTTGCAATACCTATATGAGTAGATTTAAGGAGAGGAAGATGGAAATGATCTAGAAAGATGTTATCTATTCTAGAATAGGACTGGTGTGTCGTGGAGAAGTGTGAGAAGTCTTTATCCTTAGGGTGGAGGAGGCGCCAGACATCTATTAATTGATATTCAAGGAGTCTTTTCTTAACAAAAGCTAAACGTTTAAATGATATGTTCGAACGGCCTTGGGATGTATCCATTGTTGGGTCAAGAGGCATGTTTATGTCACCTGCAAGGACAATAATACCTTTAGCAAATTGTGATAATTTAGTGAGGGTTTGCGAAAAAAAAGTTGGTTGATTATGATTTGGACAATAAATGTTTGCAAACGTACATTGGGTGTTACCTAAGAAGCCCTTAAGAAAAAGATAACGACCACAGTCATCAGCAAGCATATCAGATAAGCGGAAAGGTACTCCACCACTGAACCCAATGGCAACTCCCTTGGCCTTGTTGGTGTCCGAAAGACTATAGTACCACTGTGGAAAGTGGGGTGAGGTCAATCTAACCGGTGTAGTGTGAGTTAGGTGCGTTTCCTGAAGAAAGGCAATAGAGCAGGCGGATTGCCTTAGCTCACGTATTACTTGGTGCCATTTAGCGGCGACATTAAGACCCCGGACATAAGATAAGATGTGATTGTCAAAGTAGCCATTGGAACAGTGGATTAGAAATCCTTCGCTTATATTTCCACCCATACTAACAGGGAGGGGAGAGATAAAAAGGGGGGAGAGAAGAGATAGTTTGGAGAAGTATAAGAAGGGAGGAGTTAAGCACATAAAGAAGGCATGAACATGCAATAACACAATCGTGGAAAGTACGGGTGAGACACGCAGAAATCTGCAGTGGTCCCTGTGGGGAGAGAGAGAGCAGGCGGCCATCCAATACTCCAATAAGAGTCTGGATTAGAAACCCTGTAGGCAGCCCGATCTCACCAACCGCAAAAGGGAGGGGGTGGGGTGGGGGACGTATGGAGGAAGAGGCGCTGGGGATCTACGCGCCCCGCCAGCTCTCGGCCTGTAAAAAAAAGTACATTATAAGTATGCAAAGTGAACTCCAGCGATAAGCTAGATAAGGAGGAAAGGAAATTATAAAAACCAAGACAATAACAATAGTGACTTGAACATTACAAAACCTGTAAGAGAATGTGCAGCTGAACCCATTGGGCCCAATGAGACTGAACTTGAGAAATGAGATACCCAATAGACAGTAAACATTTGTGTCAGGTCTGAGTCCTCTAAGCCAATGAAGCTGAAGAGAGAAAAAAAAAAAAAAGAGTTCCGGGTGTTTAACCAAGATCAATAGGGCATTGATCTTGGTTAAATGGGGGTATCAGCATATAGGGAGTGGGAATGAGTAGAAAAAGACATCACTCAGGCATGTTTTTGTGCGGATCCAGGGATTGACGTGCGCTGTCTCTTTGATGGTGTTTTCTGCCAATGGGGATCCAGAGGGTTAGAGAATTTTGGGATGGGGTTATGCCAACCTGGAAGCTCTACAGGCGGAAGATGTAGATCCTGTAGAAAGGTAGGAAGTTCCTCAGGGAAATGAAGGGTATGGGAACGGCCATTTTTGGTGGCAATCAGGCAGGCTGGGAAACCCCATCTATAGGTAATCCCGTCCGTGCGCAAATGTTCAAGGAGCGGTTTCAGCGCTCTGCGGCGATCAAGGGTTTCCTTGGACAGATCAGGGAATATAGTAATAACTGCTCCATCAAAGTCAATGTTAGGAGTGTTCCGCATTTTTGTCATGATGGCGTTTTTGTCTTCAAAGTAGTGTAGACGGCATATGACATCCCTGGGCTGTTCTGAATTCGCGTTTCGAGGGCGCAAAGCGCGGTGTACACGATCAAATCGTATTGGGTCAGTGACCGGGTTTCCCAGTATTGTATTGAAAATGCCTTGGATTGATGGCTCAAGATCATTGTCTCTGGTTGCTTCTGGTAACCCTCTGATTCGTAAGTTATTTCTACGGTCACGGTTCTCGAGATCTTCGAGTTTGTACAGAGAGGCACGATGAGCAAAAGCAAGCTGAGTGACAGTCTCCTGCAATTCTTTTATAGCTGCTGCTTGGGAGTCCTGACGCTGTTCCGTTTCCTCAACTCTGACCAGGAGGTGAGACATGTCGGTTCTCACCGCTGTAATTTCTTTCTTAATGGATTTCTCCAGACTGTGAAACATTCCAGCGAGTTCTTTTTTAAGACCACTCATCAGAGTCGTCATTTCAGAGCCAGCGGGGGATCCAGGATCATCCATAAGATCTGAACAATAAGAGGAGGCAGGAGAGCTTTCCCTCACAGAGGCAGCATGGGAGGAAGGGGAGACACTTGGTCTTGAGGTTCTGGCTTGACCTTTGCGTTCCCCAGCTAAATATTGCTGGATGGAGCCGGAGGTAACCGTGTGAGATTTCAACCCTTTTCCGGAGCTTTTACCTAATGTGGAACGGGTTTTAGGTGTCTTGGCGGGCATAGCTGAAGCTGTAAGGCCGATAACTGGACAGGGCTCACCTCATTAACATCTGATTACATAGATATTACAGTCATATTGCAAGAATCAAATATAGTAGTGAGTTACAAAAGACAGAAAAAAAAAAAAAAAACTACTGTAAGCTACTATGGGAGATGAATAATAATCCTCCTGTGTGTTAATTCTGGAGAGGAAATAGCTTTGCGGATGATTAAATAAGGTGGAATGGAGCTGGAGTAGGTGTAGTTGGTGTAGCAAGATGGCCGACCACTTCCAGGCCTAGGCCGAAGCCACGGACTTTCCTGATGGGGACAGCCTGCCGGATAGACTCCACTCCTCCCGGATTAACAAAGAAGTGATTGGGTTTAGGCCTCAGTATCCCGGTAATGTGACCGGTGGAGTCCCTTCTCTGGCCACACACAGGGGGGGAGAGTTTGTACTCACAGTGTCCAGGAGGCAGAAGGGGAACGGGCCGGCAGGCCGCAAGATGGCGTCGGGCCGCCGGGATCCGGAGCAGAAAGACGGGATCCGCAGGCGACTATCCTCCCACGCCCACCCGGCCCTCGGTCTCCAGCCGTACGGGTGTCAGGCAAGCAGGGCAGAGCGTCCGCTTATCGCTCGGCACACCAGGACCAGGAACGGATGGCACCGAGCCGTCTGTAGGCCCCAAGATGGCGGCTGGTGTCCGTGGAGCCGGATGAGCCTCAGGCTCGGATGTAAAATAGGCAGCAGCCAAATCCAACAAAGACCCCTCCAGAAATGTAGCAGAGGGGTCTAGAAAGCAGGGCAGGTGTGTTGGGGTCCTATAGAGGAGGAATAGGGCAGGGATGGCAACGGATTAATCGTGCCTGTGTGGAGCTCAGCATCCACACGTCCTCTCTCACACACGTCCAGCCACGCCCCCCGCGTTATTGCCAGTTTAACGCCATATAGTTCTGTGTGCGTCACTGCCAGTTTAATGACAAAGTTTTATGTGCGTTACAGCCAGTTTAACCCCATATAGTTCTGTGTGAGTTACTGCCAGTTTAACGCCATATAGTTTTGTGTGCATTACTGCCAGCTTAACGCCATATAGTTTTGTGCATTACAGCAAGTTTAACGCCATTTACTTCTTTGTGCGTTACTGCAAGTTTAACACCATTTACTTCTGTGTGCATTACTGCAAGTTTAACGCCATATAGTTTTGTGTGTGTTACAGCCAGTTTAACGCCATATAGTTCTGTGTGCATTACTGCCAGTTTAACGCCATATAGTTCTGTGTATGTTACTGCTAGTTTAATGCCATATAGTTTTGTGTGCGTTACTGCCAGTTTAATGCCATATAGTTTGGTGTGTGTTACTGCCAGTTTTACGCCATATAGTTCTGTGTATGTTACTGCCAGTTTAATGCCATATAGTTTTGTGTGCATTACTGCCAATTTAACGCCATATAGTTTTGTGCATTACTGCAATTTTAACGCCATATAGTTCTGTGTACCTTACTGCCAGTTTAATGCCATTTACTTCTGTGTGTGTCACTTCCAGTTTAACGCCATATAGTTTTGTGCGCGTTACTGCCAGTTTGTGTGTGTTACTGCCAGTTTAAAGCCATATAGTTCTGTGTGCATTAATGCCAGTTTAATGCCATATCATTTTGTGTGCATTACTGCCAGTTTAACGCCATACAGTTCTGTGTGCATTACTGCCAGTTTAATGCCATATAGTTTTATGTGCATTACTGCCAATTTAACGCCATATAGTTTTGTGCATTACTGCAAGTTTAACGCCATATAGTTCTGTGTATGTTACTGCCAGTTTAATGCCATTTACTTCTGTGTGTGTCACTTCCAGTTTAACGCCATATAGTTTTGTGTGCATTACTGCCAGTTTGTGTGTGTTACTGCCAGTTTAACCACTTCAGCCCCGGAAGGTTTTACCCCCTTCCTGACCAGAGCACTTTTTACAATTCGGCACTGTGTCGCTTTAACTGCTAATTGCGCGGTCATGCAATGCTGTACCCAAACGAAATTTGCGTCCTTTTCTTCCCACTAATAGAGCTTTCTTTTGATGGTATTTGATCACCTCTGCCGTTTTTATTTTTTGCGCTATACACGGAAAAAGACCGAAAATTTTGAAAAAAAATGATATTTTCTACTTTTTGTTCTAAAAAAAATCCAATAAACTCAATTTTAGTCATACGTTTAGGCCAAAATGTATTCGGCCACATGTCTTTGGTAAAAAAAATGTCAATAAGGGTATATTTATTGGTTTGCGCAAAAGTTATAGCGTCTACAAACTAGGGTACTTTTTCTGGAATTTACACAGCCTTTAATTTATGACTGCCTATGTCGTTTCTTGAGGTGCTAAAATGGCAGGGCAGTACAAAACCCCCACAAATGACCCCATTTTGGAAAGTAGACACCCCAAGGAATTTGCTGAGAGGCATGTTGAGCCCATTGAATATTCATTTTTTTTGTCCCAAGTGATTGAATAATGACAAAAAAAAAAAAAAATTACAAAAAGTTGTCACTAAATGATATATTGCTCACACAGGCCATGGGCATATGTGGAATTGCACCCCAAAATACATTTAGCTGCTTCTCCTGAGTACGGGGATACCACATGTGTGGGACTTTTTGGGAGCCTAGCCGCGTACGGGACCCCGAAAACCAATCACTGCCTTCAGGATTTCTAAGGGCGTACATTTTTGATTTTACTCCTCACTACCTATCACAGTTTTGAAGGCCATAAAATGCCCAGATGACATAAAACCCCCCCAAATGACCCCATTTTGGAAAGTAGACACCCCAAGCTATTTGCTTTGAGGCATGTTGAGTCCATGGAATGTTTTATATTTTGACACAAGTTGCGGGAAAGTGACAAATTTTTTTTTTTTTTTTGCACAAAGTTGTCACTAAATGATATATTGCTCACACAGGCCATGGGCATATGTGGAATTGCACCCCAAAATACATTTAGCTGCTTCTCCTGAGTATGGGGATACCACATGTGTGGGACTTTTTGGGAGCCTAGCCGCGTACGGGACCCCGAAAACCAATCACTGCCTACAGGATTTCTAAGGGCGTACATTTTTGATTTTACTCCTCACTACCTATCACAGTTTCAGAGGCCATGGAATGCCCAGGTGGCACAAACCCCCCCCAAATGACCCCATTTTGGAAAGTAGACACCCCAAGCTATTTTCTGAGAGGCATGGTGAGTATTTTGCAGCTCTCATTTGTTTTTGAAAATAAAGAAAGACGAGAAAAAAAAATTTTTTTTTTCTTTTTTCAATTTTCAAAACTTTGTGACAAAAAGTGAGGTCTGCAAAATACTCACTATACCTCTCATCAAATAGCTTGGGGTGTCTACTTTCCAAAATGGGGTCATTTGGGTTTTTTTTTGCCACCTGGGCATTCCATGGCCTCCGAAACTGTGATAGGCGGTGAAGAGTGAAATCAAAAATTTACGGCCTTAGAAAGCCTGAAGGCGGTGCTTGGTTTTCGGGGTCCCGTACGCGGCTAGGCTCCCAAAAAGTCTCACACATGTGGTATCCCCGTACTCAGGAGAAGCAACATAATGTATTTTGGGGTGTAATTTCACATATTCCCATGGCATGTTTGAGCAATATATCATTTAGTGACAACTTTGTGCAAAAAAAAATAAAAAAAATAAAAAATTGTCTCTTTCCCGCAACTTGTGTCACAATATAAAATATTCCATGGACTCAACATGACTCTCAGCAAATAGCTTGGGGTGTCTACTTTCCAAAATGGGGTCATTTGGGGGGGGTTTGAACTGTCCTGGCATTTTATGCACAACATTTAGAAGCTTATGTCACACATCACCCACTCTTCTAACCACTTGAAGACAAAGCCCTTTCTGACACTTATTGTTTACATAAAAAAATAATTTTTTTTTGCAAGAAAATTACTTTGAACCCCCAAACATTATATATTTTTTTAAAGCAAATGCCCTACAGATTAAAATGGTGGGTGTTTCATTTTTTTTTTTCACACAGTATTTGCGCAGCGATTTTTCAAACGCATTTTTGGGGGAAAAAACACACTTTTTTACATTTTAATGCACTAAAACACACTATATTGCCCAAATGTTTGATGAAATAAAAAAGATGATCTTAGGCCGAGTACATGGATACCAAACATGACATGCTTTAAAATTGCGCACAAACGTGCAGTGGCGACAAACTAAATACATTTTTAAAAGCCTTTAAAAGCCTTTACAGGTTACCACTTTAGATTTACAGAGGAGGTCTACTGCTAAACTTACTGCCCTCGATATGACCTTCGCGGCGATACCTCACATGCATGGTGCAATTGCTGTTTACATTTGACGCCAGACCGACGCTTGCGTTCGCCTTAGCGCGAGAGCAGAGGGGACAGGGGTGCTTTTTTTTTTTTTTTTTTTTTTTTTCTTTATTATTATTATTTTTTTATCTTATTTTTAAACTGTTCCTTTCATTTTTTTTTTTAAATCATTTTTATTGTTATCTCAGGGAATGTAAATATCCCCTATCATAGCAATAGGTAGTGACAGGTACTCTTTTTTGCAAAAATTGGGGTCTATTAGACCCTAGATTTCTCCTCTGCCCTCAAAGCATCTGACCACACCAAGATCGGTGTGATAAAATGCTTTCCCAATTTCCCAATGGCGCTGTTTACATCCGGCGAAATCTAAGTCATAAAATGCTCGTAGCTTCCGGTTTCTTAGGCCATAGAGATGTTTGGAGCCACTCTGGTCTCTGATCAGCTCTATGGTCAGCTGGCTGAATCACCGGCTGCATTCTCAGGTTCCCTGTTGAGACAGGAGAGCCAGAGAAAAACACGGAAGACGTTGGGGGGGGGGCATTCCCTCCCACTGCTTGTAAAAGCAGTCTAGAGGCTAATTAGCCGATAGGATTGCTTTTACATGAAAGCCGACCGCTAGCTGAAAAGAATGATACCAAGATGATACCTAAACCTGCAGGCATCATTCTGGTATAACCACTCAAAGTCGTGAATGGCGTACCTGAAGACAAAAAAATGGTTAACAATAAAGCACAGTAAACGGTAAGGTATAAAAAATTGCATACCTGAAAAGCAAACATGATAAAACATAATAACAATAAAACATTGCAGAATAGAATACAGTAAAAAAGAGCAGAACAATAGAGAGAGAGAATAGAGAGAGAGAAAGAACAATAAAACGACAACTATTTTTTTTTTATTTCATATATTTTTTTTTTTTTACACTTTTTTTGTAACTAACTTTTATAACTGTAACCGGTTCCAGGTTCGGGTCTCTCAAAATGCGATGGCATCTTGGGAGACCCTGTGAAAGTGTGCCTAGTCTGTGCAATGCTGTACCCTACGCTAATAGTCAACTAGTGCATGGTAGCGTTCAAAACATTCACCAATGCAAAGACCAGGATTGGCAGGACAGGAGGGACAATAATAGCGGGTGTCACGTCTATATCCGTGCTTGCTGCAGACACAACATCTTTTTTGGGGGGTTCGTTGGGTAGGGGTACTCGGGAGGACATAAAAATGCCTCTCATGCAGCCGACTGCATTTGGTTGGGGATGTGAATGGGGGAAGTACGGGCGCTGCAGAAGCGGTGGGTTCCCAATTAGGATTGGCGAATGCAGCAGGAAGGGCACTATGGGCACGACGGGCCTGTGTTTGTCTTTTTGGTGGCAGCGGGACACTACTTGTGCTTGCCACCTCACCAGCTTGAACTGCACTTATGGGACTCGCCACGTCACCAAGTGTTACTGCAGTGCTGGTTTGACTACGACCGGGATGTACTAGGGCGCTGGTGCTTGCCAGTTCACCAAAACGCTACAAAAAAAACTGTTAGCGATCGCAGGGATCAGGCCTGACTCTGTGAACGCTGCAGTTATGCGTTTAGTGTTTTGTAAGTGACAGTGATCGATCGATACTGCACTTGGGTGGGCTGGGCTGGGTCGGGCGGAGGGGCAAAACGCAGGTGCTAGCAGGTATCTGGGCTGATCCCGCTAACACTGCGTTTTTGGGAACCCTAAACTGCTGGGGACGCTAGTATAGATCTGATCAGATCAGATATTGATCCGATCAGATACTATACCACTAAGGGAGGCGTATGCTGCGTGCGTAGGTGTTAGCGGTACTGGCGCTAACCTGACGCTGCCTGGGGCTGGTGCTTGCCAGTTCACCAAAATACTACCAAAAAAACTGTTAGCGATCGCAGGGATCAGGCCTGACTCCGCGAACGCTGCAGTTATGCGTTTAGTGTTTTGTAAGTGACAGTGATCGATTGATACTGCACTTGGGTGGGCTGGGCCGGGCGGACGGGAAAAACGCAGGTGCTAGCAGGTATCTGGGCTGATCCCGCTAACACTGCGTGTTTGGGAACCCTAAACTGCTGGTGACGCTAGTATAGATCTGATCGGATCAGATATTGATCCGTTCAGATACTATACCACTAAGGGAGGTGTACGGTGCGTGCGTGGGTGTTAGCGGTACTGGCGCTAATCTGGCGCTGCCTGGGGCTGGTGCTTGCCAGTTCACCAAAACGCTACCAAAAAAACTGTTAGCGATCGCAGGGATCAGGCCTGACTATGCGAGCGCTGCAGTTATGCGTTTAGTGTTTTGTAAGTGACAGTGATCGATCGATACTGCACTTGGGTGGGCTGGGCCGGGCGGAGGGGCAAAACGCAGGTGCTAGCGGGTATCTGGGCTGATCCCGCTAACACTGCGTTTTCGGGAACCCTAAACTGCTGGGGACGCTAGTATAGATCTGATTGGATCAGATATTGATCCATACAGATACTATACCACTAAGGGAGGCGTATGCTGCGTGCGTGGGTGTTAGCGGTACTGGCGCTAATCTGACGCTGCCTGGGGCGACGCAAATCACCGCCGGGCGATCAGGGGGCTAAACCTTTATTCGGTAATAAACGGCGGGTGCCCTGACACTATAAAAAATAAACGAACTAACCAGCGTCACCCGTAACGGTTATACGGTGATCAGTGGTGAAAGGGTTAACTAGGGGGCAATCAAGGGGTTAAAACATTTATTAGATAGTATATGGGGGTCCCTGACGCTATAAAACGCTGACGGCGAACCTAAATATTTACGTCCCTAACTAGCGTCACCAGTGACACTAATACAGCGATCAGAAAAATGATCGCTTAGCAACACTGGTGACGGGGGGTGATCAAGGGGTTAAAACTTTATTAGGGGGGTTAGGGGGGTATCCTAGACCTAAAGGGGGCCTAACACTCACTGCCCTAACACACTAACTGTCACAAACTGACACTATGCAGTAATCAGAAAAAAAAAAAAAAAAAAAAACCTGCTTGGTGTCAGTTTGTGACAGGGGGGGGGGTGATTGGGGGGGATCGGGGGGCGATCGGGGGGGGGATCGGGGTGTAATGTGTGCCTGGCATGTTCTACTGTGTGTGTGTGTTTGGTGCACTCACAGTTCAGTCTTCTCTCCTCGGCCCGGAACGGAAAATACCGAGCCGAGGAGAGATGACATCATTTCCTCTGCCTCTGTGTACAATACAGAGGCAGGGAAATGATCCCATTGGCTGGGAGCGATCGCGAGGGGGGGGCCACGAATGGATGGCCTCCCCCTCACCACCGATCGCCGGGGGACATTTGCCGACCGCCGCAGGCTCCAGGGGGAGGGTCCGATCGGACCCCCCACCCGCGGGCAGGCAGGGACGTACAGGTAAGCCCTTTTGCCTGCCCGTGCCGCTCTGTCGACGTACATCGTCGTGCGGCGGTCGGCAAGTGGTTAAAGCCATATAGCTCTGTGTGCATTAATGCCAGTTTAATGCCAAACAGTTCTGTGTGCATTACTGCCAGTTTAACGCCATATAGTTTTGTGTGTGTTACTGCCAGTTTAACGTCAAATAGTTTTGTGTGTGTTACTGCCAGTTTAACGACATATAGTTATGTGTGCGTTACTGCCAGTTTAATGCCATATAGTTCTGTGTGAGTTACTGCCAGTTTAACGCCATATAGTTTTGTGCATTACTGCAAGTTTAACGCCATTTACTTCTGTGTGCTTTACTGCAAGTTTAACGCCATTTACTTTTGTGTGCGTTACTGAAAGTTTAACACCATTTACTTCTGTTTGCGTTACTGCAAGTTTAACACCATTTACTTTTGTGTGCGTTACTGCAAGTTTAATGCCATATAGTTCTGTGTGTTACTGTATGTTTCACGCATTATATTGCAGTATATCTGTGGAGTCTGTCTGTGTAGTGTGAGTACTCAAATTAAAGCGTACCAAACACCACTTTACATTGATTTAAGTGCATGTACGTACAGATTTCCAAATCTTCTTTCACATTTTGCTTATAAGCATCGCCCCCTCCCTCCCAATAATGTCTGGGAGGAAAACAAGGAGAGGCAGACGTTCCCTTGGCACTGTAAGGGGGCCAGCAACAAATCTGTCCACAGGCAAAGGTAGACGTGGTGGTCAGTCCTCAGTCAGGGCATCATTTCCTCTGTTTAGAGAGTTTGCCTGTGCTATATAGCTACAGCAAGCAGAGGAGGTGGTGGACTGGCTTACTAAACCTTTCTCCTCCTCCTCATCCTCTGTCACATAAGCAGAGACAAGTGTGCAGTCCCCTGCAATTTCCAGAGTGGATAAACCTGCCTCCTTTTCCACATCTATTCCTGCCATAGCCCCAACATCAGCCATGGGGGAGTCAGCTGAGTCATTTGACCACAGCGTCAGCCACTTCAGCCACGTCAGCTCCTTGATGATGCCCAGCCATTACTGGATTCAGATGTTGGTTCTGAGGTTGAGGATGACAGGAACATGAGCCTAGAGAAAGGGGAGAACACTGATAGACAAATTGGCATTCATGTTCCCCCAGCCGCAGCGTATTGCCAGGTTGTCTCCATTGGTAATGATGATGATGGAAGAGATGGAGATGATGATAATGATGATGATAAGGTCACTGATGCGACTTGGGTGCCAGATAGAGCAGAGGAGGAAACTGAAGGTGAGGGGTCACAACCCCAAGGAGCTTGACATCATGAAAGAGTAGAGAGCAGCCACCCTATTCCATCACTTTCTGCAGTTGCTATCTCCCGGCCCATTCCCCAAAGCTCAGCTGTCTGGGCCTTTTTCAGCACATCTGCAGCAGATCGCACTGTTGATATCTGCAAACTGTGTCTCAGGCACATCAAACGTGGCAAAAACACCAGCCATTTGGGTACCACATGCTTAACAAGGCATTTAACGTCCAACCACTCAGCCCACTGGCAAAATCACCTAAAAGCCACACAAAAGGGGCACAAATCTGTCCCTCCTCCTCCTTACCCACTTCAGTCTGCCCCTTCTATACTGAGTCATTACCTCTCAGCAGCCTCCACTGACAGGGATAATGGTATAGCACAGGGTGTCCCAGGTCCTAGCAGCATATCTGCCAGCAGCACACTGCCAGCTGTAGACTGTAGCTGGCAAATTTCTCTGCCCCATATGCTTCAGTGGAAAAAAAAATACAGTCCCTGCCACCCACATGCCCAGCATCTAAATGCAAGCTTGTCAAAGCTGTTAGCTCTCCAACTTCAGCCTGATGGATTCTGCCCCCTTCCTTAAATTCGAACAATGTGCTGAACCACAATGGCAAGTTCCCAGTCGCTACTACTTTTCACGTAAGGCCATTCCATCTCTCTACCATTACGTGGAAGGGAATGTTCTGGCATCATTGGGCAAGGCAGTCAGCCATAAAATCCACCTTACTGCTGACATGTGGTCCAGCAAACATGGGCAGGAACGATATATTTTGTTCACAGCACACTGGGTAACGCTGCTTGCAACTCGAAAGGATGCAGGGCAGGGCTTGGTGCTGCAGTTTGCTGTGCCCCCATGTCTCCATACAGCTGATGGCGATAATGCCAGACCTGTGAGCTCTACCCCCTCCTCCTCCTCCTCCGCCACCTCCATGCCCTCCTCTGCAGAATTGTCCTATGAACATCAAGTACCCCTTAAGTGTTCAAAGGGCTATTCCCAGAGTCAGGCTAAAAGGTGCCATGCAGTGCTTCAGCTGGTGTGTTTAGGGGACAGGAACCACAACGAAGCAGAGATTCTTGCAGCTCTGCAGGGACAGGCCCAGAGGTGGTACACACCACGCCAGCTGGAGCCAGGAATGGTGGTGTGCAATAATGGCTCAAACCTCCTGTCCGCCCCTAGACAGTGAAAGTTGACACATATGCCATGCCTGGTACATGTCTTCAATTTGGTGGTGCAGTGTTTCCTAAATACGTACCCAGGGTTGCAAAATGTGCTAAAGCTGGCCAGAAGAGTCTGTAGCCATTTCAGGCAGTCATACACAGCCAGTGCTTGGTTGGCCGAAATTCAGTGGGAAATCCACCTGCCCGTAAACCGCCTGATTTGTGACATGCCCACAAGATGGAACTCGACTTTGTCAATGCTGCAGTGGCTATACATGCAGCAGAGGGCCGTCAATGAGTACCTGTGCGAATACGGCACGACGACAGGCTCAGGGCACCTCTGCTTTTTTTCCCTACGCCAATGGCTGATCATTAAGGATGCATGCACTGTATTGTCACCATTTGAGGAGGCCACAAGGATGGTGAGTTGTGACAGTGCATGCATCAGTGACACAATCCCTGTTGTGTTCCTGCTGGAGCAAACTGTGCGTGGCGTTATGGACAGGGCACTGGAGGCAGAGCAGCAGCAAGAAGAGGAGGACTTCCTTTCCTCTCAAGGCCCACTTTATCCAGACACCATCATTCCTATGTCACAGAAAACACAGGAGGAAAGAGGGGAGGAGGATGAGGAGGAGGATACTGGCACTTTCATAGGCTTCAAAAGAAGAGGAAGACATGCGTCAATCTGTAAGCAATGGCTTTCCAACCCCAGGACCCTTGGGAGTAGTACGTGGCTGGGAGGAGGAAGTTTCAGATGCTGTCATCCTGAGTGACCCCGAGGAGGCTTCTCAAGCCTCGGCAAATTTGAGGCCCATGGGCAACCTCATGTTTCAAAGCCTGCGAAAGGACCCAAGAATACGTGGCATAAAGGAGAAGTATGATTACTGGTTGGCAACCCTCCTTGACCACCATTATAAGGGGAAGGTCTCAGAACTCATCCCTTCCCCACAGAGAGTGCAGAAGATAAAATCTCTTGAAGACACGTTAAAGAGGATTCTATTGAACATTTTTCCTGACTCCAGTAGGTTACAGTGTCATAGAAAACGTAGTTTTGAGTCTTCTGTTGGACAAGAGAGGAGCATTGGAGAAGGCATTTTGGAATTTTTTTAGTCCTCACCGTCCAGGGCTGTCAGCTTCCACATCCCATCGGCAGAGTCTGTATCACATGGTGGACAATTACCTCGGGGCCAAGATGGAGAGCTTTCCAGCTGACGATCCACTGACTTACTGGGTCATGAGAATAAACCACTGGCCAGAACTTGCCCAGTATGCTATTGAGTTGTTGGGCTGCCCTGCATTCCAGCGTGCTTTCAGAACGTGCATTCAGCGCTGCAGGAGGTGTCATTACTGATCATAGAACGCGTCTGTCCACAGACTCCGTGGACCGTTTTACTTTTGGATGATTGTGAGAGCCCCAGGTGCCGGCAATTGCTATTCCAATGGTATGTGTGTGTTTTGGAAAAATCTAGACAGCCGCACTCCGGATTGGAAAAGTGAAAAATAAAATCCTCTTTATTGAAAAAGTAATAACATGATTAAAATCCGTACATGGCTTTGTTGGGATAATGCAGCATAACCGCTATATGGAAGAATGTTTTTGGTATAGGTTTCATGGGCACAATTAACACCCAAAGACCAATTTTTCAGCACCTGTTTGACAGATGCATATCATTGCAATTTTTTTTGCATTCATCAAGAGTAACTCTATAGGGTTACAGTGGGAAGGCGCCACCGACACCCAAAGACCACATTTTCTGCACCTGTTTGACAGGTGCATATCATTGCAATTTTTTTACAGCAAGGCCAATTCTTGCTTTCATCAAGAGTAACTCTATAGGGTTAAGGTGGAAAGGCGCCACTGACAACCAAAGACCAATTTTTCTGCACCTGTTTGACAGGTGCATATCATTTTGATTTTTTACAGCAAGGCCAATTCTTGCTTTCATCAAGATTACCTCTATAGGGTTACGGTGGGAAGGCGCCACGACACTCAAAGACCAATTTTTACACACCCGTTACTTCTGTCCAAAGTCAAAGTGACACCAGAATGTATACAAAAAATCTCTAATCTTGTTCCCTGTGCACTACATTGTGGCCTCATCATGCACACTGGCTCTCCAGCTGTTGCTGAGCAAAATAAAGGCAGCTTGCAGGGAAAATGTCATTTTTTTTGGCTTTATAAATGCAATTATTGCTGATAGCAGATTCTAGACATGGCACAGATCTGCCACTTTACAGGTAGACTAAGGGGACCCCACAGGCAGTATATTGAAAGGAATTTTTCATTTTTAAGCTTTCACTTTAAAAATCAAAAAATCACTGCTCATTTAAAAATTACGTTATTTACAAACTTTTTTTTTATTGATACATGTCCCCAGGGCAAGACCCGGACCCCTAAAACCATTGTATGCCCAATTACTTACATATAAGCCTTCAAAATAGGCACTTTTGATTTTTGATGTTCAGTCCCATTGACTTTAATGGTGTTCGTTATTTGGATCTGAACTTTCGCAGTGTTCAAAAGTTCTGGTGTGAACCGAACAGGGGTCCATTCGGCCCGTTCCTACTGGCTAGAATATCTTCTAAACAGTTCACGTTTAGGAGATTTTCATTTTACCTAAAGGTAAGCTTTATTATAAGCATACATGTAGGTAAAAATACAAACAGAGGGTTTACTACCACTTTAATGAATTCTAAAAAAAACTTCTAAGTGCAGTTCCCACTCAGCCCTCCCCTTATACTTACCTGAGCCCAGTCTCCATCCAGTGCTGTACATGTGAGCAGCATCTTTTTCCGCTCTGCAGTGAGAGCCATTGGAAACATGACAGGCTTTTTTAAGCCATCTAACCACAGTTAAATGACCAGGAAGTGCTTTGTTTGTAATTGGTTGCTAAAGAAGCAAAGGGTGCATTAATTCACCATTTTTTTGAATACTGAACTCATGTTTGAGCCAAACCCAAAGCTTTTTCTAAATAGTTACTGTTTGACCTTCTAATTTTTTATCATAATCTCTCCATTATTTTTCTCAGTTACAGCAAGAATGCCTCATCCCTTTTTTCCTCTTAATTCTGTAAATTTGTTGGTAAAATATAGTCAAAATGTTCCAAAACCTTGAAAGACGTGGCTTTTCATATACTTCTTATTTTGTACAAAACACACAAAGACATTTCTTATATTTTCTGACATTTAATATTACAAGGTTTGTATGTCTGCTCTAAATACACCAACATAAATTTGTGCCTTTGGTACCCTTTCTATGACCTAGTATATGTAGCTAGTGGAAAATGCATTGCTGTACTTCAGATGTGGCTGTATTCATCTAAAAAACAGACAGGTATAATTATTGGGCTGAGGTGGTACAAAAGCAACAAGCAAGTAACTGAATTGTGAAAGTATGTCTGAAGATCTGCTGACAAATGAAAAGTTTGCCACATGTGATAAATATTTGATATTAAAACTAATTTGCAATATTATTGAATTCATGCAGAAAGTGACGGCAAGGAAATCTGCCAGATCCTGATAGTTCATCTCAACCTCATCAAAACCTGCACTACTGTCTTTGTGGTTTATACCAATTTAAGTACTAAAGACCAAATACGTACATGTCAGCATTACACATCCACCATTACATGTAATCATAGATTAAATGATATTTAGACTTACATTACCTGTCAAAGTCACATTGTGAGTGGGGAGAATAGGGATTCACGTCGAATTTAGTGCCACCCTAGTTTCTTGAAAATTTGCAAGTAATCAAAAAAGAAAAAAAAATCATGATTAGATCTTGTGTTTGGGGCCAGGTAGAATCATGAGACATATCTTGTATAACACCCCACCAGAACACTGCTCATCTTAAGACCATGCTGAAACAACACAAAACAGGTCATCATAAATCTCATTAAACTCAGTAAAATGTCAAAACCCCATTAGTGGGATGTATTTTAATCTAGAGCCTATTAATATCAGCCTGTAAATCTTCACAGAGAGCTAAGTTTCATATAATATCTTATAAGCTATCTAGTGCTACAACCTTCACCTAACTCAGGTGCTAGCATTTGAAGTAGAAAAAAATCACACAAAGATGTGTGTTTATAAAATATGACATGCTAAATGCAAATAAATCAATCCTATCCAGTGCATCAAATCATATACTACATACCCATGCACCATTGTATGTATTATTGCATTTGGCGATATACAGTTGTTAGATGGGTATGTAGTATAAGATTTAAAGCACTGCGAATGATTGATTTATTTGCATTTAGTGTGCCATATTTTATAAGTACACATTTTATAAAATAGTAATTAAAAATAACACATTCATAAAGTGCAATTACACAGATGTAAGAGAAAATCTATGAGGTAGACATCAAACACTCCTTTATTACGAGGTGCAGAAAGCAGATCAGATTAATTTTTTCTTTAATTAATTGGGTATTCATTGCAAAGTGAAGCTTCACCTCAGTTTCTAAGCTCTGGAGCAACTGCACTTGCAAAGTGCACAGTCTATTTGTTTTTAATAAAACAACTCCATTACCTCTCTTAAAAAGAATATATACAAACCATATCATGCTTGATGTCTAACAAATCATGGTTTCTTTCTGTTCAATAAAATGTTAGTTGTTGACTGTAAAACATGGGCATCTGAAAATTCTGACATACTTTAAAAAATGGCAATGAGGGACTGTCCACTGAAGCATCACAAAATACTTTGGTATTTGGTAAGATTGGTAAGAGTAATTTTGGGGGCCAGTGACTCTGTCAGAATCTGACTTACTCTAACGTGAATTTGACTCTTCACAGTCACAGACAGACAAAGACCAGGCAAACAAACTGTACCTTTCATTTTTAAATCCCATTTATTGTACTATCACTCTTGACTATTTTGTAACAATATTTTCCATAAATATTTCTCTTGCACTGTTTTCTATTTTTTTCTTTAAAATTATATTTAAAATGGCTGAATCGCTAAATGCCCTAAATAAGACATTAAAGGATCCCTGCCTCTTTGAAGAAAGCTACCATATTTTAAACTTGGTTTCACTCCTTGTCTCAATCTCTACACAGAGTGAAACTGAAAGTGCAATCGTTACACAGACACACAGATACCTGGATGGGCACCACATTTTATGAACAGTCTGCAAGATGCAGACTGTAGTGTGCATACCTTGTGGCAGGGCTGGATTAGGACAAAAATGTGGCCCAGGACTTCATCCAGACCGGCCCACTTTAATTTTGCAAACACGCACAAATATATATAAAAACTATACGCAATTGCTCGCGGTGCACCCGCCCAGGAACGGCCCTGCAAAGCGGGGACAAACTTAGTCCAGGGACAGTGTCCTCAGTTTGGGGACTGTCCCTGGAAACCAGGGATGTCTGGTCACCCTAGGCTAGTGCCTAGCAGGCTCCACAGGCCATGGCCAATTGCTCGCGATGCACCCGCCAAGGATCTGCCCTGCAAAGCGGGGATAAACTTGGTCCAGGAACAGTGTCCTTGGTCCAGGGACGTCTGGTCACCCTAGGCTAGTGCCTTTCAGGCCCCACAGGCCCCTCAGGCCATCACCAGCAGGCCAGTAGGACCCACGTGTCCGTGGCCAGCTTCCAGCAGGACCCACAGCTAGTGGATCCTGCTGGGAGCTGGCCACGGACCTGTGGGTCCTGCCGGCCTCTGACTTGTGGGTCCTGCCGGTCTCTGACCTGTGGGTCCTGCCGGCCACTGACCTGTGGGTCCTGCTGAGAGCTGGCCATGGCCTGTGGGCCACAGGCCATGGCCAGCTCTCAGCAGGACCTACAGGCCAGCTCCCAGCAGGACCTACAGTGTTAATGCCTTTTTTGAGGTACTGGGTGGGCACTGGGGTAGGGTAAATGGGGGGGGTAGATAGATGGGATGTGGGGTCAGCTGGCCCTGGGGGTGTCAGGGTCTCTCACTATGAGAGCTGCCAGTGCCAGCTCAGCAGGTCCTTGCACAGCCTCTTTCAGTCCTGGGGGGCTAATGCTGCTGTCCTGGGGGCTGGGGTCAAGTAAAGTTGCAGCCTGAGCCAGTCACATGGGTCCCAAGTCCTGACTCCCTGGCGCGCTCTGCCTTCAAGATCTGGGAGTGACATCATTAAGGTTTGGCCATTCAAGCAGCTGCAGCCCACAAACCCAGAAGGAAGACCTGGGGAAGATGGAAGCCTTTCATAATGTGCTAATATGCAATTACCTTTTTTTAACTACCATTTTAAACACCTACTGAAAGGCTCTAGTGATGCGCCAACTTATCCTGAATAAGTGAGAGAAGTTACAGATAAGGAAGCCTTGTTGGAAGAGAACAGCCAAGACTTTGCCACTACTGCCAGACTTTCTCCAGTAAAGGAAAAGATTCTGTCAAGCTCTGCTAAGGTGGAACAGAAGTTTCATGAGTAAAATTAATGTATATTTCATATCAAGTCAGACTCTGAAATGGCAGGGTGAGTTTAAGCATTAAGTGCAATCAGAATCTGAGACACAAAGTTCACTAGTCCAAGTAGTGGAGGCCCAGTTAGAAATGCATAAGAGAGTGGCTCAAGTAGTACAGGCTCAGGCTCAATCAAAGATGCTACAGTCTATCACTATTATTCAGAAGACTAGCCCTGGCCTCAGAGAAGAAGGCATCTGCAGAAGCTAGATCACATGGCACTGGGCAATTTGCCGGATAAAAACATTATGGCTGTGGAGCAACTGGAAACTTCGAGGCACAATGCCCAAAGGAGAAGCCAATTCCAAATACAATAGTAGCAATTATTGTATGAAGATCTTGCAAGAGATACAGCATGGGGTGCCTATCGGATGTCTAGAAAAAAATGAGATTTCCATATAACTTCAGTCATTTAACATTTTAACAGTCATTTAAAATTTTGAACTTACTGTTCATTTTGACACTTGGTTTTCACTCAGGAGGCCTCTGCCTGTAAATTTTCTCAGTATATACTCAGTTGTAAATGGCCAGGTTTGTGACAAGTTTACTTTAAGGGGTTAGTGTATGGTTAAAGGTTAGATTTATGTGTTAGATAGAGGTTATGTTTTGGGTTTGGTTTATGGTTAGCTTTAGGTTTAAGAGATACATTTAGGTTAAGCCTCAAAGGGTAGCTGTTATTTCTTTAGGTGTAGTCAATAATTTTTTGTGTTTACAAATCAAATTTCCAGTTTTGATTATTGTGTTATATTGCAACATATGCTAAAATAGAATTATGTTCTAAATTATTGCATCTAAATTTATGGCATCAAAACTCCCATTGTAAACGATAACAAACCTATTTTGAAAGTAGAAATGTACCAAAATGACTACCTTGCATTTTGTGCAGACTAATGTCTGTTAAACGTCTGCAACCATATAGGCAACTCTACATAATATAATAATACGTTTTACTATATTATATCAAACAGTGTTTAATACAAGTATACTGGATTATTGTACCTTTTTGCCTGTTCAAGTAGGGACTAACGTCATTTGATGTAACAGCCGTTTACACCCAATGAATCTCATATTTTTTCTAGCAAAGCCAAGAACTTCAAAAGAGAACCAAAACTATTATTGCAAATCTGTTTATACTGAGCAGGAGTGACAGATTATGAAGCAGTCTGGGACTACTTAAAAGAAAAATTATAGAGGCTACAATCACTTCCTGTACCATACGCGACTGGGTAATCCTGATCATGTAAGCTTCACTTGGCACTGTCACTCACAGAGTTTTAGGCAACAGCTTACATATTACATACCCAACTTTAAAATTTTAACAATTTCATGAACGTCATAAAGCAAGCAACAATGATCTATTTAACGGAGGTTTTAATACACCCATGTACAGTATATATAAAGTTTTAGAGTGTGGACAGCACCACAGGTGAAGATCGTAATCCATACACGTAACCAAGTATGTCGCCAAAACCACCACAATAAATACACAAAATACAAGGGGGTTACAGCACAGAGCACATAATTATTTGCTCCTATTAAAGAATAATCAAGCAACTTCAGCTTTCCCTGCCCTTGTAATAGCTTCGGGCATCCCTGCCCTCTTAATAGCTCCAGGCATCCCTGCCCTTTTAATAGCTTTAGACATCCCTGCCCTTTTAATTACTGACCTGCACTATGCAATAAAAATAGAGATATGTAGAAGAAACTAGGAGTATGTATCTCCAGTAGCCTAAAGCAGCAGACTATAACGGAAAAGCATTGGAGACAAATCCAAAGTAACATAAAAAATGTAGTCTTTATCATACAATAGTAAAATAAATAAAAACAGAGGCATCCTACACCAAACATTTAGGGGAGATTATACCTTCTAATTAGCTATATTTAGCTCTATGACAAAGCATACAATCACATATACAGACACAAGTACAGTTCAATCCGGTATAGAAGGCTTGCGCTTAGCCATCTATACCTGATTGAACTGTACTTGTGTCTGAGATACAAAAAACACAGTCACTTCCAGTACTAATAGGTCTTCTAAGGTGAGGGGTAACAAGTGTCAGATATCAGATATAATGGTGGTGTAAAAGGTACATATGATATCCCAGGACTAGGTGAATGCTGCCTTCCTCAGATGGGGTAATCCGAAGAAAACTACAAGAAAAACTGAAATGGAAGGCACGCACACCTAGTGCATTACCAGAGATAATTTAATAATAAAAAATTGTATAAAAGTGGGTACTTACAAAAATGCAACTGATAATTGAGGGCAGGGACTGATGTGACTGTACAATATACTGTATATGTAAAGTGCTGCATAAATTGATGGCGCTATATAAGTACCTGTGATAAAATATAATAAACAATGATCCCTCTATGGCCAGTCCATACTCTTCCTTGCAGATTGCCAATATCATACTTGCTAAATAGCATGTTCTTAGGCGCATGGACATGTGAAGCAAGCAGACACAGCTGGAGATGAGCTATAGATGTCCACAATGGGAGAAAAAAAATGTTTTAGAGGGTGGAGATCACCAACAGGTAAAGATAGTAACCCAAACCCAGGCCTAGGTTGTGAGAAAGAGGCCCTTGTCCTCATCAAAATATAGACAAAGCGTTTTACCAGGGGCTCCTCCCTGGCAAGGTACATTCTTCATGTTAAAGGCATGTGGCCCCAATATTTTTTCGTTTTTATTGCTGCAGAATGTGCTACAGCAAAAGTACCATTTTAGAAAGGTAAAAATACTAGGTCTTGTACATATGTTTTTTATAGGGCGGAGCCGCCGTCCTTTTTTTTTACAAAGAATAACAAGCTGGAAGTGAAATATAATTTCTTTCACTTGAATTTTATTGTACTGTATATTTATAGAAATGGCAACAAAAAGTAACCTGTTTCGTATCCAAAAATCTGTGCAAACATATGAACAAATATAGAGGAAGTTCCTCTCAGCAAATTATACTGGGGCTATGGCTGAAGGTGCAGTTATGACCCCAATATCAGTGTTTTCAGCCGTCAATCCTAAGAAAAGTAAAAACGATCCTAACAGCTAGGTAGCTACTGGATCACTTTTACATGTGTCAGAAGATGGTCCCCCCTCTGAAGCCGGCAGTTATGCCTGATTACTATAGAGATTACCAAGGACCACAATGTCCCGATCATCTCTATGGTCTAAGAAACCGGAAGTGTCATCATGAGGGGCGTGACCGGATGCAGGTGTGAGCAGTGAGTGAGTGCTCTCTCCCGGCCCTGATGCTGCACCAGTGTTTCTGCCTGAATGGGATTGTCTGTGTGAGAACCCAGTGAGCTCCAGAGTCCTGACTATTGATGCATTGAGGCTTTCCTTGCTGGAATATTGTGGGACGGCAGGCTGACTGACTGGGGAGACAAGCGCCTAGAGAGAAGGATACAAGAAGGCTGAAGGAGACTAGTCGCTTTATCTCCCTGTTGTACGGCTGAGTTAAGCGGAGCTCGGGACCTGTGCTGGTGGCGTCGCTGGGTTGCTTAGCAACGCCACGCCGCAGCTGCGGGAGGCTTGTTATGCTGACTAGAAGTAAGTGAGGAGGCCGAGAAGATCAGCTGAGCGGTGCAGAGAGCCAGGAACGAACGCCGACGCCGTTCCCGTGGCTGTGACTGGCTGTGTTTGGCTGACTGGGGATATACTACTGACACTGTGGAAGGCTGGGACAAAAACCCTGTTGAAGTACTGCTGAGGCCCTATAGACCCCCCAAACGCCGATGGAAGAGAGGTAAAGACTTTGAACATATAACCATATATAACAGAGACTGTATAGTAGAGTGGGGAGCTTGGGATTTGTCCTTTGCTATATAAATACCGGTCTGCTAAAGTGAGGAAGGACTGTCTGCTGAATCTGTTAATCTGGTGGGTTACAGGCTGCTAAACTATTTTAGCTGGCTATGACCAAGAGGAAGGGGGAAAAACAGCTACAGCAGCCCCTAGAAAACATGCCTGTTCAAACCACCCGGGCAGCCAAAGAAAAGGAAAAGGGGTCTCAAAACGCATCTGCATTATCAGCTGCTGCGAAGCTGGAAAAATTTGCACACAGTGCTACGCTATCTCCAGCCAAAAATAATCAACTGACCGCGGGAAAATCTTCAGCGGGGGGCCTAGGGGATAGAAGGAGTCTGGGGAAAGGGCCGGATAGCCAGTCAGCCAGCACAAGAGCAACAAACAAAAAAAGTCCGGAGAGGGAGCAGCCCGGAAGAGCAGGGGATAGTAGCCCCACTGTAGATGTAGTTTGTGACCAAGAACCCACCTTAAAAGAGGTATTATGTGCCATAAATGCATGCAGAAGCTCGATAGGCGGGATGTGGGAAGAGCTGAAAGCTTTGAGCGAGGAGTTTGGCAGCATTAAACAAGAACTCCAGAAAACAGTCGAGAGAGTTAAAACGGTGGAAGAAAGGGTTAGCCAAGTAGAAGACATCGTAACCCCAATGCGACTTGAGTTCAAAAAAATGCAAGCACAGTTAGACGCTAACAGCCTTAAAATGGATGAATGGGAGAATAGGTCCCGAAGACAGAACGTAAGAGTGATGGGTCTTCCTGAGAAAAGTGAGGGGTCCTGCCCTGAAGAATTTATGGAAAAGTGGCTTAAAGAGGTGTTCGGGGCTGAGGCGTTTTCACAGTTTTTCTCTATTGAGCGTGCCCACAGAGTGCCGTCTAGACCAGCATACTCAGGAGACCGCCCGAGACCAATGATTTTAAGATTTTTTTGTTATAAAGATAAGCTAAATTTGATGCAAAGGTCTAGAGAGAAAGGAGATATTTTTTTCAATGGTGCTAGAATAGCGATATATCCAGATTATTCCCCAGACTTACAAAGAAGAAGAGCAGGCTTTCTGGATATTAAGCGCACATTACGGAACCATAACATCTCATATGCGTTATTGTATCCAGCACGGCTGCGCATAGAGGCTCTAGGAACTATCCGTTTTTTTGAATCTGTCAAAGGTGCTACGGACTGGTTTGAAGAGAACAAAAGGAACTTATAAAGCTGAAGTCGCATACAGATGACTGATGGTGTTTTGTTGTTTTCCTTTTTTTTTTTTTTTTTTTTTTTTTTTTTTTTTTTTTTTTTTGCCGCAGGGCCGGGAGAGGTTGGGTGGATTATGTGTGGGATGAGAGTATGGTTTAGATTGATGATAGGTGTTATTGCAATCTTTGGGTCAGTGGATCCATTGGGGGGGGGGAGGGGGGAGGAGGGGGGAGGATGGTGGGATGAGGGGAATAGAGTGGTCACAAGGAAGGCTCCCAGGGCACGCCGAGTAAGGCAAGGGAGGGGGCAAAAGGGATTATTTAAAGTAGGGGATAACACAGTTGTATTAAATAGATTTGTAATACATAGCACGTGGATAAAAATATTGGTTTATAACTATTTGAATTTTTTGAGATTGAACACAATGAGAAATTTATGTCGGTATGGAAGGGGGGGGGGGTACGGGGGTAATATTCCTCTGGACCCACCTGGTCCCCTTCCCATAATAACAGCACTGAGTGTGGCAAGAAGGGGTATTATTGATTTGAAACAGAAGGTTAATAGGCTAGGGGGAAAAAGGGCACATGTGGTGAACTGGTATGACCAGTCTAGATGTTGGAGACTTCTTCCTTGTAATTCTTTTCAAAAAAGCGCCAGGTTAAAACAGCATAACTGTATGCCTTTGAAGTATCGATCTATCAGCAGAAGGATGGACCTATCCCAGTACCTGCATAACTGGCATAGCTCTTTATTGAAGTACAATTTGAATGAAACCTAGATCATTTGGAATTAGTTCTTGGAACATTAGAGGTATGAGTGACCCTATGAAAAAAGCCACTGTGTTCCAGGAGCTAGAATCATGTGCTACTGAGGTGATGTGCCTGCAGGAGACCCACCTGACTGACGAGACTAAGTTATTAATTAGAAGTAAAAAATTTCAATTACAATATCACTCTGTGTACTCCTCTTATTCAAGGGGAGTGAGTATTTTGATTAGGAAGGGTCTGGTGTTCTCCTGCAGGGATATCAGTATTGATAAATTAGGATGTTTTATTTTTTTGTATTGTTTGATTGAGGGAAGGCCTTTTGTTATAGTAAATGTGTACATCCCCCCACCTTTTAAAATGGAGGTTCTGCTTTTGCTATTAGGGTTCCTGGAGGATAAGAGAGAGGTCCCAGTGGTGATAGTTGGGGATTTCAACACAGTTCTTGATAGTAGGATCGACAGATTTCCGCCAGGGGTTAGTCGAAATAGAGGATCAGAGGGAAGGCTGGCACAGTTCCTTGAGGAGGTGGGGTGGTGTGATATTTGGAGGGCTCGTAATCCCACCAGTCAGCAATATTCTTGCTTCTCAGGATCCTACCAAACGCTTTCCCGTATTGATATGGCCATAGGTAATAATGAAATCCAACCCCTAATTCAAACGATCGAATACCGCCCAAGGGGAGTGTCCGATCATTCGCCACTGATATTGACAATAACCATGCGGGATAACGGGGGCCCGAGAATGTGGTCACTAAATCCAACATGGTTGGGACTGATAGGGAACAGGGACGAAATTAATGCAAGGCTGAAAGAATTTATTGACTTTAATACAGGTACTGCATCGGGGGGTGTGATGTGGGACTCTCTGAAAGCGTTTCTCAGAGGGCTGTTGATTCAACAGATTTCCAAGTTAAAGAAGCAAACAAGGGCAAGGGAAGAGAGTATTAGGGAAGAGGTTCGGGAATCAGAAAGAAAATATGTACTAGATCCAACTATGGAAAATCGAAACCAATGGGTACTGAAGCAGCAAGAATATAAAAATGAAGAATTTAAAAGAGCAGAGAATAGGAAGATTTTCCAGAGGCAAAGGAGTTTTGACGAGGGGGAAAGAGTTGGTCGGACGCTGGCTATGTTGGCCAAAACCAACTCTCCCTCTTCAACAATTCCTATGATCAAAACAAAGAAAGGGGACATCTCATCAGACCCGGGGATAATTTCTGATACATTTGTAGAGTTCTATAGGGATCTATATAAGAAACGCCACTCTCCTGTACAAGAAGAGATGGAGGAATTCTTGGGAGGAACTGTGTTGCCGGTGCTCTCGGACACAGACATGAATAGTCTGGAAGCCCCAATAACACTGGAAGAAATAGAGCAAGCAATAAAGAATATGCAGAGCCAAAAGTCCCCGGGCCCTGATGGATTACCAGTTGAGGTGTATAAACAATTTGGGGAGGTTTTGTCCCCAGAACTTCTGAAGGTATTTAACTGGTCAGCTGAAGCTGAGACTTTACCATTATCAATGTATGAGGCTATTATAGTACTGATCCAGAAGGAGGGGAAAAACCGGCTGGATACGTCATCATATAGACCAATCTCGTTGTTGGGCACGGATGCCAAGATCCTGGCAAAGGTCTTGGCCACCAGGCTCAATAAATGTATACCTGGTCTGGTACACCCGGACCAGTCTGGGTTTGCTCAGAATAGGTCTACTAGTAAAAATATAAGAAGAACCTTTCTGAACGTCCAGACGCCGGTAAAAATCGCAGGCTCCAGAGTTGTCTTGTCCCTGGATATCGCCAGGGCATTCGACTCTCTGGAGTGGGATTATTTATGGTGGGCGCTGGGAAAATTTGGGTTTGGTCCCCGGTTTATAAAGTGGCTTAAGATAATATATCATCACCCCAATGCCAGATTAAAAATAAATAATTCATACTCAGAGCGGATTTCCCTTGAGAGGGGGACTAGACAGGGGTGTCCTTTGTCGCCTCTGTTGTTCGCCCTGGCAATGGAACCGTTCGCAGAGGTAATAAGAAAGTCCCCAGGCCTACAGGGTTATAAAAGAGATGACGGTGAGGAAAGAATTGCACTCTATGCCGATGATGTGCTACTGTTCTTGGGGGATATGGGGCCGTCATTAGTTAGGGCGATGCAGTTGGTGGAGGGGTTTGGAACGATCTCAGGACTATCAGTCAACTGGGAGAAATCCACAATTCTCCCACTTGACTCGACTACGGGTTCCTTTCCGCAGAAAATACCTCATCTTAGAGTGGTGGAGAACTTTAAATATCTGGGTATAGTAATAACTAATACCCCAACGCAGTATATTAGAGACAACTTAGTGCCGTTGCTAGAAAAGTTTAAAAGGAAAAAGGAGATCTGGTGTCGACTCCCTCTATCTATGGCAGGGCGCGTAAATTTGATCAAGATGATCTGGATGCCACAATTAATGTATATATTACACAATTCACCAGTTTGGATTGGGAGGGAATGGTTTATAAAAATAAACTCCCTCTTTCGTGAGTTGATCTGGAAGAAGGGCCAGGCCAGGATTAGTCTCCAGACGCTGCAGCGCCCTAATAGGGAGGGGGGACTGGCGGTGCCCCACCCATATAGATATTTTCTGGCGGCCCAGATGCAACATCTGGGGGGAAGTGAGTGTGGGGGAGAGCTGAACACATGTGCGAAAATCATGCTGTCAGGGAATCCGCATAACTCCCTGTCGGGGGCACTGGAAGCCGGGACACTGGGAAATGTACTCCCAACACACAAGCTGGTTACAAAAGTATGGCGGTCAGTGAAGATAGAAATGGGCTATGGGGGGCCCACGGAATTCTCACCTATTTGGCAGAATAGGCAGTTACAAGAACTGAACTCTATAGAAGTAAATAGGATCTGGGAAAGGGCGGGCATAAATAGATTGAAGCAAATATTTGATGGCAACTCATTAAAATCTTTTACAGACCTAAGGCAGGAGTTCGGAATTCCCAAAGAAACATTTTATTTTTACCTCCAGGTTAGACACGCGCTAGAGAAGCAATTCAGGACTGCGGTACTGGAATGGTGTAGTGCACCTATGCTTAGTAGGGTGGTGAGGGCACCCGGCCTTAAAGGGCTGATATCAGGGACATACGCCCAGTTAACGGAAAGGGCAACTAGTCTGACCCCACTCTTGCGGGCAAGGGAGGGGTGGGAGGCCGATGTGGGGGAATTGAGTAATGACCAGTGGGAGAAAGTACTAGAGCTCGGCCCACTGGTATCTCTCTCCCCGTCGCAACGGGCATCGCACCTTCTATTGACACACAGAGCCTATTATACCCCCAAGAAACTGTATAGATTTGGAAAAAGACCAGATGACAAGTGCCCTAGATGCCTGGAGACAGGCGACCTTGTACACATGATGTGGAGGTGTCCGAAATTAGTAAGGTATTGGACTGAGATCCTAAGTATTATAGAAGCTAGGCTTGGGAAAAGAGTGGAATACGAGGCCAAGGCGTGTGTACTGGGGCTATTTAGTAAGAACATGGGGGAGGATCACATAGGTATAGCAATAGTGCGGGGGCTATACCAGGCGAGGAAGTTGATTGCGAAGGCATGGTTATCAGCAACGCCCCCTACTTCGGAAGAATGGGTTAACACAATGAACGCGCTGGTCAGAACAGAGAGGACTATATACGGTAGAAGGGGGAATTATAAGAAATTTTCAAAGATCTGGGGTTTGTGGTGCCAGGGTAGAATTATATAATACTCTAGTGCTGGTAGGATCCAAGGGAAACGGTATTTAGGAGTATGTACATGGTCGGTAATAAGGAGTGTTAAAGTTAAGAGATTTTTATATTCTTGGAAAGCAACTGTGGGGGTGGGGGGAGGGATTGGTTAAAAGAGGGTAGAGTAAGGGGTTGATATTTTCACTCGTTTTCTTACTTAACTCGATTTGGGACAATATATGTATCAATGAATTGTCCTTGATTGTCTGATTTTATAATGAAAATTGTATAACTTGAAAATTAATAAAAATGACTTGAATGCAAGAAACCGGAAGTGACAAGTATTTTGTCACTTCCAGTTTCGGTCCAATGTAAACAGGCCATTACCAGCCTGTAAAAGCATCTGATCAAGCCGATCTTGGTTTGATCAGATGGATTTAAGGGCAGAGCAGAGATCTGAGATCTATAAGACCCCAGATGTCTTAATAAAGACAACCTGTCACTGCCCATGCTATCACAAGGGATGAGCAACATAATAAAGGGATAAGCAACAGCAATAAAAAAAGTGTAAAAATCAAAAAAATAAAATAAAATAAATAATAAAATTCAAAAAAATGTTAAAGCTCCCCTGTCACCCCGTCCTCGCACGCAAAGGTAAAGGCATACGTTGGTTGTGTACACATATGTAAAAGGTTTTAAAACCACACATGTGAGGTATTGCCGCGAATATTATAGTGAGAGCAATAATTCTTGTACCAGATCTCCTGTGTAACCTGTAAAGGCTTTTAAATTGAAGCCTATGAAGATTTTTAAGTACCATTGTTAGTCACCATTCCAGGAGGGTGCGCAATTTTAAAGCGTGCCATGTTTAGTATCTATTTACTCGGCATAACATCATCCTTTATGCGCAAATATCATGTGACTAGGGATGAGCCGAACACCCCCCTGTTCGGTTTGCACCAGAACATGCGAACAGGAAAAAAGTTTGTTCGAACACGCGAACACCGTTAAAGTCTATGGGACACGAACATGAATAATCAAAAGTGCTAATTTTAAAGGCTTATATGCAAGTTATTGTCATAAAAAGTGTTTGGGGACCTGGGTCTTGCCCCAGGGGACATGGATCAATGCAAAAAAAAGTTTTAAAAATGGCCGTTTTTTCAGGAGCAGTGATTTTAATAATGCTTAAAGTCAAACAATAAAAGTGTAATATCCCTTTAAATTTCGTAGCTGGGGGGTGTCTATAGTATGCCTGTAAAGGGGCGCATGTTTCCCGTGTTTAGAACAGTCTGACAGCAAAATGACATTTCGAAGAAAAAAACCCATTTAAAACTACTCGCGGCTATTGCATTGCCGACAATACACATAGAAGTTCATTGATAAGACAGCATGGGAATTCCCCACAGGGGAACCCTGAACCAAAATTTAAAAAAAAAAATGACGTGGGAGTCCCCCTAAATTCCATACCAGGCCCTTCAGGTCTGGTATGGATATTAAGGGGAACCCCGCGCCAAAATTTTTTTTAAAAATGACGTGGGGTCCCCCCAAAAATCCATATCAGACCCTTATCCGAGCACGCAACCTGGCAGGCCACAGGAAAAGAGGGGGGTACGAGAGTGCGCCCCCCCTCCTGAACCGTACCAGGCCACATGCTCTCAACATTGGGAGGGTGCTTTGGGGTAGCCCCCCAAAACACCTTGTCCCCATGTTGATGAGGACAAGGGCCTCATCCCCACAACCCTGACTGGTGGTTGTGGGGGTCTGCGGGCGGGGGGCTTATCGGAATCTGGAAGCCCCCTTTAACAAGGGGACCCCCAGATCCCGCCCCCCCTGTGTGAAATGGTAAGGGGGTACTTACCCCTACCATTTCACTAAAAAATTGTCAAAAATGTTAAAAATGACAAGAGACAGTTTTTGACAATTCTTTTATTTAAATGCTTCTTCTTTCTTCTATCTTCCTTCATCTTCTTCTTCTGGTTCTTCTGGCTCTTCTGGTTCTTCCTCCGGCATTCTCGTCCAGCATCTCCTCCGCGGCGTCTTCTATCTTCTTCTCCTCGGGCCGCTCTGCACCCATGGCATGGGGGGGAGGCTCCCGCTCTTCTCTTCATCTTCTTCTTCTCTTCTTCTTTTCTTCTCTTCTTCTCTTCTTCTCTTCTTCATTTTCTTCTCCGGGCCGCTCTGAATCCATGCTGGCATGGAGGGAGGCTCCCGCTGTGTGACGGCGTCTTCTCGTCTGACAGTTCTTAAATAACGGGGGCGGGGCCACCCGATGACCCTGCCCCCCCTGACGCACGGGACATGACGGGACAGTCCCGTCGAATCACCGTGCGTCAGAGGGGGGCGGTCCCGCCCCCGTTATTTAAGAACTGTCAGACGAGGAGACGCCGTCACACAGCGGGAGCCTCCCTCCATGCCAGCATGGATGCGGAGCGGCCCGGAGAAGAAAATGAAGAAGAGAAGAAGAGAAGAAAAGAAGAAGAGAAGATGAAGAGAAGAGCGGGAGCCTCCCCCCATGCCATGGGTGCGGAGTGGCCCGAGGAGAAGAAGATACACTGCTACTAGCTAACCTGCCTGCCTAATCTAGCTTAATCTATCTCCGTCCACACACTATACATGGTGCATGGCCACACATTATACATGGCTGCTATGTAGGCAGCCTTATATAGTGTGGGGCGTGGTCTTAGTCCCCTTTAGCCATAATTGGCCAAAGGCACCCTGACTTTGGGTAATTATGGCTCTCTCACTCACTTGCTCTCTCACTTGCGCTGTGATTAGCCAAAGAATGCAGGTCAAGTGCATGCTTTAGCCAATCATCATACAGCAATGCACTGCGATCTCGCAGTGCCACATGGGGCGTTCCGCGGTGCTCGAATTTCTCGCAAACGCACCATAATATTTGCTGTTCGGCGAACGGGAGAACACCTGATGTTCGAGACGAACTTAGGTTCGATTCGAACATCGAGCTCATCCCTAATTACAAGTAATGTGGCTTATCTGTACTTGCTGCCTATGCATGCATACGGCTTTTGCAGCATATATTGCATGCTTTTTTTTATACTGCAATGAATGAATTGCAAATTTAGCTTGATAAAGATATCTTTAATTTAAAAAAAAATCATTACAATCACCCAACTTTAATTAACAAAGTGTTTGAATTAAACAATGTGTAAAGATACCCAATCATATGCAAGAGAAATTAAAAAGAGGATAATTCAACCACAATTGGCTATTTAATTCCTTGCCGCCAACCTCACACAAATATGCGGCCCCACTAAACTGGACACATGGCGCAATCCCAGCACAGAGACCAGGGTCTCAACAAGAGCCCTGAGCCCCGTACTAGCAATCGGGACCCGGAACACCCGATTCCAGGTCACCTGATCACTGTGATAGAATCTGATTGGCTAGCACAGTGATCAGTCACCGTGAAGCCCACCCCCCATGTTTTCTCTCTGTGAATGGAGGAGAGAGATAAATTGAATTTCTCTCTTTCCTTGCAGAGAGAAAAGTGTGTGTAAAAAATAAATAAATAAATAATAACAATAATAAAAAAAAAATACAAAAAAAACCTAGATCAAGGTTTAAACTAGGTCAGTGCCAGGGTTAGTGTTTGGGTCAAAGGCCAGGGTCAGTACTTTTATTACTAAGATAGCCTTTACTACCTTAGTAAACAAAGCCCAAAATGTTGTTCAGGATTCACATAAGCAGACAAAGACTGTAATGGTATTAGATAATAATTGTAAGCCTGCCAGACAGAGCTTGGCTTTAATCAGTATGTTTCATGTGAGGTGCAAATTGATATGTGATTAAATTAAACATACACAATGGTGACTAGGCAGCACTTATATCGGGCTTGCAGTGAATGTAAAGCCAGGTAAACTGGGGCCGAATGTCGGGAGACATTTGGCAGTTAAAAAAATGGCCGACATTCTGCCCATGTGTATGTCGGTCTGTCCAACAAAAGCTGGCCATTTGCCCGGCTTCTGTCTGGCGAGCATGGTGGAAAACCAGCAGCCGACTGACTTTAGATCAGCCAATGGCAGAGAGCGCTGATCAGAGTGTTCTGGCGGGGGGGCCGTCCCAGTGGGGGAGATCGATGTACTTACTTCGCATAGTGAGCACAGGGGCTCTGATCGGAGCTGAGTTGAACGGAAAAAAAAGCGGTTATTGTGTACCAGGCTTTGGTGTGTTTGCTGTGTGTCGCTTTAGAGACAATTCATATTTGCAGTGATCACAAGTGGAGTGGACTCCAGGCAAAACAATTCTGCTGTTTTGTAGAGAGCATGAAAGGGCAATGTATTTATCACTGTATGTGAATCTGTCAGGGAAATTTCCCTTTAGTTCCTGTCCAGTATGAGACCAACATCAGGCGTGAAGGAAAATTACTTCAATGGGAACAAAGACATCAAAAAGAACCCAACAGAGGTTCTAACCTTTCCACTCTCTATTAAGAACTTCCTTCTTGCCCCACTATCCAAAAACCCAACCAAAAGCCCTGAGTGGTGCTTTACATAAAATGCATCTGAAAAGTATTTAGTTAATTAAAATCATGCATTTAGTTAATTTTGATAAAGCAGTTGAACAATGCTCCATTCTTGACCAGTGACAGAGGTGATTTACAGTAGGAAAAAAAAAAAAACAATATTTGTCAATCATAACAATGGTGTTATGCCTCACAGCTGTGTTGCCACGCGATCTGATAATGTTTGAATCTGATTCACATGAGGTGACACATACCATCCAAAAGGAAACCACCTGGATAAATTGATTCCCATAATGTAAAAAAGTGGAACAACTGTTTATATAGTGCGAGTTTTTTATTTAAAAAAAGTTTATTTATATATACTGTATTTCTGTATTGAATAAATTCATATTACCTGCTAATGAAGTGAGAGGAAGACATGGTGAGCAGACCATTCAAGATATCATAGACTCACAAATATGACCCATAGTTTATTAATAGTACAGGTACCATATGTGAAACATGGGATGAAATAAATGTGTTTTAACCAGATGTCTCGTGCAATATTCTGCAAATATCAAATAATCATTTAGTTCAGATAAATTGTTTCATAGAGTTTTATAAATTTGTTTATTGACCTGAAAATTGTTGTCCGAAAAAAGACAACATATTGTGATATTTCCTGAACTAGTACAGAACCAAAATGAAACCATTTTTGCTGTCGGAATTAAAAATTCTTTGTAAACAACTATATATCATCAACGATTCTACTTTTTCCAGGAATATTTGACCTCCCCTCTCCAGATGATTTAAGTTTCGGGAAACAGAAGATAAGGATTTGTCTTGACTTTTAAAGGCAATCAGGGTAAATGATTGCACTTGGGCTTCCTTTCTTCCTTCAATATATCTGTAAAATGGAGCCTATTTTTGATGTAGGTGATGTCCCATTTCCTGTAGAAGATCATGACTGAATCGTTGGTAAATTAAACCAACATCTAAACTATCAAGAATCTGGAGTGAGGTAAAGTAAAACAATTATGTGGGTCTTATTATCTTCAGCCTTAGCAGACAGCTGATGTATGATCATAGAGGCTCTAGTGCTTAACCAAAAGAGCATGAAATATCCTTTGGTTTAAGGAAAACAAAATGAATAATTGCAGGAGGAATAACAGAATATCATCTTGATGGCCTTTAAATAGGCTCCATATAGACTGAAAAAAAAAGTACATGCAAGCGGATGTAGCAATAATTTTAAATGGGACAATGGTCTATAAATATATATCCAACCTACATATCTACAGGTGCACAAAAGAAAAATGATCAGGTTACAGATGCACAGATAGGAAAAATGAAAACAAAAAATAAAAAGAAGAAGAAAATGGGAAGGGGGGTATGGAGGGGCTAAAAGGAGGGGGAGAGGGGGAAAGAAAAAAAAGGAGAAAGGGGAGGAAGATGAGGAGAAAAGGAACAAAAAAAGAGCATAAATTCAAAAGAAGGTACTATGTTAGGAAAGGACCAAAAGAAAACTCTTTTTGAATCCCACCGTAATGCTAGAGTCTAAACATGTAAAAAGGGGGTGAAAGAAGCAGCTTCTTTTTCCTGATGACTACATTGTCTATTGGTGTATGGGAGGACACCTCAGCTTGGACACCCTGACTGCAAATTCCAAAGTTTTACACTATATGGAGTGTTTATGTCTTCTATGTACCACGCTATCCATGTGAGGGTCTGATTGGCCCTGTGAAGGTCTGATTTGCCTAGAATCTGTGATCACGCCTGCTATCTTTTGGAGCAAAGTTGTCATTCATTACATGCATTCCTTGATCCTCTGTTATGGGGGATCATGGTGATCTGGTAAGAGTTTACTTCTGCTGATTTGGTGGTGAATTCAACCCAGCTTCCTGCTCACAGAGTTTGAGGATGGCTTGCTCACAATTTATGGACTTTTACTCACAGTGCACTGGTGTATTCTCATTTTGTTCTCAATGCTTTGATTCTTAAGTTTTTATTTATTTTTTATATTTTCTTATCAGAATCAGAATCGTATGGGTAGCGCGATTCAATTTTTTTTTCTATTTTTCTTTTTTTGTATTGATGTTATACATGAGAATTGCAGCTCCCGAGTGATTGAATGGTTGGAAGCAAGTTTCCCATTAAGGTAAAAAACCTTTTTTACAGAGGCACCCCCACAGACCCCCCCCCCCTTTTGCTTTCCTGAACCCAACCGCTGCTGTCAATCAAATCCAGTGACACGGGAGTCGGAGCGCGGGGCCGAGTCCTGCTGTCTGTGTCAATGGACACAGCAGCAGAACTCGGGAACGTGCCCGCACGAGTGCTCCCATAGAATGCGGGGGCACTCGAGAAGAGGAGGAGCCAGGAGCACTGCCGGGGGACCCCAGAAGAGGAGGATCGGGGACACTCTGTCCAAAACCCTTGCATAGAGGAGGTAAGTATTACATGTTTGTTATTTAAAAAAAAAAAAAAAAAGCTTTACAATCACTTTAATGCATTTCTTGCATTAGGTTAAAAAACCTTCCACTGATGGTTCCCCCTCGCTCTCCTCCCTAAATACTTAATATCTATCTAGTGCTGTGCCCATCAGCATCAGCCGTGTACTCTCTCTCCCCTCTCACAGGCTCAAAGACAGCAGTGGGAGCCATTAGTTCCTGGTGCTGTCAGTTAAATGCTGTAAGGAGGGAGCAGGGGGTGAGAGCGAGCTGTGCTGTGTGTGTCAGATAGCTCAGCTCGGGAGTGAGCCCGCAAGTGTGCCACCATAGAAAGTTGCTTCCTATGGGGGCGCACAGAGTCGAGAGTGCTGGCGGTGGACTCCAGAAGAGAAGGTTTGGGGCTGCACTGTGCAATACTATTATACCATAATACAGAGAGCAGATAATCATAACACATTTGTTATTTAAAAAAAAAGAAAAAGAAAAATTACAAATACATTTTTTTCCCCATTTTTTATGAGTGATCACATAACCTCTCTGCTCAGCAGCACAGAGAGGTGAGGGTGGAGAAACAGAAGTACACTGGTCTTCACAGTGAATGATTGTGTGTGTGGGGGGGGTCATGTCAGCACAAGCTTGACCTTTGGAGGGGAGCACACTAAAACTCCTTTCACACTGACAGAGTGGGGGCGTCGGCGATAAAACAGTGCTAGTTTTAGCATCGCTTTATTGTCGTTTTAGAGTCGCTTTTCGGCCACTAGCAGCCTAATAAAGGTTTAAAAGCGCCGCTGCCGAGGCGATTTGCAGGCATTGGCACGGTGGCACTGCCTATTGATTTCAAAAGATTTAAAGTGCCTCAAAGAAGCTGCTTGCAGGACTTTAGTTGATGTCCTGCCAGTGCAGCGCCCCAGTGTGAAAGCACTGGGGATTTCAGATGAGGCATATTTCAGGCACTTTAAAGGCACTATTTTAGCGCTAAAGCGCCTGAAAAACACCTCCAGTGTGAAAGGGATCTAAGTTTCCAGCACAGCTAAAGCATTGACCACACTATGCTCTCATGCCTAATGTGGTCAGTTGTTGATAGGAAAGCAGAGGGACTGGCAGGAACACCAGGGATTTCACACAAAGGAAGCAATATAAAGATAACAGGAAAATTTTTCGTATAAGTACATGGTACAGCAGGCACATAACAGCAGGCACATATCAGGAATATGAAATGTTGGGTTTACATATCCTTTAACCACTTAAGCCTCGGATCATTTTGCTGGCCAAAGACCACAGCACTTTTTGCGATGCCGCACTGTGTCGCTTTAACTGACAATTGCACGGTCGTGCGACGTGGCTCCCAAACAAGATTGACGTCCTTTTTTCCCACAAATAGAGCTTTCTTTTGGTGGTATTTGATCACCCCTGCGGTTTTTATTTTTTGCGCTATAAATAAAAAAGAGCGACAATTTTGAAAAAAACACATTTTTTTACATTTTTCTATAATAAATATCCCCCAAAAATATATAAAAAAAACATTTTTTTCCTCAGTTTAGGCCGATACGTATTCTTCTACATATTTTTGGTAAAAAAAAAAATCGCAAAAAGCGTTTATTGATTGGTTTGCGCAAGTTATAGCATTTACAAAATAGGGGATAGTTTTATGGCATTTTTATTAATATTTTTTTTTACTGGTAATGGCGGCGATCAGCGATTTTTATCGTGACTGCAACATTATGGCGGACATATCGGACATTTTTGACACATTTTTGGAACCATTGTCATTTATACAGCAATCAGTGCTATACAAATGCACTGATTCCTGTGTAAATGACACTGGCAGTGAAGGGGTTAACCACTAGGGGGCAATGTAGGGGTTAAGTTTGTCCTGGGGAGTGATTCTAACTGTGGGGGGGCGTGGCTACGTGTGACATGTCACTGATCTCTGCTCTTGATCACAGGGAGCAGAAATCTGTGACACTGTCACTAGGCAGAATGGGGAGATGCTTGTTTACATTAGCATCTCCCCGTTCTTCCTCTCCATGAGGCAATCGCGGGCATCCGCGTGGCGATCGGGTCCGCAGGACCCGCGACCTGACTCACGGAGCTCCCGGCCGGCGCATGCATGCGCCGCTAGCGGCGCGCACGCAATGTAACGGTGGCAAATTTAAAGGGATGTACGGGTACGCCCATTTGCCCAGCCGTGCCATTCTGCCAACGTACATCGGCGTGCGCCGGTCAGGAACCGTTACTAAAGTGTTACTAAACCCAGGACCCTGCATTTACTATATCTGATCTCCCACAGTACACAGAACATGGAAATGCAATTACCGTATTTTAGTAAACATAAACTGCTAAATACCTTTTCTCATCAGCAGTATATAGCAGTCTTGTGACTTCTATCAGTGTCCAGCTAAGTACTGGTTAAAGCTTGTAGGAGGAGTTTTCATTCTCCTCTGACTGTCCTATGAGGCTGCACGGCCCCTGACTTTCTGTCTGGACAGTGTTAATTGACCCTGTGCTGATCACATGCACCCTACCCAAAAACAAACTTTCCAATAATACACACCAAACTGAGCATGTGCAATATGCCTCATAGGGCTCAGTTCTATCAGCAGATGGATTGGGAACAGTAAAAGAAGGGGAGGATCAGAGAAGGCAGGACCAGACAGCATTTTTACGCAATGCAGAGGATTATCCCCTTAGGTTCCACAGTGAATATAACAGGAATACTTTACTGCATATACACACTGATTTTACTGCTGTGGGTTTAGCAGTCTAAACTGTGAAAGCTTCATCCCCATGACTCTGACCTGTGTGTTTGTGTCTACCATGTCACAGCTTTAAAATACAATGCTTCTTATCGTATAATTTGCAAGATTTGCTTATGTTGTAAATCTACTAGGTAAAACGAGACTTTAAATGCTTTTATCATGTTGGTTTTAGGGCAATTATGAGCCTTAAAACAATTCAATATAAAAGAATAATCTTTAATTAAACGTGATTTGAAATCGTAAACTTTACCTAAACCTTATGATTTTCTTCCTCAAAAGAGGGAGAATGAATGGTTAAAGGGTGAATATATTTTGAAGAATACCAGTTACAAAGCAGAAATCCCTTAGGGAGCATGGAGTATCCCACTGGGTGTGTTTGCTGGTAACCAGATGTACAAGACTGATAGAACTGGAGTATTTCTGTATCCTGGAGCTGTATCATACTGTTATATTCCATGCATGTAGCATAGGTAAAAATGTGAGGAATGAGGCATCCCTGATAAATGTGTTCAGAGGCATTTGTGTGTAGTGCAGAATCACAGAAGCTATGCTCTAACAGGGAAATCTAAGGCCAGGGAAATAATGACAAATCAGGCACATTTATATATTTAATTGTCACATCGGAAGCATGCAGTACAGGAAGTCATATCCTACTGATAAATCTCAGGTAATAATCATTATTAATACCTCTGTCAACCAGCGCAGTTACTTCTTTTCTTTTCTCTACAAAATTAAGGATTCAATTAATACAATAAAGCAAAGAAAAAGGAAAATAGGTTCTACTGCATTCACAAAATGTTATCTTATCAAAAAATATTTATCAAAACCTATGATTCAAAATAAAACACATAAAGATCCACCATCATCAAAAATGCGACAGCTCTGTTTAAAAACACTGTATCAGGGTATCCCACATTCAAACCAATCATCCACTCACAATGCTCTATGTATTTACCTGAATGCAAAATACTTATGTTATATGTACACTGAACTGTACTCCATTGCCTTCATATGACAAAAATGTTGTAACACAGTGTCCTTGCAAGACTTAATAGTAAAAATAACTCCAGTTGTAGATGTATGATTTAAAAAAAATTCTTTTCAGATGTCTTATCATTCATGTAAAAGTAATGAATAATACCCATGATGTTTGTAATATGCATATTAGGGAGGAGCCGAACACCCCCCGGTTCGGTTCGCAACAGAACATGCGAACAGGCAAAAAAAATGTTCGAATACGCAAACACCATTAAAGTCTATGGGACACGGACGTGAAAAATCAAAAGTGCTAATTTTAAAGTGTTTGGGGACCCGGGTCCTGCCACAGGGGACATGTATCAATGCAAAAAAAAGTTTTAAAAACGGACGTTTTTTCGGTAGCAGTGATTGTAGTTTTGAAATGTACCTGCCTCCTCACAAACAAACTGTCCTTTATGAAGGAAAACACACATAGGCGAGTATAATTGAAATAAAAAATCCTTTATTAAGGGCTCACAACCAAACAAAGAGGGAGGCAACACTGGAAAAACAGCAGAAATTGCAGAAGCCTTTGGCCCCCAGGGCACACATCAATTATTTAACAGCAAATTTGGTGGCCTGAGGAGTCCATATCTAAGGGAGTGCAGTCTGGTCCAGAAGTCCAAGAGATCATGAAAGCAGCAGATGACATGTATTGTCCCCAGGCTGTGGTCATACAAGAGCCTGCATCTTTTGCCAGACCAGACTGAACCCAGGTCATCACTCTCTGGTCTTCCTTCCACTCTTCCTTCCCGGCTGTGGCTCTGGTGTTGGAGGTGTGGCAGGAGGAGGAGGAGGACCCGGAGGAGGAGGAGGAGGAGGACTATGGGTGAGGTGACAAATGTGGGTTGCACATGTGATTTGGCCCCTCAACTCCTTATTTAGAGCTTCCAAAATTAAAAACTCACATAGGAGTCATTGGCCTTCCTCCATCTGCATCATTTTGCATGCAGTCGTGGCAGCAAAGTCCTCCTCCACACTGTGGGGTGTTCTGAGGGCCTGAGTAGCCTTCCAAAAGAGGCCTATTGCAGCCTCCTCCAGGTTACTCCTCTTCCTGCCACTTTTTTTTTTGAAGGTGGGGGGGAGGGACCACCTCCTGGCTGAGACTTCCCTGTGTATGAAAAAGGAACATTGTTTTAGTTTTTGCTTCATCAATCACAATCATAAATTATTAATCCAAACTAACATCTATTTAACATCATTGATTGGACAACTAGAAATATTTAGAAGAATGCTATACCTGACTCAAGCTGGGCTCCTCCACATGTTGCTGCCTGGAAGGCCCAGGTTGGGCATCTGAAGCCTCAGCTGTGGGGGAAGAAAGCGTGGAAGGAAGAGTGGAGAGTGCTGGCCTGGGTTCAGTCTGACCTGCCAGAAAATGCAGCCTGTCATAGTACCACAGCCTGGGGACATAAATGTCATCTGCAGCTCCTGATCTCTGGGAATCCTGGACCTTCTTGCGCTCCCTTAGATAAGTGCTCCTCAGGCCACCAAATAGGATCTTCAAATAGGTGATGTCTGCTGTGGGGATCACCGGCTTCACAAATTGCAGCAAATTATCCAGCGCTGCCTTCCTCTTTGTTTGGTTCTTATAATGTGGGTGGTTTATCTGCCACAGACAGGGCAGCTCCCTTAACATATCTATGAAGATTGGCATAAAGTCATGATGGCGAAAGTGGTCAAAAGTCTGCACCGGAATTTTGGGGTATGACGATCCAAGAATCAGCTCAGGAAACGGTGGTCGGACCTCAAATTAAGGGAGCACGATCAGTACAGAAGGATCAGGAGAGTGCTGCAAAAAAAGTAAGTAGTTGTCCTGTGTTTCTATACTTTATGTTTATTACATTCGTGCTGCTCCATGTGCTTTTCTTTACTGTTGTACAATTTAAAATGGCAACTTTCATGTTCATGGGCACATTGTTCGTTCGTATGAAACATTGTTTGTTCAGCCTAGAAAACACCATTGTTTTGGCCATATGCATTTGAATACATTTTTTATGGCCTACTTCTCTTCAAATAATTTTGGTGTCTAGATGGGTTTGTAACTAGAATGAAATGCAAACTAGATTCTGTGTAAGGAGAGGACACTCAGCAGCTGTTTACACATCTGGACGCTGGAGCACTAGTGTGGGACACAAGAACACCCTTTTTATTAGGGGGTCCCACACAGGTGCTCCAGTGTATACTATAGGGGTGTCTCCATCTGTGAAGCTTGTACAAAACAGGTAAGTATTCAAGCTTGACAAAGGAAAACAATATTTCTTCATCTTGGAACTCTGCCAAAAGAGACAATTGTACCCCACTTCCAAGCAATGTTTAATATTCCGATTTCTGCCATCAAATATCTGTGTGCTAAGTATACCTATTTTTTTTTACATAGGGGAGAAAAGACTCGGAGGACACCCCTCATCCGAGGAGACCACAGACCCCCCACCTCTGGAAGAAGTGGAGACCCACCAAAGACAACAGAAAGAGGAGGAGGAAGGCGATGTGGTGGAAATTGTCACTCAGAGGGTGAGTGTCTGCGACCACAGGCTCAGGTAAGAGATGGATGCCGGCATATTTATAATACATGGTGTGTTTTTGTTTCTATCTTTTTAGGTGATCGTGATGTTGTGGATCCAGGTCATTTCACCTCTGAAAGTGCACAGATCCTGATCGGGGAGATCATGGGATGTAATAGGGACTTGGAAAACATCCAGAAAAACATCAATGATGTTCAAAAAAAAATGAAGAACATCATTGATGTTTTGGGGAGAGTTTAAAACCCCTCAAAATCCCTTCATTTTTTGGTATCTAAAAATGTCAAACATTTTTTGACATATTCGCGAAAAGCCACATTTTGAAGAGGCACACAGTGTGTCAACATGTGCTATCTGCCATCATGGGAGATCAATGTATGCGTTTTGGGGGTGCAACCCCTTCCTTAATAATAAAGTAGCTGAGAGGAAGGGGTTGCACCCCCACAACACGTCCCTTGATCCCCCGTGATGGCAGGTAGCACATGTTGACATTCGGCAATTTGTGTGCATCTTCAAAATTTGGCTTTTCCAGGGGTGACTTCACCCCATCTGAATGCAATATCAAACACAGTTTAGAAATACTCATGTCTGATATTGCCTTCAATTTCTACAAAAGTTGAACTTTGTAAGTTCCAGATTTGTGTATTTCTTGTTGGATTTAAACATGCCTGTTTTACCTTAACCACTTCAGCCCCGGAAGGTTTTACCCCCTTCCTGACCAGAGCACTTTTTACAATTCGGCACTGCGTCGCTTTAACTGCTAATTGCGCGGTCATGCAATGCTGTACCCAAACGAAATTTGCGTCCTTTTCTTCCCACAAATAGAGCTTTCTTTTGATGGTATTTGATCACCTCTGCCGTTTTTATTTTTTGCGCTATACATGGAAAAAGACCGAAAATTTTGGAAAAAAATGATATTTTCTACTTTTTGTTCTAAAAAAAATCCAATAAACTCAATTTTAGTCATACATTTAGGCCAAAATGTATTCGGCCACATGTCTTTGGTAAAAAAAATGTCAATAAGTGTATATTTATTGGTTTGCGCAAAAGTTATAGCGTCTACAAACTAGGGTACATTTTCTGGAATTTACACAGCCTTTAATTTATGACTGCCTATGTCGTTTCTTGAGGTGCTAAAATGGCAGGGCAGTACAAAACCCCCACAAATGACCCCATTTTGGAAAGTAGACACCCCAAGGAATTTGCTGAGAGGCATGTTGAGCCCATTGAATATTCATTTTTTTTGTCCCAAGTGATTGAATAATGACAAAAAAAAAAAAAAAAAATTACAAAAAGTTGTCACTAAATGATATATTGCTCACACAGGCCATGGGCATATGTGGAATTGCACCCCAAAATACATTTAGCTGCTTCTCCTGAGTACGGGGATACCACATGTGTGGGACTTTTTGGGAGCCTAGCCGCGTACGGGGCCCCGAAAACCAAGCAACGCCTTCAGGATTTCTAAGGGCGTACATTTTTGATTTTACTCCTCACTACCTATCACAGTTTTGAAGGCCATAAAATGCCCAGATGACATAAAACCCCCCCAAATGACCCCATTTTGGAAAGTAGACACCCCAAGCTATTTGCTTTGAGGCATGTTGAGTCCATGGAATGTTTTATATTTTGACACAAGTTGCGGGAAAGTGACAAATTTTTTTTTTTTTTTTTTGCACAAAGTTGTCACTAAATGATATATTGCTCACACAGGCCATGGGCATATGTGGAATTGCACCCCAAAATACATTTAGCTGCTTCTCCTGAGTACGGGGATACCACATGTGTGGGACTTTTTAGGAGCCTAGCCGCGTACGGGACCCCGAAAACCAAGCACCGCCTTCAGGATTTCTAAGGGCGTACATTTTTGATTTTACTCCTCACTGCCTATCACAGTTTCGGAGGCCATGGAATGCCCAGGTGGCACAAACCCCCCCCAAATGACCCCATTTTGGAAAGTAGACACCCCAAGCTATTTGCTGAGAGGCATGGTGAGTATTTTGCAGCTCTCATTTGTTTTTGAAAATAAAGAAAGACGAGAAAAAAAATGTTTTTTTTTCTTTTTTCAATTTTCAAAACTTTGTGACAAAAAGTGAGGTCTGCAAAATACTCACTATACCTCTCATCAAATAGCTTGGGGTGTCTACTTTCCAAAATGGGGTCATTTGGGGGGGTTTTGTGCCACCTGGGCATTCCATGGCCTCCGAAACTGTGATAGGCAGTGAAGAGTGAAATCAAAAATTTACGGCCTTAGAAAGCCTGAAGGCGGTGCTTGGTTTTCGGGGTCCCGTACGCGGCTAGGCTCCCAAAAAGTCCCACACATGTGGTATCCCCGTACTCAGGAGAAGCAACAGAATGTATTTTGGGGTGTAATTTCACATATTCCCATGGCATGTTTGAGCAATATATCATTTAGTGACAACTTTGCGCAAAAAAAAATAAAAAAAATAAAAAATTGTCTCTTTCCCGCAACTTGTGTCACAATATAAATTATTCCATGGACTCAACATGACTCTCAGCAAATAGCTTGGGGTGTCTACTTTCCAAAATGGGGTCATTTGGGGGGGTTTTGAACTGTCCTGGCATTTTATGCACAACATCTAGAAGCTTATGTCACACATCACCCACTCTTCTAAGCACTTGAAGACATAGCCCTTTCTGACACTTATTGTTTACATAAAAAAATAATTTTTTTTTGCAAGAAAATTACTTTGAACCCCCAAACATTATATATTTTTTTTAAAGCAAATGCCCTACAGATTAAAATGGTGGGTGTTTCATTTTTTTTTTTCACACAGTATTTGCGCAGCGATTTTTCAAACGCATTTTTTGGGGAAAAAACACACTTTTTTACATTTTAATGCACTAAAACACACTATATTGCCCAAATGTTTGATGAAATAAAAAAGATGATCTTAGGCCGAGTACATGGATACCAAACATGACATGCTTTAAAATTGCGCACAAACGTGCAGTGGCGACAAACTAAATACATTTTTAAAAGCCTTTAAAAGCCTTTACAGGTTACCACTTTAGATTTACAGAGGAGGTCTACTGCTAAACTTACTGCCCTCGATCTGACCTTCGCGGCGATACCTCACATGCATGGTGCAATTGCTGTTTACATTTGACGCCAGACCAACGCTTGCGTTCACCTTAGCGCGAGAGCAGGGGGGACAGGGGTGCTTTTTTTTTTTTTTTTTTTTTTTTCTCTTTATTATTATTATTTTTTTATCTTATTTTTAAACTGTTCCTTTCATTTTTTTTTTTTAAATCATTTTTATTGTTATCTCAGGGAATGTAAATATCCCCTATGATAGCAATAGGTAGTGACAGGTACTCTTTTTTGCAAAAATTGGGGTCTATTAGACCCTAGATTTCTCCTCTGCCCTCAAAGCATCTGATCACACCAAGATCGGTGTGATAAAATGCTTTCCCAATTTCCCAATGGCGCTGTTTACATCCGGCGAAATCTACGTCATAAAATGCTCGTAGCTTCCGGTTTCTTAGGTCATAGAGATGTTTGGAGCCACTCTGGTCTCTGATCAGCTCTATGGTCAGCTGGCTGAATCACCGGCTGCATTTTCAGGTTCCCTGTTGAGACAGGAGAGCCAGAGAAAAACACGGAAGATGTTGGGGGGGGGGCATTCCCTCCCACTGCTTGTAAAAGCAGTCTAGAGGCTAATTAGCCACTAGGATTGCTTTTACATGAAAGCCGACCGCTGGCTGAAAAGAATGATACCAAGATGATACCTAAACCTGCAGGCATCATTCTGGTATAACCACTCAAAGTCGTGAATGGCATACCTGAAGACAAAAAAATGGTTAACAATAAAGCACAGTAAACGGTAAAGTATAAATAATTACATACCTGAAAAGCAAACGTGATAAAACATAACAACAATAAAACATTGCAGAATAGAATACAGTAAAAAAGAGCAGAACAATTGAGAGAATAGAGAGAGAGAGAACAATAAAACGACAACTATTTTTATTTTATATTTTTGTTTGTGTTTTTTTTTTTTTTTACACTTTTTTTTGTAACTAACTTTTATAACTGTAACCGGTTCCAGGTTCGGGTCTCTCAAAATGCGATGGCATCTCGGGAGACCCTGTGAAAGTGTGCCTAGTCTGTGCAATGCTGTACCCTACGCTAATACTCAACTAGTGCATGGTAGCGTTCAAAACATTCACCAATGCAAAGACCAGGATTGTCAGGACAGGAGGGACAATAATATCGGGTGTCACGCCTATATCCGCGCTTTCTGCAGACACGACATCTTTTTTGGGGGGGTTCGTTGGGTAGGGGTACTCGGGAGGACATAAAAATGCCTCTCATGCAGCCGACTGCATTTGGTTGGGGATGTGAATGGGGGAAGTACGGGCGCTGCAGAAGCGGTGGGTTCCCAATTAGGATTGGCGAATGCAGCAGGAAGGGCACTATGGGCACGACGGGCCTGTGTTTGTCTTTTTGGTGGCAGCGGGACACTACTTGTGCTTGCCACCTCACCAGCTTCAACTGCACTTATGGGACTCGCCACGTCACCAAGTGTTACTGCAGTGCTGGTTTGACTACGACCGGGGTGTACTAGGCCGCTGGCGCTTGCCAGTTCACCAAAACGCTACAAAAAAAACTGTTAGCGATCACAGGGATCCGGCCTGACTCTGCGAACGCTGCAGTTATGCGTTTAGTGTTTTGTAAGTGACAGTGATCGATCGATACTGCACTTGGGTGGGCTGGGCCGGGCCGGGCGGAGGGGCAAAACGCAGGTGCTAGCAGGTATCTGGGCTGATCCCGCTAACACTGCGTTTTTGGGAACCCTAAACTGCTGGGGACGCTAGTATAGATCAGATCGGATCAGATATTGATCCGATCAGATACTATACCACTAAGGGAGGCGTATGCTGCGTGCGTGGGTGTTAGCGGTACTGGCGCTAATCTGACGCTGCCTGGGGCTGGTGCTTGCCAGTTCACCAAAACGCTACCAAAAAAACTGTTAGCGATCGCAGGGATCAGGCCTGACTCTGCGAACGCTGCAGTTATGCGTTTAGTGTTTTGTAAGTGACAGTGATCGATCGATACTGCACTTGGGTGGGCTGGGCTGGGCCGGGCGGAGGGGCAAAACGCAGGTGCTAGCGGGTATCTGGGCTGATCCCGCTAACACTGCGTTTTTGGGAACCCTAAACTGCTGGGGACGCTAGTATAGATTTGATCGGATCAGATATTGATCCGATCAGATACTATACCACTAAGGGAGGTATACGGTGCGTGCGTGGGTGTTAGCGGTACTGGCGCTAACCTGACGCTGCCTGGGGCTGGTGCTTGCCAGTTCACCAAAACGCTACCAAAAAAACTGTTAGCGATCGCAGGGATCAGGCCTGACTCTGCGAACGCTGCAGTTATGCGTTTAGTGTTTTGTAAGTGACAGTGATCGATCGATACTGCACTTGGGTGGGCTGGGCTGGGCTGGGCGGAGGGGCAAAACGCAGGTGCTAGCGGGTATCTGGGCTGATCCCGCTAACACTGCGTTTTCGGGAACCCTAAACTGCTGGGGACGCTAGTATAGATTTGATCGGATCAGATATTGATCCGATCAGATACTATACCACTAAGGGAGGCATATGCTGCGTGCGTGGGTGTTCGCGGTACTGGCGCTAATCTGACGCTGCCTGGGGCGACGCATATCACCGCCGGGCGATCAGGGGGCTAAACCTTTATTCGGTAATAAACGGCGGGTGCCCTGACACTATAAAAAATAAACGAACTAACCAGCGTCACCCGTAACGGTTATACGGTGATCAGTGGTGAAAGGGTTAACTAGGGGGCAATCAAGGGGTTAAAACATTTATTAGGTAGTATATGGGGGTCCCTGTCGCTATAAAACGCTGACGGCGAACCTAAATATTTACGTTCCTAACTACCGTCACCAGCGACACTAATACAGCGATCAGAAAAATGATCGCTTAGCAACACTGGTGACAGGGGGTGATCAAGGGGTTAAAACTTTATTAGGGGGGGTTAGGGGGGTATCCTAGACCTAAAGGGGGGTAATACTATCTGCCCTAACACTAACTGTCACAAACTGACACTATGCAGTAATCAGGAAAAAAAAAAAAAAAAATACTGCTAATGTCAGTTTGTGACAGGGGGGGGGTGATTGGGGGGGATCGGGGGGCGATCGGGGGGGGATCGGGGGTGTAAAGTATGCCTGGCATGTTCTACTGTGTGTGTGTGTGTGTTGTGCACTCACTTGTCATCTCTCCTCGGCGCTGGAACGGAAACTGCCAGACCGGGGAGAGATGACATCACATCCTCTGCCTGTGTGAAACGACACACAGGCAGAGGAGGATTCCCATTGGCTGGGAGCGATCGCGAGGGGGGGGCCATGATCGGATGGTCTCCCCCTCGCCTCCCGACGCTCCCAGTCAGATGCCGACCGCCGATGGCACCGGGGGGGGGGTCCGAGCGGACCCCCCGCCCGCGGGAGGCAGATCACGTACGGGTACGTGATTTTGCCTGCCCGTGCCGCTCTGCCGCAGTATATCTGCGTTAGGCGGTCGGCAAGTGGTTAAATGGACATTTCTACTTTTAGTAATGTGACCCAAAAAATTGTTATACAACAAACATGTTGGTTTGTTTTAAAAACCTTTTACAAATGCACATGTGATTGTGCTGGTATTAAAAAGATTGATAATCAAGAATGTGTGGATTATTGTTTCAACGCTCCAAAACTTTTGATGTGCTCAAATTGGTGTTTTCTGTGACAATGGGGCTAATTTCCTAAGGGCAAATCCACTTTGCACTATGCAGTGCAGTTTCAAGTGCACTTGTAGTGCAAAGTGTCTTTGCCTTTAGTAAATAACACCCAACAGTGCTTTGTAATGTTACCCAATCACGCCATTTTCAGGACTCACCACATTTCTGTCAGGGTCAGTTAAAAGAAACACAAGTAGTAAATGTCACCAAAGATTTTAGTAGTTAAAATGACTATTTTATTTTCCAAATGTTTCAGACATTGTCTGGCATATTGATGGCCCCCCTACCCACAAAGTATTCAAGGTATCTTAGACGGACCTCACAGGCACTCGGGGGGGCAAGCCAGGATGGGCACTTTCAAGCGCCGTCAGGGTTGGTTCATTACGAATTCCGGCCTCAGGCCCAACTGAGGCAGCATAGCTGGCCGAATTTTGCCTTAAAAAGTTGTGTAGAACACAGCACGCCAGGATGATATGATTCATTTTGTACTCCGCCATGTGTATGGGTGTAAGAAATAGCCGGAACCGGCTGGCCATGATTCCAAATGTGTTCTCCACCACTCTTCTGGCTCTGGCCAGCCGGTAATTAAAAACCCTCAGGTCCAGGGTGAGGGTCCTCATCAGGAATGGCCGCATAAGATGGTCCCCCAGCGCAAATGCTTCATCAGCAACGAAGACGCATGGGAGTCTTTCAGCATTGTCTTCTGGAGGTGGCAAGTCCAAGCTGCCATTCATGTGACGCCTGTAGAACTCTGTCTGGGCGATGACTCCACCATCGGACACCTGGCCATTCTTCCCCACGTCCACATACAGGAACTCATAAGTAGCCGACACCACTGCCAACATCACAATACTATTGAACCCCTTGTAGTTATAATAGTATGACCCCGAGTTGGGTGGTGGGACAATGTGGACGTGTTTCCAATCAATTGCCCCTCCGCAGTTAGGAAAGTCCCACCGCTGGGCAAAGTGGGAGGCCACAGTCTGCCATTCTTGTGGCGTGGAAGGAAACTGTTGAGGAAAAAAAAAATATTATTATTGCACATAACCATGGAAGTTATGTGTAGTATTCCTGTGGGTTGGAAGGAAACTGTGGAGTCAAACAAGAAGAATAAATTAATCATTTAGCACATAAACAGGGAAAGCAGATTAGACACAAACATTCTTGGCCAACATCAGTATAACATTTATTTTAGGGAGTCGTCCCCCCCTCATGAGCCATTTCTAACATTTTGGGGGGGATCTTTTGGACAGGTCACCCTCTCCACTTCATTGAGAGATGAATGCCTAAATAATGTGTATTACTTTGGCCAGCCCCTCCTTACTTACACTATTGACAGCCCACTGGACAGGTAAGAAGTGTCATAATATAAAGATATAAATACACACTGTACACATTTTAGCACATTTGGACATTCTGCTATTACCTATCAAGAAAATAATAGTATACAAAAACTTGAAACAGTACCATTTGTAAGTATACAGGCAGGCCCTTGCACTACATGCTTTGGGGAATTCATCCATACATCTGACCACAAAAAAGGTGGGTATAGTGTGTATGGGTTTGGCAAAGTCAGCAGATAGAGGATTGTTATCAGCTGACTTAGCAGTTGGGGGGAGGGAGGGTTCCAAATGATTTGGGGACCCCCAAAAAAACCTCTGTCACTCTGCCTGAATTTAAAGCACACATCATATTTATAAACATTTTAGGGGGTATTTAGTGTAAAGCACTACTATGGAGCTGATAAAATACATTGTTAAGTGACTACATGAGGTGAATATAGGGCCAGGAGACCATGTTTGGGAGGTAAGTGAAGGCAAATATGTATGAAGGACAAAAAAAATAATTACATAAAAATCCAGCATGCATGAGGACAAAGGGGACATTCACAGCATATTACAATCATGGTAATTATGGAATGAGGAAAGAAATACAATATATTATCAAACATTAAATACAATAAAATGTGATGTTAAAGGATAAAACTTACCTTAATATACTCCTTCTGCAGGACCTGGATGATGGCAGAACAGGTCTCCGGGATAATGATCCCCAGAGCCTGGGGGGAGATGCCTGTCGAGAACTTGAGGTCCTGCAGGCTTCTCCCTGTCACCAAGTACCGCAGGGTGGCGACTAACCTCTGCTCCGGAGTGATGGCTTGCCTCATGCAGGTATCCTGCCTGCTGATATAAGGGGTCAGCAAAGCCAACAAACGGTGAAATACGGGGTCCGTCATCCTGAGAAAGTTCCTGAAATCATCAGGATTATTCTCACGGATCTCACGGAGCAAAGGCATGTGACAGAACTGGTCACGCTGAAGCAACCAATTCTTGGTCCATGAACTCCTCCCCACCCTGTTCATGGACTGGACTTGTGTCAAAGTAAGGACCCCAACACCAAGCCCCCGCACAGCACGAACTCTACGAGGAGTACGTATACGCAACATGGCTAGAAAACGGTCGGCCGCTCAGAATGAAGTAACAGAACGCACTGAAGAACAGCAAGGCCTGTGAAGAGCGACCTGAAAAACAGCAACGAGCGGACAAGATCGCACAGAAAATTCCAACACGAACTGACTGCACGCACTGAAGAGCAGATACAAACCCACAAGCACAAACTGAACAGCAGAAAACGATCTGAAAACCACGAGTCTGAAAAAGCGCGAATTGTCTCTCACCAAACTTTTACTAACACGAGATTAGCAAAAGGAGCCCAAAGGGTGCCGCGCTTAATTCTGAACTGGCCTTTTCTAGTCTCATCGTACGTGGTGTACGTCACCGCATTCTTGGCGAGCGGAAATCCTGACAACTTTGTGTGACCGTGTGTATGCAAGACAAGTTTGAGCCAACATCTGTCGGAAAAAATCCATTGATTTTGTTGTCGGAATGTCCGATCAATGTCCGACCGTGTGTACGGGGCATTAGCCTTCACAGTTAATCTTGGTGAGCGCAGGAATGGGCCCTGCTGTGAAATATTATATCAAGATTTTGACTTACATGCCCCTGTTAAACAGGGGCAGAAAAATTGGGCCACTGGAGTTGGTGGTTGTGCCACAACATTGTAAGCCCTCACAGTTACACCTGTTGGGTGCAGGAACGGGCCCTGCCTTGAAATATTATATAAAAAATTGTAATTACATGCACCTGTTAAACAGGGGCAGAAAGATTGGGCCTTGAGTGGTGGTGGTGCCACAACACTGTAACCCCTCACAGATACTCTTGTTGGGCACAGAAACGGGCCCTGTGTGAAATATTAGATCAAAAATTGTAATTACATCTTCCTTTTAAACAGGGGCAGAATAATTGGGCCTTGGGTGGTGGTGGTGGTCCCACAACACTGTAACCCCTCACAGATACTCATGTTGAGTGCAGGAACGGGCCCTGCTGTGAAATATTAGATCAAAAATTGTAATTACATGCCCCTGTTAAACAGGGGCAGAAAAATTGGGCCTTGGGTGGTGGTGGTGGTGCCCTAAATCAAAAATATTGTTGGAAGCTAGCATCATCAAGATTGAGGAGGAATGGGATAGTCAGTCAGCATAGGCAGTCTTCAAGGGATTCCACATGCATAGAAAATTCAATCAGGTATATCAGCATCAGGTGCTTGATAGCTGCTGATCCAAGACTGATACATTTCTATGAATTTGAGCCTATCAACGGAGTCTGTGGACAGGCGCACTCTATGATCCATTACAAACCCTCCAGCAGCACTGAATGTGCGTTCAGAAAGAATGCTTGATGCAGGACAGGCCAGAAGCTCAATTGCATATTGAGTAAGTTCTGGCCAGTGGTCCATCCTCAAGACCCAGTAACCCAGTGGATGCTCTGTTGGAAAGGTCCCCAAGTCTGCTCTTGCCCCTAGATATTCCTGCACCATGTAATGCAGGTGCTGGCGATGGTTGCTTGAACCGATCAGACCTTGGCGCTGAGGACTGAAAAATTGTTTAAAGACATTGGTCAGCCGGCCACCTTCTCCACCGCTCTTCCTCTGACTGAACGAAGCCTCAGCAACACATTGTCCAGCACCAGGAAATTGTAACCTCCCAGGGTCTGAAAATGCATTGCACAAACCTTTATTCAAGGCCTCCTGAAGATGTTTCATCCTCTGCAAAGGCAGGATGAGTTCTGGAACCTTACCCTTGTAACGTGGATCAAGAAGGATTGCCAGCCAGTAATGATCCCTCTCCTTGATACCACGAATCCTAGGGTCCTTTCGCAGGCTTTGCAAAATCAGTAAGGCCATGCAGCGTAAGTTTGCAGAGGCATTAGATTCTAAGTCCTCTGGGTCACTAAGGATCACATGATCTGTAACAACCTCCTCCCAGCCATTACAACTCCTTGGGTTTCTAGGGACTGAAAAACATCCCTTGAAGACTGCTGCTGAGTGTTATACTCCACGTCCATGCTGACACAATCCTCCTCCTCTTCTTCCTGTGTGTTTAGCGGGCTTGCAGGAATACTATCTGGATAAAGGGGGCCTTGAGAGGTAAGGAAGTCCTCCTCTTCCTCCTGCTGTTCTGCTTCAAGTGCCCTGTCCATTATTCCACAAAGTATGTGCTCCAACTGGAAGACAAGAGGGACAGTGTCACTGATGCACGCATTGTCGTTGCTCACCATCTTTGTGGCCTCCTCAAATGGTGACAGGACAGTGCATATATCCTTGATCAGTAGCCACTGGCGTGTCGAAAAGAAGCCAAGCTCCCCTGACCCTGTCCTGGTGCCATACTCGCACAGGTACTCATTGATGGCCCTCTGCTGTGTGTACAGCCGCTGCAGCATTGCCAATGTTGAGTTTCACCTGGTGGGCATGTCACAAATGAGGCAGTTGGTGGGCAGGTTGCATTCCCTTTGAATATCAGCCAGCCAAGCACTGGCATTGTATGACTGGCAGATATGAGCACAGACTGTTCTGGCCTGCCTCAGGAGATACTGTAAACCTGGGTACCTGCTCAAGAACCGCTGCACCACCAAATTCAGGATGTGTGTCAAACATGGAACATGGGTCAAGTGTCCCTGTCGGAGGACAGAGAGAAGATTGGTGCCATTGTCGCATACAACAATTCCTGGCTGAAGCTAGTGTGGCATCAACCACCTCTGAGCCCCTGCAGAGTTGACAGAATCTCTGCTCCAGTGTGGCTCCTGTCCCCTAAGCAGACCAGCTCACGCACCGCATGGCATCTTTTTTCCCTGACTGCTTGCATAGCCCCTTGAATGCTTACGGAGCACCGCTGGTTCAGAGGGCAAATCTGCAGAAGCCATAGATGAAGAAGAAGAGGAGGAGGTGGAGGAGAGAGCTGTGGCAGAATCACCACTAGCATTTTGGAGGTGTGGTCCAAGCTCCAACAATACTGAACCCTGTCCTGCATGCTTCTCAGCTGCCAGCAGAGTTACCCAGTACGCTGTGAAGGAAAGTTAACGTCCCTGCCCATGCCTGCTGGACCATGAGTCAGCGGTAATATGCACCTTACTGTTGACCAACCTGCCCAACGAGGCCAAAACATTGGCCTTCCACATGCAGATAGAGAGCCGGAATGGCCTTCCGTGAAAAGAAATGGCATTTTGGAACCTGCCACAGAGGTACAGCACATTCCACAAATTCACGAAAAAGGCAGAGTCTACCAGCTGAAAAGGCAGCAGTTGCAGTGATTTGGCAAAGCTAGCATTCAGACGCTGAGCATGTAGATGGCTGGGACCGAATTTCTTTTCACGGTTCAGCAAGTGGAGTAGGGAAATTTGTCTGCTAAAATCAGATGGTGGTGTATTGCTAGCAGATTGGCTGCAAGTACTTGGGACACCTATTGCTATACCTTCATTCCTCTCAGTGCAGGTTTTTGAGAGGACTGGAGGTATAGTGGGGTTGGAGATCACAGATGAGGAGCAAGGAGAAGTCCACCTTTTTCTTTGATGTGGGTCTTTCAAGTGCTGTTGCCAATGTACTGCATGGCAGGTCATCATATGTCTGGTCAAGCATGTGTTGCCCAAGCGGCTGCTGTTCTGGCCACGCTTGATCTGCTTCAGACATAGGTTACAAACAGCAACAGTGCGATCTGCTGCACATGTGTCAAAAAAGGCCAACACCAAGGAACTTTTAAAAGTCAGCGGGGAGTCAGCAGCGCCCTGCACCTGCGGAGCTCTGCTGTATGATGCAATAGGGTGGCTGATCTTAAGCTGTCCCTAGACATCCTGCCTTGTTGGAGTTTTGCCTTCTCCTCCTCCTCCTCTCTTCTCTCAGGCACCCAAGTAGAGTCAGTGACCTCATCATTCCCTCCCTCCTCATTACTGGAGCAAACTTGGCAGTATGCTGCAGCTGGGGGAACATGACTGCCAGTTTCTTGTCCTTTTTGGGCACCCCCTCTCTCTAGGCTCATGTTACTCCCTTCTTCAAGCTGGGAACCAACATCGGAGCCTTCAAATTGCTGCGCATCCTCCAGCAGCATGTACCCGACAATATGGTCGAATAGTTCTGGGGACTCCTCCGTGCATGATGGTTGGGCTATGGAAGGAGTGACTGTGGACAAGGAGCAGGTGGAATAGGCCGCTTTGGCAGCTGAATTGGAAGGAAAACTACTCTGAGCCTGTGTGACAGAGGATGAGGAGGATGAGGACGACTTTGTTATCCACTCCACCAACTCTTCTGCATGTTCTGACTCAAAAACATGGCCAGCAGCAGAAAAAAAGGACAAGCGTGCCCCACGGCCACCTACAGAGGATGCACCATGTCCACGAACAGCACTATTGACTGTAGACACAAAAGTTGTTTGCCCTCTTTTAGTGGCCTGTGAGCATCTGCCTCTCCTTCGTGGCCTTTTGGACATGATGTATATTTAGTTTTGCAACACCACACTACACTGTATTAGATACTGTGTACACCACCAGAAGTGTAGTAGAAACTCTACACGCTGTATTAGATACTTTGTACACCGCCTGCACTGTATTAGCAATTGTACTATGGCTGCACTGTATTTTATACTGTGTACACCACCAGAAGTGTAGTAGAAACTGTACACACTGTATTAGATACTGTGTACACCGCCTGCACTGTATTAACAACTGTACTACGGCTGCACTGTATTGTGTACTGTGTACACCACCAGAAGTGTAGTAGAAACTGTACACACTGTATTAGATACTGTGTATACTGCCTGCACTGTATTAACAACTGTACTACGGCTGCACTGTATTGTGTACTGTGTTCAAAACCAGAAGTGTAGTAGAAACTGTACACACTGTTTTAGATACTGTGTACACCGCCTGCACTGTATTAGCAACTGTACTACGGATACACTGTATTTTATACTGTGTACACCACCAGAAGTGTAGTAGACACTGTACACACTATATTAGGTACTGTGTATACCGCCTGCACTGTATTAACAACTGTACTATGGCTGCACTGTATTGTGTACTGTGTACACCTCCAGAAGTGTATTAGAAAATGTACATACTGTATTAGATACTGTGTACACCACCAGAAAAGTAGTAGAAACTGTACTACGGCTGCACTGTATTGTGTACACCACCAGAAGTGTAGTAGAAACTGTACACACTGTATTAGATACTGTGTACACTGCCTGCACTGTATTAACAACTGTACTATGGCTGCACTGTATTGTGCACTGTGTACACCACCAGAAGTGTAGTAGAAACTGAACACACTGTATAAGATACTGTGTACACCACCAGAAAAGTAGTAGAAACTGTACTATGGATGCACTGTATTGTGTACTGTGTACACCTCCTGAAGTGTAGTAGAAACTGTATACACTGTATTATATACTGTGTACACCGTCTGCACTGTATAAACAACTGTACTATGGCTGCACTGTATTGTGCACTGTGTACACCACCAGAAGTGTAGTAGAAACTGTACACACTGTATTAGATACTGTGTACACCACCAGAAAAGTAGTAGAAACTGTACTACGGCTGCACTGTATTGTGTACTGTGTACACCTCCAGAAGTGTAGTAGAAACTGTACACACTGTATTAGATACTGTGTACACCGCCTGCACTGTATTAGCAACTGTACTATGGATGCACTCTATTTTATATATATATATATATATATATATATATATATATATATATATATATATATATATATATATATATATATATATAAAACTATATATATTTATATATATATATTAGACTGACTGTATATAAATATATATCAAATACACTGCCACTAACTGAATAACCTGCCTGCTTAACCTAAATCAAGCTATCTCTCCGTCCACACCAACAACACTACACAGGGCTGCCGTGTAGGCAGCCTTATATAGTGTGGGGCATGGACTTAGTTCCCCTGAGCCATGATTGGCCAATGGCACCTTGCCTTTGGCCAATTGTGGCTCTCTTAGCAGAGGGCGCTGGGATTGGCCAAAGCATGCAGGTCAGGTGCATGCTTTGGCCAATCATCATACAGCAATGTACTGTGATCTCGCAGTGCATTATGGGGCGTTTTGAGGTGCTTGAATTTGCTGCGAACGCCCAGTAATGTTCGCTTTTCGATGAACGAGCGAACACTCAATGTTCGAGTCAAACGTATGTTCGACCCAAACATCAGGCTCATCCCTACTGCATATATTGTCACTTTCTATCTTTTGTCTTTCATTGGGCGAATGTAACATTCCCTTATCATTCAAACAGCCATTAGAGTGGAAGTCCAGAAAAAAACATTAACCTGCTCCCACCCCTATGCTAAGCCCGATACTAACTACCATGTAGAGGAAAGATGCTTAAAGTTACCTATTCCCTGGGCACTCTGGTTCGGTCATCTGACCGTCTGCCAGTTCCGGCTTTGATGAGGAGGAGGCATAGCCGACAATGGATTACCCATAGTAAGCTTATGGTGACGTCACCACATAGGCATTGCAGCCATTGTCTGTGATCTCTCCTCTCCAGTAAAGCAGGATGCTGGGGAGATCATGTGACCAGACGGGAGCACCCTTACAATAAGTAACTATCTTTCCTCTACAGGGAGGTTAGTATAGAGCTTAGAATAGGGTGGAAGCAGGTCCTCTGCACAGTGTACACCTAAAGCTACCTGAAGAAAATTGGTGGTGTTCTTCTGATCCTATTAGGTTAGTACCGCAGGCAGCTGCAGTATTTACAGTTAGTGTAGTCCGTCCTCTGCACAGTGTGCACCTAAAGCTACCTGAAGACAATTCCTGTTGTTCTGATCCTATTAATACCACAGGCAGGCAGCTGCAGTATTTACAGTTAGTGTAGTGCGTCCTCTGCACAGTATGCACCTAAAGCTACCTGAAGAAAATTGGTGGTGTTCTTCTGATCCTATTAGTACTACAGGCAGCTGCAGTATTTACAGTTAGTGTAGTGCATCCTCTGCACAGTGTGCACCTAAAGCTACCTGAAGACAATTGCTGTTGTTCTGATCCTATTAATACCACGGGCAGGCAGCTGCAGTATTTACAGTTAGTGTAGTGCGTCCTCTGCACAGTATGCACCTAAAGCTACCTGAAGAAAATTGGTGGTGTTCTTCTGATCCTATTAGTACCACAGGCAGGCAGCTACAGTATTTACAGTTAGTGTACTGTGTCCTCTGCACAGTGTGCACCTAAAGCTACCTGAAGAAAATTGGTGGTGTTCTTCTGATCCTATTAGTACCACAGGCAGGCAGCTACAGAATTTACAGTTAATGTACTGTGTCCTCTGCACAGTGTGCACCTAAAGTTACCTGAAGAAAATTGGTAGTGTACTTCTGATCCTATTAGTACCACAGACAGGCAGCTGCAGTATTTACAGTTAGTGTACTGCATCCTCTGCGCAGTGTGCACCTAAAGCTACCTGAAGACAATTGCTGTTGTTCTGATCATATTAATACCACAGGCAGGCAGCTGCAGTATTTACAGTTAGTGTACTGTGTCCTCTGCACAGTGTGCACCTAAAGCTACCTGAAGAAAATTGGTGCTGTTCTTTTGATCCTATTAGTACCAAAGGCAGGCAGCTGCAGTATTTACAGTTAGTCTACTGCGTCCTCTGCACAGTGTGCACCTAAAGCTACCTGAAGACAATTGCTGTTGTTCTGATCCTATTAATACCACAGGCAGGCAGCTACAGTATTTACAGTTAGTGTACTGTGTCCTCTGCACAGTGTGCACCTAAAGCTACCTGAAGAAAATTGGTGGTGTTCTACTGATCCTATTAGTACCACAGGCAAGCAGCTATAGTATTTACAGTTAGTGTACTGCATCCTCTGCACAGTGTGCACCTAAAGCTACCTGAAGACAATTGTTGTGGTTCTGATCCTATTAATACCACAGGCGGGCAGCTGCAGTATTTACAGTTAGTGTACTGTGTCCTCTGCATAGTGTGCACCTAAAGCTACCTGAAGACAATTGCTGGTGTTCTCATACTAATAATACTACAGGCAGGCAGTTGATTCTGCTAGCGGAAGTATCAGTATATATATACATCCCAGCTTTGTGCAGCTACATCTCACTGCAGGCCATTAGTATGTCTGGAAGGCCAACAAGGAGAGGCAGACAGTCACAAGCCAATAATAGAGGGAAAGCAGGCTCTAGAGGCCACAGTGCTGGTCATGGAGACGGTGCATCCTTATCAGCACGTGGCCGTGGGACATGCTTGTCCTTTTTTTCGGCAGCTGGCCCTGTTGAGCTGCAACATGCGGAAGACTTGGTAGAGTGGATGACCAAGCTGTCCTCATCCTCCTCATCCTCTCTCACGCAGGCTAAGGGTACTTTGTCTGGCAGAGCAGCTACCAACGTGGCCTCTTCCCTCGGCTCAATGGCATCAGTCACTCCTTCCACCATGTCCTCCTGAGGAGTCCCCCAAACTGTTTGACCACAGTGTTGGGTACATACTCCAGGAGGATGCCCAGCGTTTTGAATGCTCCGATGATGGTACCCAGCTAGAGGAAAGCAGTATCGTGAGCCCAGGGAGAGGGGTTGCCCAAGAAGGACAGCAATCTGGCAGTCATGTTTCCCCAGCTGCAGCATACTGCCAGCTTTGCTCCAGTGATGAGAAGGGAGGGGATGATGAGGTCACTGACTCCACTTGGATGCCTGATAGGAGAGAGGAGGAGGAGACACATGTCCAACAAGGCAGGATGCCCTTCAGGGGCCAGCTTAAGGGCAGCACACTGACTGCATCACACCGTAGAGCTCCACATGTGTAGGGCGCTGCTGTCTCTACGCGTTATTCCAAAAGTTCTTTGGTGTGGGCCTTTTTTGAGACAACTGCATCAGATCCCACCGCTGCTATTTGCAACATATGTCTCAAGCGTATCTTGCGTGGCCAAAACATCACCCGCTTGGGCACCACATGCTTGACCAGACATATGTCGACCTGCCATGCAGTTTGTTGGCAAGCGTACCTAAAAGACCCACATGGACCTCTCCTTACTCCTCATCAGCTGGGATCTCCAACCCCACTATACCTTCAGTCCTCTTTGAAACCAGTACTGAGAGGAATGAAGGTGTAAAATTAGGTGTGTCACAGCCTAATACTTGCAGGCAATCTTCTATCGTTACACCGATGTCAGATTGTATCAGGCAAATTTCCCTGCCCCAGCTGCTGCACCGCCGAAAGAAGTTCGCTCCCAGCCATCCACATGCCCAGCGGTTGAATGCTAGCTTGGCTAAATTGCTAGCACTTCAACTGCTGCCTTTTCAGTTGGTAGACTCTGCCCCCTTCTCTGAGTTTGTGGAATGTGCGGTTCCTCAGTGGCAGGCTCACAAACGCCACTTTTTCTCACGGAAGGTGATTCCGGCTCTCTATCCGCATGTGAAAGGCAATGTCTTGGCCTCGCTGGACAGGGCGGTCAACGGCAAGGTGCATATTACCGCTGACTTATGGTCCAGCAGGCATGGACAGGGACATTATCTATCTTTCACTGCGCACTGGGTGACTCTTCTGGCACCTGGGAAAGATGCAGGAAAGGGTGCAGTAGTGTTGGAGGTTGTTCCGCCACCACACCTCCAAAATCCTACTAGTGGTGATTCTGCCACACCTCTCTCCTCCACCCCCTCCTCTTCATCTTCCTCCATGGCCTCTTCCTGTGCTGATTTGTCCTCAGAACCAGCGGTGCTCCATAGGCGTTCAAGGGGCTATGCAAGCACGCAGGCAAAAAGATGCCATGCGGTGCTTGACCTGGTGTGCTTGGGGGACAGGAGCCACATTGGGGCAGAGATTCTGTCAGCTCTGCAGGGGCAGGATCAGAGGTGGTTGATGCCACGCCAGCTTAAGCCAGGTATGGTTGTTTGTGACAATAGCACCAACCTCCACTCCGCCCTCCGACAAGGACAACTGACCCATGTGCCCTGTTTGGCTTACGTCCTTAACTTGGTGGTGCAGCGGTTCTTGGGCAGGTACCCGGGCTTACAGGATGTCCTGAGACAGGCCAGGAAAGTCTGTGTGCATTTCCGCAGGTCATATAATGCCAGTGCTTGGCTGGCTGACCTCCAAAAGGAATTTCACCTGCCCAATACCTGCCTAATCTGTGACATACCCACCAGGTGGAACTCAACGTTGGCCATGCTGCAGTAGCTGCACACGCAGCAGAGGGCCATCAATGAGTACCTATGTGACTAAGGCACTAGGACAGGGTCAGGGGACCTTGGTTTTTTTCCCCATGCCAGTGGGCTATGATCAAGGATGCATGCACTGTCCTGTCACCATTTGAGGAGGCCACGAGGATGGTGAGCAGTGACAGTGCATGTATCAGTGACACTGTCCCTCTTGTCCACCTGTTGGAGCACACGCTGCATGGAATAATGGACAGGGCACTTGAGGCAGAACAGAGGGAGGAAGAGAAGGACTTCCTTACCTCTCAAGGCCCCCTTTATCCAGACAGTGTTCCTGCGTGCCTGCCGATCACACAGGAAGAGGACGAGGAGGAGGAGGAGGATTGTGTCAGTGTGGAGGTGGAGCCTGGCACTCAGCATCAGCAGCAGTCTTCAAGGGATCATTTACAGTCCAAAGAAACCCATGGACTTGTACGTGGCTGGGAGGAGGTGGCTGCAGATCATATCATCCTTAGTGACCCAGAGGACTCTGGACCGAATGCCTCAGCAAACCTACGCTGCATGTCCTCCCTGATCCTGGAAAGCCTGCAGAAGGATCCTTGTATTCGTGGTATCAAGGGGAGGGATGATTGCTGGCTGGCAACCCTTCTTGATCCACGTTACAAGGGTAAGGTTTCCTTTTTTTAATTTGGGTGTGGGGTTCCCCTTAAAATCCATACAAGACCCAAAGGGCCTGGTAATGGACTGGGGGGGTACCCATGTCGTTTGTCTCACTGATTTTCATCCATATTGCCGGGACCCGACATTACATTAAAGCCGCAAGCAGTTTTAAATGAATTTTATTCCTTTAAAAATGTAATTTTGTGCAGGGACTAGAGGAGGATACGGGAAACACCTGTCACTTTACAGGCATACTATAGACACCCCACAGGTAAGATATTTAAAGGAATATTTCACCTTTTTTTCACTTTAAGCATCAATAAAATCACTGCTCCCGAAAAAACGGACGTTTTTAAAACTTTTTTTTGCATTGATACATGTCCCCTGGGGCAGGACCCGGGTCCCCAAACCCTTTTTAGGACAATAACTTGCATATTAGCCTTTAAAATTAGCACTTTTGATTTTGAACGTTCGAGTCCCATAGACTTTAATGGGGTTCTAAAGTTCGCACAAACTTTAGGTCTGTTCGCAGGTTCTGGTGCGAACCGAACCAGGGGGTGTTCGGCTCATCCCTATTCATTTGCATTCCCTTTTACTATTTCTGGCCATTGGAGCGCATCCAGCTTACTTCTGGCCGTGTCATTACGTCATTTCCGGTCATTGGAGCTTAATTGTTTTACGCCACTACCGCGGTCTTTTTTGATTCACATGCTTGTATTCATTTCATTTGTGAGTATCCTCTTATCTTTAAAAAATTGAGGAATGTTTTTACGGACTTCACTATGTGCCTCCTTGTTTTCTTATATGGCACATACCGCTTCCATTGATTAGTATTAGAGTCTGATACAGTTCCACTTGGGAATCTGCAGAGGATCTTAATACTAGAAGAGATATGTGATAGCTGATGATGATGCAGCCTGCAGGAGTTATTGGATGTGGCATATACCCCAATGCTTAATTTTATCTGACCTCTGGTAAGAAGGTATACTTGTCATTACACTTTGAAGTTGGTGTGAGGTGTTTCATTCCTACATCCATCTATATCCACTGTCCTCTCATTTACCTCCTACCTTCAGCGCTGCATTTGGACTTTTACGTTTTTGACTGCACTTCCAAGTTAAGAACATTTGACCATAAGAGTTTAAGAGCATCCACCAATAGAGAAAATAGCCTTACACTATAGGCTAAGAACATTTCACCAGCAGGAGAAATAATATTAGGGAAAGCTCTGCACTGTGTACATGTTCCTGTGTGAAAGGCCGAATGAATGGATGTTCAGTTGAGCAAACTTCCTGGTTGCTAGGAAGCAGGCAACTGCCGACATTCTAACAACCCATGACTAATACCTGTCCAGCACATTCAGCTGTCAGCCAGAGATTTCCAATTGACAGGTGAATATCGACTAAGAGATGTAAAAAAAACCAAAAAAAAACAAAACAACCTTTTGTTTAGATCCGATTCACCTTAAAATTTTGAGGGATTGCCCATAATGTGAGGCAAAACGAATAGCCACAGGACTCCTGTAACTACATTAAGTAGTCAAGTGCCTTTCTGTTTACATAGGAAAACCAACTGATAAAATACCTCAGAGAAGGAAATGAGGAGTAATTTATAAAATCCTATATTATAAGAGACCTGTACCCATCATCATTAGACAACTCATGACCTACATCTACAACCCCCACATTTGTACATTCCTCTTTTCTTACCCCTTCTTCTTCTTTCTCCCATGGATGTCCCAAACTCATTTTTTTTTTCCTATTTACTAAAAGGTCCCTCAAATTCTGTCCTCTTCTCACCGTTAAAGCTGGATACTTACCCACAATTTGTCCAACGATTGAATCCAAGCAGAGGATATTCCAATGGTGATCCAGGATCTTCTAATATCATTTCACTGTGAGCTGTATCATTTCTCATCTGTTATTTGAACCTCCTTCACCTTTAACAGGTTACAGCGGTTAGTGGCATGAGCTCTTCAGAATTACTGATGGTTCACATGAATATCTCCTTTTACCGGATCTTTCCATTAACTTTTTTAGATTTCTGCACAAAATCAACAAATGTGGAGCGGTTCCTGTGAAGCCATAGGAACTGACCTATGAGCATTGTATACTTCTAACATTGAAGATGATGGCTGGCAGGATGTAGGAAGAAATTTCCCGTAGTTGACTTCTTAAAGGTTAAAGTTATCATTCCTTCTTCATAGATCTCTAAATGCAAAAATTCATTTTTTAACAACACTCTACGTTTATACAAAAAATATTCTTTGATTATCACTTAACTCCACCACAAATTAGAACTGTTTTATAATACCTACCTTTTTCTTTAAATCCTTAAGACATCTTTCCTCTCCAGGGATAAGGTTGTCCTGCATGCAGGAGGACCAATCCAACATGTAGTTCTCTCTCAAAAAAGTCCAGGAATAAGCTCAAATTCACCAACAGAGAGGGAAAAGATTTGGGAGCTAATTTTGAGGGTTTCAAGTAGGTTCTTAGTGTATCACATTTCTTCCTCCATTTCTTCTACTTCTTTCTTCAACTCTTCATTCAATATCATATAATTCCTCATATTGTTCTTCACATTCCTCTTTTCTTCTTTATTTTATTTAATTTTCTTTACTTCTTTTTAGAGTATACCATTTGTTCAGTTGCATTTGGAAGATCAAATCTAGATTTACAGTTATGTGGGAAGACCAAGCTAACATGCAGGTCTCTTTCACCCAAGTCCGGGTATAGGTTCAAATTCTTAGTGACCAATAGGGATGAGCTTCGAGTTCGAGTCGAACTCATGTTCGACTCGAACATTGGCTGTTCGCAAGTTCGCCGAACAGCGAACAATTTGGGGTGTTCGCGGCAAATTCGAATGCCGGCGGAACACCCTTTAAAAGTCTATGGGAGAAATCAAAAGTGCTAATTTTAAAGGCTAATATGCAAGTTATTGTCATAAAAAGTGTTTGGGGACCTGGGTCCTGCTCCAGGGGAAATAGATCAATGCAAAAACATTTTTTAAAAACGGACGTTTTTTCAGGAGCAGTGATTTTAATAATGCTTAAAGTCAAACAATAAAAGTGTAATATCCCTTTAAATTTCGTACCTGGGGGGTGTCTATAGTATGCCTGTAAAGGGGCGCATGTTTCCTGTGTTTAGAACAGTCTGACAGCAAAATGACATTTTGAAGGAAAAAACTCATTTAAAACTACCGCGGCTATTGCATTGCCGACAATACACATAGAAGTTCATTGATAAAAACGGCATGGGAATTCCCCAAAGGGGAACCCCGAACTAAAATAAAAAAAAAAAAAAGGCGTAAGAGTCCCCCTAAATTCCATACCAGGCCCTTCAGGTCTGATATGGATATTAAGGGGAACCCCGGCCAAAATTTAAAAAAAAAATGATGTGGGGTTCCCCCTAAATTCCATACCAGACCCTTCAGATCTGGTATGAATTTTAAGGGGAACCCCGCGCCAAAAAAAAAAAAAAAAACGGCGTGGGGTCCCCCCAAAAATCCATACCAGACCCTTAATCGAGCACGCAACCTGGCAGGCCGCAGGAAAAGAGGGGGGGACGAGAGTGCGGCCCCCCCCCTCCTGAACCGTACCAGGCCACATGCCCTAAACATTGGGAGGGTGCTTTGGGGTAGCCCCCCAAAACACCTTGTCCCCATGTTGATGAGGACAAGGGCCTCATCCCCACAACCCTGGCCGGTGGTTGTGGGGGTCTGCGGGCGGGGGGCTTATCGGAATCTGGAAGCCCCTTTTAACAAGGGGACCCCCAGATCCCGCCCCCCCCCCTGTGTGAAATGGTAAGGGGGTACAAAAGTACCCCTACCATTTCACTAAAAAACTGTCAAAAATGTTAAAAATGACAAGAGACAGTTTTTGACAATTCCTTTATTTAAATACTTCTTCTTTCTTCTATCTTCCTTCATCTTCTGGTTCTTCTGGTTCTTCTGGATCTTCTGGTTCTTCCTCCGGCGTTCTCGTCCAGCATCTCCTCGGCGGCGTCTTCTATCTTCTTCTCCTCGGGCCGCTCCGCACCCATGGCATGGGGGGAGGCTCCCGCTCTTCTCTTCATCTTCTTCATCTTCTTCTCTTCTTCTTTTCTTTTCTTCTTCTCTTCTTCTCTTCTTCATTTTCTTCTCCGGGCCGCTCCGCACCCATGCTGGCATGGAGGGAGGCTCCCGCTGTGTGACGGCGCTCCTCGTCTGACAGTTCTTAAATAACGGGGGGCGGGGGGTTCTGAAGGGTCTGGTATGGAATTTAAGGGGAACCCCACGTCATATTTTTTTTTTTTTTTTGGCCGGGGTTCCCCTTAATATCCATATCAGACCTGAAGGGTCTGGTATGGAATTTAGGGGGACTCCTAAGTCTTTTTTTTTTTTTTTTAATTTTGGTTCGGGGTTCCCCTTTGGGGAATTCCCATGCCGTTTTTATCAATGAACTTCTATGTGTATTGTCGGCAATGCAATAGCCGCGGTAGTTTTAAATGTGTTTTTTCCTTCAAAATGTCATTTTGCTGTCAGACTGTTCTAAACACGGGAAACATGCGCCCCTTTACAGGCATACTATAGACACCCCCCAGGTATGAAATTTAAAGGGATATTACACTTTTATTGTTTGACTTTAAGCATTATTAAAATCACTGCTCCTGAAAAAACGGCCGTTTTTAAAAAAAATTTTTGCATTGATCCATGTCCCCTGGGGCAGGACCCAGGTCCCCAAACACTTTTTATGACAATAACTTGCATATTAGCCTTTAAAATTAGCACTTTTGATTATTCATGTTCGTGTCCCATAGACTTTAACGGTGTTCGCGTGTTCGAACGAACTTTTTTCCTGTTCGCATGTTCTGGTGCGAACCGAACAGGGGGGTGTTCGGCTCATCCCTAGTGACCAACAGAGAAGGAAAAGTTGTAGATTTAGGAGATAAATTTGCATGTTTTAGGGTGGCTTAGTGCATCACATTTCTTCTTCAATTCCTTCTACTTTTCTCTTTAACTCAAAATCACACATTTTCTCATATTGTTCTTCATACCCCTCATGTGTCCTTTATTTAATGTGGCTCTGAAGGTTGAAGGTTTTTTTACCTTAATGCATTCTATCTTGATAAGTTAAAATGTGCTTTATTTTGTATTGTAGGTTTTGCTATATATCATATTTTATGTTCACATTGTACTTTGTACCTTACTAGGACCTTTAAAAATGTTTAGAGTCCATCTATGTATGTGCATAAGGCTTTCACTAGATAATGAAATAATTGTCAGGTTAAGATGTAGTGAATATTTTACTGTTTATTAAATTCAATGATTGCCTAACAAAGAACTCCATATTCTCTTTAACCAGTAAAGGACCAGCCGCCGCAGTTGTACTGCGGCAGGTTGGCTCTCCTGGGCAAATCGCCGTCATTGTACGTCGGCCGTTTTGAGACCACTAGGGGGCGCGCCCACGGCACCATGCCAGAGCCAATGCACATGGCCGGTGGCCGCGATGTCCGCCAGCCACCTGTGATCACTCCTGAGAGAGACAGAAGGGGGTTCTGTCAATGTAATCAGACAGATCCCCATTCTGTCAGGGGAGGATAGACAGATCTGCTGTTCCTAGTGGTTAGGAACAGCGATCTGTCTCCTCCTCTAGTCACTACACTGCCTCCACAGTTAGAAACACCTCCCTAGGGAACACTCAACCCCTTGATCGCCCCCTAGTGTTAACCCCTTCCCTGCCAGTAACATTTATTCAGTAATCAGTGGCTATTTTTAGCTCTGATCACTGTATAATTGTCAATGATCCCAAAAAAGTACAAAAGTGTCCCATCTGTCCGCCGCAATGTCGTAGTCCTGCTAAAAATCGCAAATCACCACTATTACTAGTAAAAAACAAATTAGTAATAAAAATGCCATAAATCTATCCCCTATTTTGTAGACGCTATAAATTTTGCGCAAACCAATCAATATACTCTTACTGCAATTTTTTTTACCAAAAAAATGTAGAAGAATACATATCGTCTTAAACTGATGAAGAAATTTGTTTTTTTACATTTTTGGGGGGATATTTATTATAGCAAAAAGTAAAAAATATTGTTTTTTTTTTTTCAAAATTGTCAGTCTTTTTTTGTTAAAAAAAAATTAAAAATAAACGCAGAGGTGATCATATACCACCAAAAGAAAGCTCCGTGGAAAAAAAAGGACGTCAATTTTGTTTGGGTACAGCATCACATGACCACGCAATTGTCAGTTAAAGCGACGCAGTGCCGTAGCGTAAAAAATGGTCTGGTCATTAAGGGGGCAAATCCGTTTCGGTCCTTAAGTGGTTAAGATTTGAACAAATAAACATTTTTTGTGCAAAAACCTTTCTGCACAGTAGATTATCTGCATTCAACTCATCTACTGCGAAGGGACCATTTCATGTTTTATCTTTATATTGATACTTACTAGCAGTATACCATCAGCAACCAGCAGCACACAACTAAACAGAATGTTTTAGTCAATTCTGGTGGTTTTGCTTAATTATTAAATTATTTTTAAAAATCTATTGTTGTATTTGTTGTATTTCATATTAAAAAAAAAGGTAACAAATCTTCTTAATCCTTGGTAAATCTTAATTTATTGCGCTTAAAACCCTATTAGCCAATAAAGGAAAGTCATGGTTGATCAATCAACTTGGGTATAATCAGTCTGCCCATACATGGTTCGAATTTCAGACGATCCCTGCTGAACCAGCCAAAATTGAACCATGTATAATTTATACTAGATACATTTAATAACACATTAGTTGTTTTGTTTTTAATTAATGCATAATAATTAATCAATTGATGTTCTTTTATTCCTGCCTGGAGTTCGACTATAAACTACAGTGATATTTACATTCCTAAATACACTCTAAACAAAAAACATACAACAAGAAGCATTTATACACTCCAAAGACATGCTGGTAGGTTAATTGGCTCCTGTCAAACATTGGCTCTAATATGTGTATGTATGAATGTGAGTTAGGGACCTTAGATTGTAAGCTCCTTGAGGACAGGGACTGGTGTGAATGTACAATGTATATGTAAAGCGCTGCGTAAATTGACAGCGCTATATATGTACCTGAAATAAATAAATAAATAAAATACATTTATATTCATTTGTTGAGCTTTGCTGTGTAAAAGATTAAAATGTACTTTTCAAGAAGTCATTGATTAAAGGGGTTGTAAAGGCAGAAGGTTTTTTTTATCTTAAAGGAATTCTATGCACTAAGATAAAAAGCCTACTCTGTGTAGCAGCCCCCCTCAGCCCCTCTAATACTTACCTGAACCCCCTCTCTATTGAGCGATGTCCACGAATACCTTGACGGTCTGGGACTCTTTCTCCTGATTGACTGAGACACAGCAGCTGCGCCATTGGCTCCCGTTGCTGTCAATCAAACTCAGTTAGCCAATCAGGAGCGAGAGGGGGCACTCAACAGGAGGGAGGGGCCAGGAGCACCAACGAGGGACCCAAGAAGAGGAGGATCTAGGCTGCTCTGTGCAAATCCACTGCACAGAACAGATAAGTATGACATGTTTGTTATTTTAATTTAAAAAAAAAGAGACTTTACAATCACTTGAAGAGAGAGAAAGAGAAACTCTTATTGATCAGTTTCATAGTTTTGACAGTAGTGAAGATTGTTCTAGAAGCCACCAATACAATGGAGGTACATACATGAACATCACTAGAGGAGATTCCAGCTGCCAAAGATACAATCCTAGTTTAAAGGTATTTTTAGCTGGTGGGACTGGACAGGTGAGTTTTAAATCTTTTCTATATAAGATAACATTTTTTTATAAAATGTTATATCTAGCACAGGGAAGAAAATGTGAATAAATTCAGCGCTGATTGATTATAAAATATAAATGCAAGCAAGCACAAAGGTCAACTCAAAAAATACCTCAGAAACATGTACATATATAAAGTGCTGCGCAAATAAAAGTCCATACAAAAAATAATAAAAAGAGCAGAGACCACCGGTGACAATGGATATCTGGATGGTGACTTTATCCCTCCACCACTTTAAGATGGCCCCTCACCTCAGATATTCGACCTGAAACAGGTCACACCGCTTGTAAAGATTGAATGGATCTGTTTACTCCTTTACTCCCTTCAGCTCTCAACGCTCAGGAAAGCCAGATGGTATATAAAGTAAAAGAGAAAGCGACAGACCATAGTGTTCTCCGTATAACAGTGTTTATTAAATAAAAAATGAATGAAGAATCGAATAACAAATCGAATAAAAACTTCAATGACACTCACATCGAACCGGCACTCCGCTCCGAGTGCCGGCCAGCAGGCTTGTGATCGTATCTTGTCGGATGACCGCGGGTGACGTCACACGCTCCTAACCCCCGTACGCGTTACGTCCTGTGGGCGGGACTTCATCGGCGTGGGGCGGGATGCGCAGTGACGGCCCGCATTGTTGTTAATATACTCTATGGCAACGGCAGCACCAATCGAAAGGCCAGAAGCCACGGTCGGAGGATAAACACCTCCCCGCCATTCATTTATAGCTAATGTCATTTAATTCAAGCGAAAAATGCATAAATAACCGCCGCCAGCAGTAAACCAACTTGAAATATATGGTATACAAGAGTAATTATTTGCAATATCAAAATAGCATAAATCCTAATAAGTAGTAAACTTTATAATTATATGTGTCATAATATATTTTTAAAAATATTTTTAAAAATAACCGCATAGATAATGCAAAATCGCATGCCAAATAGACGCATAACATATAAGAGTGATTGCTTATAATGCCCAAATGGCATTTATTTACTATACACAGCAAACGCTCTAAATCTCCAAATTGGAGTATTTTAAAACTTATAAATTAAAAATTAAATACGTATAAGTACAGCAAAATCGCATGTGAAAAATCGCATGCCTAAAAACCATAAAAAATATGTGAATAATATAAAAGAAAAATGTCAACCCACGGGAATCCATCAAATACGATCACATGTACATTTAGAAAAAAATAAATAAAAATAACGGCAATAATATCATCTGTTTGAAATAAAACAATTTAAATCAAAATCAACGTTCATTCCAAAGGGGGAGAGAACTTTGGTCTCATAGATCCAGAACGATTCTCTACGGCTGAGCTGTCTGATGTAATGGCCACCCCTCCAGTGTCTCGGTACTTTTTCTATCCCCCAGAATTTCAGGCATCTGGGGTCTTTTTGATGAAAGAGACGAAAATGCCTAGAGACACTATGGGTTTTTACCCCCCGCTTGATATTGCTGATATGTTCTCCAATTCTTACATGGAGTGCTCTTGAGGTCCGGCCCACATACTGAAGGCCACACTCGCATTCCAGCATGTAGACCACTCCCACTGTCGAACATGTAATCAAACTCTCAATTTTGTAACTTTTTTGCGTGGCATATGAAACAAACTCCTTGCGTCTCTTAATGTTTCTGCAGGCCTTTCTGCATGTGGCACACTTCCCACATGCGTAAAAGCCAGAAAGAAACCCAAATAGGCCACTGGTCACAGGTTTGGGCGGATCAATGACCCCAGGTGCAACACGATCACGCAAAGTCGGAGCTCTGCGATATATAAACCGAGGTTGATCGGGAAGCACTGGGCCTAAGGTCCTATCCCCCTTGAGGATAGGCCAATGTCTGGCTATAATATGTTCTAATTTTTTATACTGAATATTGTAGTCGAGTATAATACGATAATTGGATGTATTAGTATTATCCTCCAGAGGTTTCACCTTGTCTGCGACTACAGTATTCCTATCAATTGCCAGTACATTGGCTATTTCCGCATCTACAGATGCTTGGGTGTATCCTTTCTCCTTAAACCTCTCCGCAAGTACCTGCGATTGTGCAAGATAGTCGTCATCTGAAGTACAGTTACGACGTAAACGGATAAATTGGCCTCGGGGTATATTACAGAGCCAAGACTTGTGATGGCAACTGTTGAGAGGGATGTATGCATTTCTATCGGTCGTTTTGAAATGATTCCTGGTATGGAAAGTCCCTTCCCCTTTAAAAATTTCCAAGTCGAGGAATGTAATCTGTTGGTGGCTGATCGTCCAAGTTAGCTCGATGTTTTTATTGTTAGCATTTAGCCTATCCATAAAAGTCTGTAAACTAGGCCTATCCCCCTCCCAGACCATGATTATATCGTCTATATAACGTCTGTAACATGACAATTGTGGGGGGGGATCGTAAAAAATCGTGTCTTCCTCCCAGTGGGCCATAAATAAATTGGCCACACTGGGAGCGAACCTGGCCCCCATTGCGACTCCTCTTATCTGTAAATAAAAATCCCCTTTAAACCAGAAATAATTATTTAACAAACAAAACTCCAAACTTTCCAATAAAAATGACATGTGATCACTTGAGAGGTTGGAATTGGTCAGGGCCCATCTAACTGAATCTAAGGCTTGTTTATGGTCAATAATGGTATAGAGAGATCCTACATCTGCGGTAATGAGGATGCTAGATGAGGTACAAGGAAGAGTAGATAAAATTTGAAGAATTTGCTTAGTATCTCTTAAAAATGATTTGGTTTTTAGAACAAGTGGCTGGAGAAAGAAATCTAAGTACTGGCCCAGTCTGGAAGTCACGGAATCAATTCCGTTTACGATCGGACGGCCAGGTGGTTGTTCTGCATTCTTGTGTAGTTTGGGTAAAATATAAATGATAGGGGTCCTACAGTAAAAAGGGTCCAAATAGGCAGCTTCTTTGGAATTTAGGATCCCTTCATTTTTCCCTCTTTCTATGAGACAATGTAAATTGTTCTTAAAGGGCAACATAGGGTCACTCCTCAAAAGTTCATATGTATTCCTATCATTCAACAATTTCTCCATTTCTGCTTGGTAGTATGTTTTGCTAAGCACAACCAACCCACCTCCCTTATCCGCTGGTCGGATAACTATGTCTTTCCTTTGTTCAAGGGAAGTGATACCTCGCTTGATGGCCTGTGAATCTCTAGCCCTTTTGACTTTGAGTAAATCAAGATCATGACACACCATATTCTTAAATACCTCTAAATGTTTGTTGTCATTACAAATAGGATTGAACACTGAACGGTTCCGAAGGTTAGAGTATTTAGGAATAGTGGTTACAGCAGGGGTGGCATGTGGCACCGTACTGGTAAGAAAATATTTTTTCATATTCAGATTTCGTACATACTTCTGAATACTGATGTAAGCCTGAAATTTGTTCAGGTTACGGACAGGAGCAAACTTAAGGCCCCTGTCCAGGACTAGTAATTCATCAGCTGTAAGAGGAGTACCGCTAAGATTAAAGATACCAGTGCCTAATGGGGTCTTGACCTTTTGGAATCGTCTTCCACCCCTGGACCCTCTCTGTGTTTTCTTTTTAAACTGCCTGGGTCCCTCCTTGGGTCTGGTGGACCTCTCCTCTGGTTCTGAGAATTCGTTTGTTCTACCGGTTCTCTCACCCATAGGGGGGTCTTTGGAGGTCCCCTCCAGGGGGTCCTCTCCTGCCCTAAAAAATGATTCTGATTATAATGTGTTGCATTTTGAGAGTTCTGTAAAGGGGCATAGTAATTTGAGGTATAGACAGGTGTCTCTCTTATTGTTATTTCAAACAGATGATATTATTGCCGTTATTTTTATTTTTTTCTAAATGTACATGTGATCGTATTTGATGGATTCCCGTGGGTTGACGTTTTTCTTTTATATTATTCACATATTTTTTATGGTTTTTAGGCATGCGATTTTTCACATGCGATTTTGCTGTACTTATACGTATTTAATTTTTAATTTATAAGTTTTAAAATACTCCAATTTGGAGATTTAGAGCGTTTGCTGTGTATAGTAAATAAATGCCATTTGGGCATTATAAGCAATCACTCTTATATGTTATGCGTCTATTTGGCATGCGATTTTGCATTATCTATGCGGTTATTTTTAAAAATATTTTTAAAAATATATTATGACACATATAATTATAAAGTTTACTACTTATTAGGATTTATGCTATTTTGATATTGCAAATAATTACTCTTGTATACCATATATTTCAAGTTGGTTTACTGCTGGCGGCGGTTATTTATGCATTTTTCGCTTGAATTAAATGACATTAGCTATAAATGAATGGCGGGGAGGTGTTTATCCTCCGACCGTGGCTTCTGGCCTTTCGATTGGTGCTGCCGTTGCCATAGAGTATATTAACAACAATGCGGGCCGTCACTGCGCATCCCGCCCCACGCCGATGAAGTCCCGCCCACAGGACGTAACGCGTACGGGGGTTAGGAGCGTGTGACGTCACCCGCGGTCATCCGACAAGATACGATCACAAGCCTGCTGGCCGGCACTCGGAGCGGAGTGCCGGTTCGATGTGAGTGTCATTGAAGTTTTTATTCGATTTGTTATTCGATTCTTCATTCATTTTTTATTTAATAAACACTGTTATACGGAGAACACTATGGTCTGTCGCTTTCTCTTTTACTTTATATACCATCTGGCTTTCCTGAGCGTTGAGAGCTGAAGGGAGTAAAGGAGTAAACAGATCCATTCAATCTTTACAAGCGGTGTGACCTGTTTCAGGTCGAATATCTGAGGTGAGGGGCCATCTTAAAGTGGTGGAGGGATAAAGTCACCATCCAGATATCCATTGTCACCGGTGGTCTCTGCTCTTTTTATTATTTTTTGTATGGACTTTTATTTGCGCAGCACTTTATATCTAGCACAGGGTCACTTTAAATGGTATGTTTATTGGTGGTTTAAGTGTTAACACTCAACTCCTTTAAGGTGTTTTATTCAGCAGTAAGGACCACCCACCACCAGCACTGGAGAATCCCAGTTGTCATATGACCTGATAGAAATCTCCTGGAATTAAGAAGAACTAATGCTAAAAATTCTCTAATGTATGGGTTGGAGATTGTGGGAAGGTGGAATGAAACCTGGAATTTATGAATTAATTTTCTGGTTAGGTTATGGTTTTTTAGGTCTTGGTTGAGGACAGGGTAAGTGTTAGGGTCATCCTAATGGTCAGGTTAAGTCAAAGGTCAGGGGTGCAGGGCTCACTTTACTTTTCCAATTTTTTTCAGCATCTGGAAACCCAATGCTGAGAATTACCTGGCACTGCATTCTCAATATGAAGAGCCAATGTACTGTTATTGTGTAGGACTGATAGCATTCAAGTATAAGTATCTTTAGAAAAAAAAAAAAAACATATGTACTTTATGTCCTAAAACAATGTATTTCTACTCAGTAGTGAAAATAATTGTTATTTTCAAATAAAAAGACACTGTCTGAACCATCAGCCTTTGTGGGTTCATTCTAAATGAAATAGCAATGAACTGAAACCACAAAGGCTCCTCTAATTACACTTTGTTCTTCCCTCCCTGTAGACTCTGAATCATATCCCAGTGATGACAGGACTGTCTGTATGTTCTTGTTTTCCCCGCACTGTGTGATATCTGTGTCATAGACAGAAAGCTTTAATGTGTTACATTTCCTATTTCTTTCTCCAATGCTGTGTGCAATATGGAAGAGGCTACATATCATTGTTTCATGCTGTTTTCTTTTACACGAGAAGAAACGCATCCAACGCCTTCGTGGAAATGCTGCCATACATCTGCTGTTCAGCACTCAACAAAAGCATGACGGAAAGTGGGGGGGAGCTGCTAATGCTGAAGCTTCACTATTCTCTTGTGTGTTCTGAGACATTTTTCTTCAATGTACCTGATCTACACCAGGTTCCAGGCATGAACACAGAGTCTAAATCTAAAAACAGAGTCGCGCATAACATTTAGAACAGCATAATATTCATGAGTATGTCAGCATATATATTTACTAGGTGCAATGTTAGAGTCCTTATTAAAAAAAGGTTAAAAATAACATGGACATCCAAAGTTACACAGTCTTATGTGGTGGAAAAAGGCAGGTGCAGGACCAGGGTAGTGAAAGGATAGAGGCGTCACACTCCTAAGTTTCCAATTATAGTTCATAGATGCACTCCAAACATTCTAGATCCCATGTGCTGTTAACACCGCGTGTGACCGTCACCAAAGAAAAAAATGCCTGCTTACCAGATATATTAGACCTGTAAAAAGATCAACAGCGCCTGTGGCTGATTACCCTGCCAGAGCCTTTGGACTGCAGTCTGTTCAACACACGGTGGTCCTGTGGATGCCCCTCCTGTCCTCATTTTCAAATATCCACAGATATCCCACTCGAAAAAAAAGATGCCCCACATAGTATAAAACTCAGTGATTTTATTTTGAATATTTGAACACCAGGTCCTGTGCCACCATTTTTTTTTCCTGATGTCAACAGGAGCAAGCAGTCTCATTTGGGTTCAGAAAACCAGCCCCCTTACATGAACACAGAGTGCCTGATTTTTATGTTTGTGTCGACAAAAGAAAAATATACAATTTTGTTTTGCATGACTCAGCTAATTTGTTGGGGCCACTAAAGTGTTTTATTGTTCTTTTCTGACATTAGCAGTCTGCATGCACGAGGGTTACATCTCTAGCAAAATTAATCAGATGACCTCACCGGTAGCATGACTGTTCTGGCAAAATAAAACACCAGCTATCCCCCCCATACTCTACAATCTCCTTTTATTATGACCCATCTAGTAGCAAAATCACAGTTGAGAATGTGACCCCACTGATAGAGGGAACCTTCTCGCATTGATAACAATCTGGATAATGGCAATATGTCTGGCTGTGGGACCTTAGTTCTTTCTTACAATACTTGTCTACTGGTATATTTCTTCCACAAGCCCCTGACCATTGCCAAGTGCTCACTATACAGAGTTCAAGTCCATACCTGCAGATACTGTATATTTTAAGCCCTGATGAAGGAGACAATGTGTGGTAACTGAAACGTGTTGCCTGTAGCATCTATTATACCTCTTTTTTAACACTTTGGTGTGGCACTCTAATATTACTTCTAGATTGTGAGCTTACTGTTCCAGTTCCTCAGTTCACAAGAGCAGCACACTTATCGCCTAGCTGCCCCATTGGGTAACTGCCTGAATAATTTTGCCAAATATATCAATAGTACTAGCACTAAAGCATATCTACCGAAAGCCCCAATCCCATCAATGTACCACTTCATGCTACTGGCATAATGACATGGTTTAGACAGCGGAACATCATCAGGTCAAATAAAAATGAGTTGGGCTTTTAACAAATGCCCTTCACATAACACAGTAAAGTCTAAGCAGACTCCATATGCGAAGAGTGGCTCCTTCTTATCCTAGGTGGGCAGCATGACCATGTTAGCTTGCAGCCTAGCCAGCATCCTATGGACTGCTGCACATGTGCCATGGCTCCTAAGGATTATTGTTGCCTGACCATGATGGTTGCATCCAAGCTTTTACTACTTTTATGTGGAAGTTCAGCGGTATTTTAAAGCCACACTTATCTTCTAAGCCTGAGGTTCTGTATTCACAGGCTTATGAGCTAAAAGTCTGACTCAGTATACATGTATTCATAACTAAAAGTATGTTTAATGAGAATCTATCACTGAGCAAGGAGCATTTGGCCATGCAGTAGTTTAAGTGATTGTAAACCCTCACATATACTTAGTGAAGTGACTGGTCTCAGGTGATACACAGAGATTAAACAAATCCTCCTACATAAGTTGTACCTATTTATCTGATCCTATTCCTTCTCTGTATCCAGCGTATACAAAAAAAGCGTGCCTGAGAGTTCAGAAAAAAAAAAGGGGCAGATAGCTGAAGTCACACTCTGCAGAGCTCAGTGAGGAAAGCTCTGAGTGTTGATTGGAGGGAAGAGACACACCCCCTTCACACAGGAACAGAGCGAAGGCTGTCAATCTGCTGAGGTCCCTCCCCTGTCACCTTTTTTCTTTTGGTGTCACTGTCAGGAAAACCTGTCAGAAGTGATTCATGCTCATAGCAGAGGAACAAGGCAGCAGACAGAAATTATATTTAATGCTCTTAACCACTTGCTTACTGGGCACTTAAACCCCCCTCCTGCTCAGACCAATTTCAGCTTTCAGCGCTGACGCAGTTTGAATGACAATTGCGCGTTCATACAACACTGTACCCAAATGAAATTTTTATCATTTTTTTCCCACAAATAGAGCTTTCTTTTGGTGGTATTTAATCACAGCTGGGATTTTTATTTTTTGCTAAACAAACAAAAAAAGATGGAAAATTTTGAAAAAAAAAAATCATGTTTCATAGTTTGCTATAAAATTTTGCAAACAGGTTTATCTCCTTCATTGATATGTGCTGATGAGGCAGCACTGGTGGGCACTGATAGGCTGCACTGGTGGGCACAGATAGGCACAGTTAAGGCGGCACTGATAGGCACAGTTAAGGCAGCACTGATAGGCACAGATAAGGCGGCACTGATGGGGACAGATAAGGCGGTACTGATGGGCACAGATAAGGCGGCACTGATGGCCATTGATGGGCCCTGATGGGTGGCACTGATGGGTGGCACGGATGGGTGGCACTGATGGGCACTGATGGGCACTTATGGGTGCTGGTAGGTGACACTGATGGGCACTGATAGGTGGCACTGATGTGCAGCACTATTGCTGAGGCACTGATTGTGGGCACTGATAGGTGGCACTGTGGGCACTGATGGGTGGCACTGTGGGCACTGATGGGTGGCACTGTGGCATTGATGGGTGGCACTTGTGGGCACTGGTAGGTGGCACTGCTGCCTACTGCTAGGTGGCACTGGCAGGGGGCACAGGTGGGCACTGAGGATCTGCAGCAGCTCACCGTGATCGGGACTGATGTCCCTCTCATGGCCGCCGGTGATCAGCTTTTTTTTCCTCCTCACGCTGTCAGCGCGAGGAGAAAAAATAGCCGATTACCGGCTCTGTTGACATCACATGATCAGCTGTCATTGGCTGACAGCTGATCACGTGGTAAGGGGTCGGGATCGACCCCTTACTCCGATCTGTGATCAGGTGAGTCTCATAGACTCGCTGATCACAGAGTGCGCCGCGCGTGCCCTGCAGGGGGCACACAGGCCGCTCGTGCACGGGACTGTAGCCGTCAGTCGGCTATAGCGTGGATCTGAAGTGGTTAATTGACACACTATAGAGGGATATGCTTTGTTCATATTTCATGTCTGAAGTTTACAAACCACTTTAAATGGATGGACAAAACCAAGCTGGCCACAAACAGTGCAGTCCAAGTGTTCATTCCATTTGCTGTACAATTGCTTTTAGATTTGCTAACAACTATAACCTGTAAGAAGTGCAAGGCCCTTCCTAAACAATTTCTTCTGTACTGTGTCCGGTGGCGTTACTAGGGTTGGTGTCACCCGTTGCGGTAAAATATGGTGCCCCCCTCCAATATTTCTTTTCCCCATATAACACTGCATATAATGGCAATAGTAGTGCCGTTAACAACTATAGAGCAACTAGCAAATTTAGATAACAATATGATATGAAAAAAATAGAACTCCCCAGGAAATAACAACCCCCCAGGATCAGTGCCCGTTTCTGCAATAACAATCCCCAGCATTACTATCAGTTTCCGCAATATTAACTGCCAGCATTGGTGTCAATTTTCGCAATAATACCCGCCAGCATTGGTGTAAGTTTCCGCAATAGTGACCGCCAGCATTGGTGCCATTTTCTGCAATGATCCCCTGCATTGGTGCCAGTTTCTGCAATAATAACTGCCAGCATTGGTGTCAGTTTCCGCAATAGTAGTGTTCATTATTGCCTTGTGCTTAATTAGTGGCCAGTGTCAGTACATTAACCCCTTTGTGCTGCATATTACTGGCTAATGGCAGTGTTAGTTAAAGTGGTGTTCCGGCTGAAATTATACTTTTTAAATAAAAATACCCCTATAATACACAAGCTTAATGTATTCTAGTAAAGTTAGTCTGTAAACTAAGGTCTGTTTTGTTAGTTTATAGCAGTTGTTTGTTTTTTTTATAAACTTACAGCAGGCCGTGGCCATCTTAAGTGTGGGCATCTGAAGCCAGACTGTATTTCTTCCTGGATCTCATCCTTGCAGATCTCACACATGCTCAGTGCAGCACAAGCAGTGTAATAGGTTTCAGGTCAGTTTTCCATAGCAACGGCAGTTTCAGAGGAAGTTGCCGCCCCTTTCCAGAATGCATTGCAAACAGGAAATTATGCGATGGGCCGCGGCCAGGGACGAGGAAATGAAAAATGAATACAGCAGATATACAGTAGGTGCTGAGAAAAAAAATTCAAAAATATCCAATTTGTTTACAGTGCACAGTTTAGTGAGGGATGCTGAAGAGTTGTAAAAGTGGGTGGAACTCCACTTTAAGTGTAGCAGAATCTCTAACCTTTTCCAGCTTAATGAGAACCTTCAAGGCCAAAGATAGCTGACATGCTTCAAAAAGTGGTGGGTTGTGAGGCATAGTGGGTGCAAAGATGGTAAAAGTCTTTGGGCGACAGACACTTCTTGAATGTAAAGAGGTTTTAATTATTTGACAGTCCTTTTTATATTTTGTAGGGGAAAGAGGGTTAGGGCCAGGACATCCTTAAGTAGTTGCATTTTTAAATGACAGACTTAGAGACTTCAATAGGAGAACAGCCGTACAGGGAAAGGCCCCAGCAAGGTGCCACTTCTACACATGCAGGATTGCTGTCTCCTATGGTAACAGTACTTAAACAGTTCCCAACTCAAAGTAACAGTTCTCTCAGCTCTACTACAACTTTTCCTTGTAGTTCTTCAGCCCCTTGAGCTCCTGGTCTCTCACTGGACCCTCTGATTCCCTAACTCTGAATCCTGTGACCTCCTCAAGGCATTTACAGTGGTATTTCCCTCAAGCGTCACCCACGCTTCCCCGCTGGGTCCCTAGCTCGGCACTTCGGATACCTTCAAGCTTCACCCCTGCTGACCGGCTCATTCCCTAGCTTGACACACAAGGCTGCTCTGCTAGCGTCCCCTCCACTGGTTGAGTCCCTAACTTAATCACCGCCTGAAGTTTCCAGATTCTCCACCTTGCCCGTTTAGTGAGAATACTGCTCCGGTATTTGCTTCAGTTACTCACTATGGTCCCTGGTGACGGCGATTGGTCCCTTCGTGGCGACAGCTTCCCTTCTACCTCTGACCATTGTCAGATTCTCCGTCCGACAAAACCGTCACTTTTGGTTGGACTGCAAGCCGCAGTCCCAACCCTGCGCTGCCCTCTTTACATGCCCTCTTACTTCTGGATAGGCCCTCAAACAGCCTGGCAGCCTGATGCCCCCGGCATAGGCCCAATCTCTGGCCTAGCAGCCTAGGGCGTACGACACATGTCCACCCAGACAGTGATCTGGGTGGCACACAAGATCCTAGATCACCTGACCTTGAGTTGTCCTTCTCAATCTAATACCTCCAAGTGCCCGGCCACCTGGTGGTAGAAGAGAAAAGTACAACCAGGCCAAACTTAGGGAGAAGTCAATAGATCCCCAGTAATTAACTACAGTAGCTACTCCTGACAAGGAATTTGGTGAGGAGCTCCCTGACTAAACCCCAGGGAGCTACATAAGTAAGCCCCCAATCACAAAACCAACCACAGTTCCCAAGACATTAACCAGTCCTGTGCACTGGAAAAGAGTCACTGGCCAATCAGCGGGCCCGCGGGCAGGGGGAGCAGAGAGGTGACATCATCTCTCACCGCCCCATGCCTGCCCTGCATACCTGCAGTTCCTCCCTCACTATGCAGGCAGTCGCGGGCAGCAAAAAGATTACATACTCTCTCAGCTGCCTGACTTCACTCTGGAACACAGGAAGTGACAATCCCCACCTTAGCAGGAAAGTGACAATTGTAGCAGGCAAGTGACAATCCGCAACATGTGGCAGGTGACATGGCAAGTGACAATCTACAACGTATGGCAGATGACATGGCAAGTGACAATCTGCAACTGGTGACAGGCGACGTGGCAAGTGACAACCCGCAACTTGCCGCAGGTGAGATGGCAAGTGACAATTCGCAACATGTGGCAGGTGACGTGGCAAGTGACAATTTGCATCTGGTGACAGGCGATGTGGCAAGTGACAATCCGCAACGTGTGGCAGGTGACGTGGCAAGTGACAATCTACAACGATGTGGAAAGTGACAGTCTGCAACTTGTGGCAGGTGATGTGGCAAGTGACAATCTGCATATGGTGGCAAGTGACAATCCGCAACTTATAGCAGGTGACGTGGCAAGTGACAATCCGCAACTTGTGGCAGGTAACGTGGCAAGTGACAATCCTCAACATGTGGCAGGTGATGTGGCAAGTGACAATCCGCAACTTCTGGCAGGTGACATGGCAAGTGACAATCCGCATCTGGGGGCAGGCGACGATGCCAAATGACTCAAGGCCCCCACTGATTCTGCATTATGGTGAGTTGAACTATTTCATTTTATATAACAATGTAATAATAGAAATAATGCGCGTCAATCATCCTGACACCATAACAACCATGGTACCAGGATGATTGAAGTGCCAACACCAGCCATTTTCCCGATAAATTGCCTGCAAAAAAAGTATTTTCTGCCAGTGCCCCTCCCAAGACTAGACTCTGAGTCCGCCCATGATGCGGGCTCCCTCGCAGTGCCTCTCTATCTTCCTGTCCGGGCCTCTAAATGACATCATGTCAGAGGCAGGAACTAGAAATGATCTGTCGGACGGAGTTCACTCCGTCCTGACAGAGAAGTGTAATAAGGATGTCTACTAGTGCTGAGTGTAGGAGCGCAGGGAGCGTTCCAGCACTCGGCACCCTGCTGCAGCTCTTTAAGGGCACTGTGTAGGGTCAGAAGGTTTCACTTCAGCAGTGAACTGTGACTGTGTACCGATGTGCATGTTCATCTGCCATTGGGCACAGTTTAGCTGGCACTGCCCGCCCTGTTATCTCTTCACGCTCCCCCATTGTCCTGGCCTTGGTGTCACCCCTCTTTCGGGGGTGACCCGGGTGTGGCCCGCACCCCCGCTACCCCCCCCATAGCAGCGTCACTGACTGCGTCTCTGTGTGAATGGGGTCATCTTGGTAAAGGCAGGGCTTTGCTTCCTTCAACTTTTTTTACAGCAAGTCCTCAGTAAGCAGCATGTAGATGATATCAATAAATCTTGCTGGAATAGCAGTCGTAGCCAGCAGTACCACCCTTAGATGATCTCACATTGCTCGAAGCACATGAGTCTCTAGGCACAGAAAGTGCTCAGCTATTTTTTTATGAAGAAGTTCCCTAGAAGATGCCAAATCTTCACTTTTAAATTCAGGTCCACTCATAATTATTTGCAGTGTCCAGACGCAGGTCTATGCTGTTCTGTGCGATTATTGGACCGTTAAAAAAAAATGCTGATTTCCCTGTGTTGATTATGTGGCTATGACAGCACTAATATTAATAGTAACAGCAGTTTCTAGATTGCTTAACATGGTGTTATTGTCATACATATGGCAATTTAGATTTACTTTTAAGATCGGTATATGTTATGGCTGGACGACCAGATTTAAAATACATTTATATATAAATATATATATATATATATATATATATATATATATATATATATATATATATATATATATAGATAGATAGATAGATAGATAGATAGATAGATAGATAGATAGATAGATAGATAGATAGATACTGTATATCTATATATCGATATACAGGGCTTTTTTTCTCAGAGAATAGGTGCAGGAACAGCCCCCCTGTACCGCCCATTTTAGAGAATACAGAACCAAGTATCATTTTTGCTACTAAGTGATTTGCACGGAATTTGTTAATAGTAACAAAGAAAGACAGTAAAATAGATCCCCTGCAGTGAGCAACAATAGACCCTACCCCAGCAGCAGTAGACCCCCCCCCCAGCAATAATAGACCTCAACCCCGCAAAAATAGAGCCCCCACACAACAAAATACCACCCCAGCAACAATAGACCCCCAGCGGCAAAAACAGATGTCCCAGCAGACTGCCAGTGGCAGTACGTCCACTAAGGGCAAACGTGCTACCTCCTATCTCCAGCCACTCCCCTCTATGACTAATGGATAGATTCATGCATTGAATCTATCCATGGCCGCCGCCACCCCCTATTCAGGCGTCCGGCCCCTTTTCAGATGACGAGAGCCTGAATTACAGCGGCGAGGGGGGTGTTTTTGAAGCACCTGATTAGATCCATAGGCTCTAATAGGCTTCAAAAAAGGTGAACTGAGAGCGCAGAGTGTTAGAACAGCAAATGAATATTCGCTTTCCTAACACTGAACCACCTCTCCGCCAATCAGGTGCGTAGGTCTGTTACCCATCACCTGATTGGCTGAAAGGACAGGCGCTGCGATTGGATGCCTATCAGGAAGAGGGGTCAAAACGCATAGAGGACACAGCAGCTGCTCTAACCCTCTGCAAGGTTCCACCGCTCGCCGCCGTCACCCGCCTGCCTGACCCACCACCGAGACAAGGTGAGTGCCAGGCAGACAGCAAGCAGGCGGGGGGGGGGTCACAGTGGCAACATTTGATGGGGTGCAGTGGCAGCATTTGATGGGGCACAGTGGCAGCATTTGATGGGGCACAGTGACACTATTTGATGGGCACAGTGGCAGCATTTGATGGGTCATAGTGGCAGCATTTGGGCACAGTGGCATAATTTCATGGGGCACAGTGGCAGCATTTGATGGGGCACAGTGGCAGCATTTGATGGGCACAGTGGCAGCGTTTGATGGCACAGTGGCTGTGTTTGATGGGCAAAGTGGCTCAGTTTGATGAGCACAGTGGCTGCGTTTGATGGCACAGTGGCTGCAATTAATGGGCACAGTGGCTACGTTTGATAACACAGTGGCTGCAATTGATGGGCACAGTGGCTGTGTTTGATGGTACAGTGGCTGCGTTTGATGGCACAGTGGCTGCGTTTGATGGGCACAGTGGATGCGTTTGATGGCACAGTGGCTGCAATTGATGGGCACAGTGGCTGCAATTGATGGGCACAGAGGCTGCGTTTGATGGCCACAGTGGCTGCGTTTGATGGGCACAGTGGCTGTGTTTGATGGCACAGTGGCTGCGTTTAATGGGCTCAGTGAGCCTGCAATTGATGTTTTTTTTCAGAATTTTTCAGTTTGTTTGCGCCCCCCCAAAAAATTTTGAGAACCAGCTGCCACTGTATTCAGCCCCCCTGAGTCAATACTTTGTAGAACCACCTTTCATTGCAATTACAGCTGCAAGTCTTTTTGGGTATGTCCCTACCAGTTTTGCACATCTAGAGAGTGACATTTTTTGCCCATTCTTCTTTGCAAAATAGCTCAAGCTTTGTCAGATTGGATGGAGAGCGTCTGTGAACAGCAGTTTTTAAGTCTTGCCACAAATTCTCAATTGGATTTAGGTCTGGACTTTGACTGGGCCATTCTAACACATGAATATGCTTTGATCTAAACAATTCCTTTTGTAGCTCTGGTTGTATGTTTAGGGTCGTTGTCCTGCTGGAAGGTGAACCTCTACCACAGTCTCCAGTCTTTTGCAGACTCTATCAGGTTTTCTTCTAAGATTTCCCTGTATTTGGCTCCATCCATTTTCCCATCAACTCTGACCAGCCTCCCTGTCCCTGCTGAAGAAAAGCATCCTCACAACATGATGCTGCCACTACCATGTTCACAGTGGGGATAGTGTTTAGAGTGATGTGCAGTGTTAGTTTTCCGCCACACATAGCGTTTTGCTGTTAGGCCAAAAAGTTCAATTTTGGTCTCATCTGACCAGAGCACCTTCTTCCATATGTTCGCTGTGTCCCCCACATGTTTTCTCACAAACAGGACGTTTTATGGCTTTCTTTCAACAATGGCTTTCTTCTTTCCACTCTTCTATAAAGGCCAGATTTGTGAAGTGCACGACTAATAGTTGTCCTGTGGACAGATTTTCCCACCTGGGGTGTGGAACTCAGCAGCTCCTCCAGAGTTACCATGGGCCTCTTGTCTGTTCTCTGATTAATGCTCTCCTTGTTCGGCCTGTCAGTTTAGGTGGACGGCCATGTCTTGGTAGGTTTGCAGTTGTGCCATACGCTTTCCATTTTCGGATGATGGATTAAACAGTGCTCCGTGAGATGTTCAAAGCTTGGGATATTTTTTTATAACCTAACTCTGCTTTAAACTTCTCCACAACTTTATCCCTGACCTATCTGGTGTGTTCCTTGGCCTTCATGATGCTGTTTGTTCACTAAGGTTCTCTAACAAACCTCCGAGGGCTTCATAGAACAGCTGAATTTATGCTGAGATTAAATTACACACAGGTGGACTCTATTTACTAATTAGGTGACTTCTGAAGGCAATTGGTTCCACTAGATTTTAGTTAGGGGTATCAGAGTAAAAGGGGCTGAATACAAATGCACGCCACACCTTTCAGATATTTATTTGTAAAAAATGTTGAAAACCATTTATCATTTTCCTTCCATGTCACAATTATGTGCCACTTTGTGTTGGACTATCACATAAAATACCAAGAAAATACATTTACTTTGTTGGTTGTAATATGAAAAAATGTGGAAAATTTCAAGGGGTATACTTATACTTTTATATACCTTGATATACTTTTCAAGGCACTGTATATATATATATATATATATATATATATATATATATATATATATATATATATATATATATATATATATATATATATATATATATATATATATATATATAAAATAGACATAAAAAATAGTATGTTTTGTCATTCAACTTAGAATGTGGAAAGCATAGCATGCACCATCACCATGTGCTATAGATAAGAATCTTGGGGCTGGAAACACTTGTATGTGTTTTACAACCTGTGAGAATAGTGACACCTTGTAGCCAGTGAACATTACTGCAGTCATTTAGGCACTGTATAGGAACTGCTAATGGTCTAACTATTCCCTAAAAATCATGGAAGTATTTGTGAAAGAGTTAAATGATAGGATGAACAATAGACTAAATAAAAATTATATGTGCATGTAAAAATATGTGATTTAAACAGCACACTAAATCTGAGTTGATTGTAAATACTGGGAACTCACTTTACTTAGCAGCCCCTTACTGTTATTTTTACTTATGTACTATGTGTAAAATAATGAGGCTAATGAGAAGACGTGTTTTTTGGCACAAGAACAGGTCCAGGGTCCACTGCATTTTGCAAAAATGACCACATTCTGCTAAAATCTCTATTGAAGAAAAAAAAATTGGGAGACATGTAAGCTCTCAAATTCTCCTTCATACTGCTGGTTACAGATATATTATTGGTGTTAAAGCGTTTATTAACACAAAAAAAAAAAAATGTAGATTCTGGTCCCCTATACCAGATTAAAAAGCACGAGTGCTGTGTTGTGTAATCTGCCCCCCTCTAAACTTTAAAAAAAAAACCCTAAACCTACCACTTCCTGTATGCCCTCTCTAAACCAGGGCAGCTCCGCCCTGATCACCGTTGTCAAAGTGCCTCCCTCTGTGATAGGCTGCCTGCTCTCTGCTCTCCTCTGTCCCCCGTCACCCCCTCCTTCCTCCCTGTCAGCGCCCTCTCTGTCCGTCTCTGGGCCAGCCCCACCCCCCGCCGCTATTATTTTAATATTAAAATATAAGTTTTGTCATTGCCAGCCTCTCTATTATAGGCTGGCATGGCACACTGTGTATGTATTTGAAAAAGAGAGCTTTAAATACTGAATATCAGCTGTCTTCAGGTCGGTCACGTGACTTGTGGCCACTTTCCAGCTCCGATGGGTGTCTTCTGCGCAGGAGACAAGCGGCCACGTGATCTCCCTCTAACTTCAAAGGGAGATCATGGCCCCTCCCACAGAAGACATCTATCAGAGCTGAAAAGCGCCCGCGATTGATGAGACTGGCCTGAAGACAGCTGATAACACTTTAAGCTTACTCCTATATGGGGAAATCTCATTGAACACATTGGGGGAGATTTACTAAAACTGGAGCACTCAGAGCCTGGTACAGCTGTGCATGGGAGCCAATCAGCTTCTAACTTCAGTTTGTTCAATTAAGCATTTCCAATAAAACCTGGAAGCTGATTGGCTACCATGCAGAGCTGCACCAGATTTTGCACTCTCCGGTTTTAGTAAATCTCCCCCATTGACCGATGAGAAAACAGTGCACTTCCAATAGTGAGGTTGATTTACTAAAACTGTAGAGTGCAAAATCTGATACACTTGTGCATGCTAGCCAATCAATTTCTAACTTCAGCTTGTTCAATTAAGCTTTGACAAAAAATCCAGGAAGCTGATTGGTTTCTACGCAGAGCTGCACCAGATTTTGCACTCTCCAGTTTTAGTAAATCAACCCCAGTCTTATTGCAACCCTCTACAGATTTTCAAGTCATTTATGAAAACCACACAGCTTGTGGACATCCTAATACTGGTACTCAATGCTGTGTTTTTAAGCAAAATATGAGAGAACTTAAGGAATTTGAAAAATGTAAAAGAAATTGGGGAATTAATGACTTGTTGACTTTCTGCAGATAAAAACGATGTCACTTACATATTGAGCCAAGTTCTTTTGTAAGCTTTATTAATTGTGTTCGCTGCTTATCCTAATTCATTTTATCATACAGATAAATCTTAATTTACGTTAAAAAGGACAATCAGTGTTTTTCTCTGTTGTAGAGAGTCTGGTCAGTGACCACAATTGAACCCAACAGTGGATGGCTTTCTCTGCCTTTCTAGTGCCAATTTTCTGTATAGTCAACATAGACCATGGCCCAGGGCAGCAGACTATCAAGGGCATCACATGGCCACATACACATCAAAATACTGCTTGTCATTGCAATTCACTAGGGGGCAGGATATCCAAATCCAGTTCTGCTCAAAACTCAAGTTTTGTGGTAGTGTGACATGCAGTGATTTCAAATAAAACATAAAAATCTTAAAGGATATCTCCAATAGGGCAATTTTATGGCAGGGTATAATTTGAAAATATTTCACAGCTTAGTGGGTCTATGTTGAGGAGTTACCAGTGCCAAACACATTAAGTTATTATATTTTTTGAATGGTAGATCAGGAGTACAGAGGCACAGACGTAAAATAAATTGAGGTTTAAGGGCCCATTCATACCATTGTGCTATGGTAAGCATTTATTATGAATGGGACCCAAGGCATCTTTACAATGCTCCACAACTTGCATTAAATGAACTACAGTGGACCTAACTGGTGTGAATTAGGCCTCTACAACCTGTTCTTTTTCTCACTGAAAACTGCCTAGTGAAATATGATTTAATCACTGAGACAGAAGATTTTGTGAAATTTCCCAAAAGGACATTAAACAACAATACAATTCAGGACTCTCCCCCTGTACTAAACAAAAGTGTCCGGGGTGGAGAGATTTTCCCTTATTTACTCTCCAGATAACGTAATAGGAAGTGAGGGGAAATCTGCCCAACATAGAGAAGAGAGGGAGGGGAAAATTCCCCACCTGGAGCATAGTTCGCAGTTCAAAGTGGTATAAGTTCTTAACCTCTCCAACTTTTCTAACCAATTTTTTTTTTCTTATCTCTCTCTGTGTATGTGGGCATATATAAAACTACAACAAGATCAAAAACAGACAAGTCTGGAGTCTCACTTTAGTTACCAGTGTAACGGTTACTATAAACAGGGCTAGTAGTGTGACGTGAACATTTTTGGTAAATCTGTTAATGATCATACTGGAAGGCTGCACTGGTACTGGTGAAAAATTGATGAACAGAGATGATCCATAATTCATTTATATGGGGAGTAGGTCATTTTAACACGTTTGGGTTTTTTTGTTTTTTTTACTAAATCATAGCTGACCTTTCTTTATTTCTGTTTGGGTAAGGACATTATGAATTTTAATTCTTCTAGTTACATTTTTTTAGTGATCTGATTAGCTTTGCTTTATTGTAGCCAAACTGTCAAAAAAAATCTTTCTTTTTTTTTAACTGACTTGTCATCGTTGGTTAAAAAAGAGTCCTGATTTCACTAGCAAATAAAATAATTATTTGTAAAAGCAATCTATTTGCTCTGTACCACTAACATTCTTGGACCACAATGAGTGAGATATTTCTACTGATTTGCCAATAGTGACATCTGGTGGTATAGTCATGTAGTGCACCCAAAAAATCAGAGCTCAAAAGCAGTATTTGTAAGTAGATGGAAGCTGGTATATCACTGAAACAAATATTTATGGATGCTTAGTTGTCAATTGTGCTTTCCTTTTACAAAATTTTTGTTGCTTGCCTTTCTGTGGCTGCAATATATTCTGGGTCGCTGATCTGAAAAAAGCATTTCTGCATGCTTGATTTAGATTAGCGTGTCAGAAAGTATTAAAGCTACAGACAGACAGTTCGCATTTTCACAAGGAAGTCAGCAGTGGCACCCTACATATTTCTGTCTGTATATATGTCCTAGAGCAGCCATTCTCAACCTTTTTAACACAGAGGAACCCTTGAAATAATTTTCCGGCCTCAGGGAATCCCTACTAAATATTACTATATACAGTGTATATACAACTCATGATACATTAGTGTGATGGTCAGTGGGAAGAAAGCTCCTTACATTGTTTGGTCATTGGGAAGAACTACCCCCCTAAAAGATCAGTAAAAAGATCATTGGTGTCAGTGAGAACTTATCTATGAGGCAGAAATTGCTCATTGCTCAGGGAACCCCTAGCGACCTCTGGAGGAACCCTCGGCTTCCATGAAACCCTGGTTGAGAAACCTTGTCCTAGAGGACGGTTGAACACTTATGTGTTGTGGTACTGCATGATAAAATATGCTTCACCATAATGTACAGCAATTTAAGCAGTGCATCGCAGTACCATTTATTTAGAATGGCTGTGTAGGGGGATAGAAGGTCTTTAGGAAAAGAATCCATATTGGGCTGCTTGGTAACCTCTATCAATGTCATTCACTAGTGTTGCTGTAGACTCAGAAAACATACAGTATCTCACAAAAGTGAGTACACCCCCAACTTTTTTGTAAATATTTTATTATATCTTTTAATGTCACAACACTGAAGAAATTACACCTTGCTACAATGTAAAGTGTCTCTTTTAAAAAAAAATTCCAGACCTAATTGTGATGGATCAGAGGTAGCCTAATGTAAACAGACACAAGGCCGATCTAGATCCAACATGGGTCTACCACAGTATGCTGTCAAAATGAGGACAAAAAAATGAACAGGCACCTATGTCATAAAACTGTAATCCATCCTGTTTTGCTTCAATTCAGAAGCAAATCTGTTCATGGACTCCCTGCGTCTTTATCCGTGAGACCGCATATAGTATATGCGTACCTGTCTTTGTGCTGGGACTGCTCCGTACAGTGCGTTCCCAGCACAGAGACACAGAGACATTGTACTAACCATTTAAACCCAGGACTCCCAGTTCCCAATCACCTGATCGCTGTGATAGCCTCTGATTGGCTATTACAATGATCAGTCACTGTACAGCCTACCACTGTATTCTCTTTCTCCTTTGAATGCAAAGAAATATACATTGAATCTTTCTCTCCTTGCAGGGGGAACGATGTAAGCAAAAAAAGTGTGTAAAAATAAATACATTTGTTTTAAAAAATAATTAAAAATAAAGAAAAAAATTGCTAAACCAAGTTTTGGCTCCATCAGTGTCAGGGTTAGTGTTAGGGTCAAAAGTCAGGGTCAGTAAATTTTGGGTAGGATTTTTTTAACCATTTGACCCCCAGAAGGTTTTACCCCCTTTATGACCAGACCATTTTTTGCTATTAACCACTGTGCTACTTTAACAGGCAATTGCGCGGTCATGCAATACTGTACGCAAATGAAATTCATATCATTTTTTTCCCCACACAAATAGAGCTTTCTTTTGGTGGTATTTAATCACCACCAAACCAACATCAAAATCAAAAATCAACATCAAAATACCAATTAAAAAAAAAACAGTTTTTCATAGTTTCTGTCATAAACTTTTGCAAACACATAATCCCTTTTCGAAAATGTAAGTCAAAATTTATTCTGCTACTTTGGTAAAAATAACCCAAATCAATGTATATTATCTAATCTGTGTAAAGGTTATAGAGTCTACAAACTATGGTATATCTATTTGAAAATGGATCAATTCTGATGTACTAACGGTCGATTGATCTAATTTCTTGAGGCCCTAAAATGCCAGGACAGTACAATTTTCTCCAAATGACCGAGGTGACACCATAGTGACACTCTACCACTCTGGGGAGGGAGGTGATCAGTGATTTTTTTTTTTCAACACTGTTATTGCTTATAACAGTGATGATCACTTATAAGCAATAGCTAACTGTCATTAATGCCTTTCCATTCATGACAATTTGCTTATTGTTGACATGCTGTGATTGGCTACAGCTAATCACATGATACAGGGTGCTGTGATTGGCCCACGTGCCATGTGATAAATGTGGGCCAAGCACAGCATCACAATAGTAAGCAAAACAGCCATGAATGGAAGTCATTCATGACTGTTTTGTTGATATTGTAATCATGTGATCGCTATGACCAATCAAAGCGATCACATGATACCTCGGGCCTGGACATGCGTTATGGGTCCACACAGTGATGTGCCACAGGGGGCATGCCAGTGCAGCCTGCAGCTGCTGCCCACTTGCAGTTTAATTACTGTGAGTGGATTGGCTAGTGGTTAAAAAAACACATTTTTTAAAATTAGTATCAGTATCAGTTAGTGTCAGTGTCGGTGTGTTTTAGGTAGTATAAACAAAAAATCAAAACGCACAATATTGTGTTTGGGCTGTACTACGGGTACAAACAACAACTAACCTACACATATGTTTAATTGCTGCAATCGTAAGGAGCAGGGGAATTTATTTTGGGTGAAATATACAGCTCATTTTTTTAAAACTTGGGTTTTATTACTATTTTTGGACAGATTTCTTTAATAATAATAAAAAAAATAGAGATATTTGTTACCATTTACTGCCAAATGAAAGCCCAATTTGTCCTGAAAAAAATCAAGGTATAATCCACCGGGTACACAAAGTAGTTGCTGAGAAATGTACAGTTTTACTAACGCATGTCAACGTTGCAAAATCGTGTTCAGGCATTAACATTGTTCTTACCTTCAGTCACTAAGGGGTTAATAAAACATCTACAGGGACACCTCTATCTTTTTTAACATTTACCTTGCACATAACCTAAGTATTTAACCTCCCTGGCCATATGATTATTTCGGATTTTAGGTGTGTTATATTGTAGGTCTGTAATTCTTAACAATAACACACTTATATCTGTCCACCAAGAGTCTAGTAGATATCCCGGGTATGATGACGTTTGAAACACAAAATCATAAATTATAATATAATAAATAAATATAAATAATTTAAAAAAATAATAATAATAAAATAAATTTCCCCACGATTTACTATCGCTCAATTCTGCAAGTGTTCTAATTTACTATCGCTGTTTTCTAGCTGGTCTAAAACCACTTTTGACGTAAAGGGACACTTTTTGGTTGCTATGAACAATCTCCAGTTTCCAGCCAGAAAAAACAGTATATATAATATAAAACTGCATGCAGGGCATTGGACAAAGCACTGGGGACAAAAGGGATGTGAAATAATTTCATACAGTACTGTAATCTGTAAGATTACAGTACTGTATGTGTTATGATTTTAACTTTTTTTTTTAATTTGCCGCCAGGCTCCGCCCCCGTGCGTCGCGATGCTTGCAGGGAACGGAGCCTGGTACAGAGAGGCTTCGGAAGAGACAGAGCCCGCAGACAGCGCAGGGGGACATTGCAGGATCCTGGGGACAAGGTAAGTAACACTGCACCAGGATCCTGAGATATAATCCTGAGTGTGGCTCGCGGTTACCACTAATGGTGCTGAAATTTAACCCCGAGCCACACTCGGGTAAACCGTCAGGGAGGCTACAGTGAACACAAGTTGACTTTATTTACAAACCTTCACTTTTCAGAGTGCAATTTCACATCTCCTCTTGTATATCAACCCCTATGTGTTTTCAAAAATATACTAGTATTAACTGAGCCTGATTAAGTACGTATCTGAAAACAGATTTAAGGGACTAAAATCTGAAATCAAAGAAATGTTAAGCTCCATCCCAGCACAAACAACCCGTCCCTATTTTTTTAGTTGGTGAAAAGTGCCGTTTTCCTCAAAGGAGCTCTCTGGCTTTCACCTCGGATTGATAGAGAGCCGCATGGTGATTGTAGAATATTCTCAGTGGTGAAGACGATTGGACATCTGATAACTTTACGGAAAATCTGCACTTCTTTATCATTTCTTTTCTTTCTTGTCTTGACAACTCTCCAAATATTGAGCTTCTGGATAAGGTATTAAATACCTACAACCCAGTATAAAAGAAACTCTCACTGGAGCATTTTGACACCATTTACAGTGTAAAAACATACACAAAAAGTCAATACTACACTGTGTAAAGAGAATATAAGGTTCTCTTGTGTCCTATTCCCTGCTAAAGTCATTGTTTCCTGCTAAATGTTACAGCTGTTGCCATTGTTTAACAGATCATTTGTGAACAATGTTTCTTACATTTAAGCAATAAAGCCAATAAAATGATTTCTTGTGCTTGCAGTAATGTAATCCATGCTACTTATTTGTTTATAAACTTGATTTTAACTTTATTATATGCTCAGGTGTCCTTTAAGTAGATCCACCCCGCAGGAGCCACTTATTAAGATGGGTCTTCTGTTCTTTGCCTCAACCTTCTCATAGGCCTCAGCCCTTCTGACACACCAGGTTGAGTGTAAAAGAAGTGAACACAGTGAAGCACGGCAAATAATTGCTTTTCCCCAATAATAGTGCTATATCAAAGCAGACACAAAAACAGTTAGCAAAGGTAATCCTAATGTATTGTCACTCAGTAAAGTTGGTAACTAAGCAAATACAAATAAATTTGCAATTGTGGTAACACAGTTCAGCATACAAAATGGCTAACAGTAAGGGCCCACCTCTGATGATATCCACTCGGATGAAACATGTTAGGCTGGCTATGAGACACAAGCACGCTGAATGCCGCCGCTGTTTTGTTTTATGATGATCGTTCTCTTTGACTGTACATGTAAGTTGCTACAATAAATCCTTTCACAAGTGAGACGGGCTTCACTATATGCTGATTTATTTTAATTTGGTGATGATATCCCCTTGATTGGGTGAGAGGCCAACTGACTGCTAGAAGTTTACTGCTTTGTTGCTGCCTGGGACAAGTGAATGAATGCAAGCTTTGCAGTGTATTTTAATCATCTACTTACTGTTGATTTACAAGTTCAGATCCCTTGGGAAGTTAATATTCAATGCCTATCACTTGCTGATATCTGGTAAGCAGATTTGATTCTCACGTGGTGTGGTGTGCTTCTGAAAACTGGTGAAGGGATTATCATCTTTTCCTATTTTAATACTTCAAAGACTGTTGATTTTTATTAGCGCCGCATGTGGACATTTTATATTTTTATATTTGCTTATCAACAAATAGTGCTGGCAGCTTTCCTCTTCCAATATTAGTACCTTTTCAGTAGCGCAGATACCTACCTGTTTTTTTTGTTTTAAGCATAATATGACATGTAACGCACAGTTCAGCATAAACAGTAGCAGTGCCACCTTAAGGGCAACAGTGAACAGCAGTGAAGCTTTCTAACAAATTGCTGGGACTATACTGCCAGTGTGTACTAATGGCGACTATGCTAGAGCTTAACTGACAAGATAGGCACTGTCCATAGAGATTAAGAAAAAGGGGTGAAGGGAACAAAGGGGGATTTCTGGATGGTTTTACAGGAGGGGCAGTCTTTTATGTTGTTCTTCTGCCGGCTATGGTTGGGGCCCTTTAAGAAGCGTTTGTGCATTTAATAACAGTTTTAGTAAACCAAAATACCAGAATGCAGTATATGTGTGGTAAAGATGCAGTAAAGGTGCAGTATACTTAATATCCTTCCTACAGTAACTAAGTCCCTAATAACAGAGTGAGCTATTGGCAGTGAGCCCTCTCACCAGTCCCTATGATGCAATAGTGAACCCTAGCTGTAGAAAGGGCCCCCTAAGTCTCTTCACAGAATGCCTCCAATGAAAAGCGGTGGGAAGTAGAGGGTAAGAGCTTGCTGTGTTCTCCCTTAGGCAGAAGGGCGTGTGTAAACACTGGGGTCTGTACTGCTCTGTCCTGGATGTCTCTGTTTACTAGCCCAGAGGGTGATCCATGTGCACCAGGACCAATATGCACATCTCAGCTCCCTCGCTGCAAAGAGGAAGCAGTTTGTACAGCAGTCTGCTAAAAGTTATTCCACCAATGCCCTTTTGCCTCAGTGTGATATTGCAAATTGCAGTGCAAAGAGTCCATGACTCCCGTTCTATGGCTGCTGTCCTGGATTTTAATTTCTATCACCCTCAGCATTCTGCATAGCAATCCATAGGCTTTTCTGGCTATAGTTCTCCCTCTGCTGACTGGAGAGGATAGTGCAGCAATATTCAGAATAACAGAAGAAAGTGAAAGTAAACCAATTGGAAAGAGGGAAATACTTCATTCTCCATGTTTCTGTAGTCCAGCACCTGGCTACAATAAGAATAACTTGTGTTACTCATAGACACAAGACCTAATATGTTTTCTGCACTTGTATATGCATGCCAATAACCAATGTGATAGCAATCATAACAGTTTATATAAACCCAATCATTAAAATCTAATACATGCTTTAACATGGTAATCTACTTTCAAAATAAATTTTCATTTTTTTTTTTTAAACTGCAGCTTTCATTAAAAGTAATACTTGATAGCGTTGCCATGAAGATCCTTCATCAGGCTCTTCTTGTTCCCTGGTGACAATGCTCTGTCTGTGTCTCTCAATTGTGCTTCTGCGTTGTCACCCTGTCATTTGGGCTTCTGATGGAAATTACAAGTGGCCAATTCAACACGTTATGTAGGCATTATGCGCTGTTGTCACCATGAGAAAGTAAGCCCTGAAGAAAAATGCCAATGCAAACTTTACCCAGGGCCGTCTTTAATATTGATTGGACCCTGGGCAAAACTTTTCTTGGGGCCCCCCATGCAGTTTTGCTCTCCACCTGCTCTGAGACATAAAATAAATAGCAGCTAGACTCAAAATCAGTTTACTGAATCAGATCAGGCAGCTATTGCGATTGGTTGCCAGAGGTTACAGTGTATCATTACTGCTCACTGATTGGTTGCTAGAGGTTACAGCACACATTACGGCTCACTGATTAGTTGCTAGAGGTTACAGCACATGATTTCTGCTTGTTAATTGGTTGCTGGAGATTACTGTGGATATGACCTCAGGGGGGCATGATATACATATCAATGCCACTGGCCGCCCCTATTTACATATGATCGCCAGTAATTTACATGTAAACACAGGGTCTGAAGGTGAGTCATCTTTACACAACAATAGGGCAGAGCTGGGCAGCATTAGTAGCAGCACTTCACACTGAGATATTGGGACACAGCACAGGACTAAAACCTCAAGGGATGAGGGAATTTAAACCAGGATAGTTGGCAAGTATGAGGCAGCTGCTTTGGGCCCCACAACAATGACAGGGCCCAGGGCAGCTGCCCCTTTTGCCCTGCCTTAAAAACAGCCCTGACTTTACCATGTAGACAGGAAGTAACTTCAGGAGATCAACAGCACCAAAGGATGGAAAATAGATGAATGCAAGTGTTTTATTTTTACAAAAAGGCAATTGTTTATGATACAGAGGGGTTGATTTACGAAAGGCAAATAGGCTGTTAACCTTGCAAGGGCACTTTCTCAGAGCTTAGCGTATGTGCTGAAGTATCACTTGGCAAAGAATACCCAATCATGTGCAAGGAAAATAAAATAAAAGCTTTTTTTTGCTTGCGCATAATTGGATGATGGATGATGGAAGTCACCTCGTTCTCTAAACTCTGGGGCAAATTCCCCTGCAAAGTGCATTGTCCCTTGAAAAAGTTTCTATTGTCATAAAAAAATCATTCTCATATATCTAGACATACCTAGACATACTGTTTAAAGGAGACCATTATCCTGGTCCCATTGCCTTTATCATATGATTTGCCTGTAATATTTTTTTCTTGCTCTCCTGCAGTATATATATATATATATATATATGTATATATATAGTATATATACACCGCCAGACGAAATGGGTGTAGCATATACAAATGAAACTGTAATGACATGTGGGCCTCTCTCACTTCAAATAGCCACTTTGCTGTGTGTATACATATGGGCAGCAGTGTTTATAGGATGAAGGGCTTTTGAACATTATTAGAAGGAGGAGCTGACCCTCACATAAGAAGCCCTAATGGGTCTGTGTTTATTTTACCGAAAGAGAAATGGGAGAAGATATTTGCCTTAATCTGCTTACACTAGAGATCTTAACCCTTGAGCTTCCTAAAGTGAGATGCTTCATCATACTTCAAGAAGGTTAATAGGCTAAACATTTCCATGCAGACTTATGCTAGTCAAAGCCAGTAATTTATATCACCTAAAATATTTTTGTCACTAAATTTATTTTTGCTAGGTAACATTAAATAACATAGACATGAATAACAGAAAAACACTTCTGCGCTAAATACTGTTCACTGTGAACTTTTCCCCCAATTACAACCATCCAGACTATTTGTCACGTGATCAGAGAGGATACAGGTCTAGTACATTTTAACAATGGTGTCCATCAGGGACATGGCTGATATTCACACGTGGGCACAATTAAAAATATATTGCTTCTTACAACTATGTCACACTAGACAGAGGCGGCTCTAGGCTTTGTGAGGCCTTAGGCAAAACTTAGACATGAGGCCCCACTAACGCCCATAATAGGAAAAATAGTTCAAGCGATAAAAATGAACTGTATAAGGAGGGTACAGGGGAGGGTAAGTGGGCACAGTACAGAGTAAAGGAGGGCACAGTACAGGGGACAGGAGGGGACAGTACAGGGGGAGCAGGATGGCACAGTACAGGGGAGGGTAAGTGGACAGATTATAGGGGGCAGGATGACCCAGTACAGGGGGAGGGTAAGTGGACAGATTATAGGGGGCAGGAGGGCACAGTACAGGGGGAGGGTAAGTGGACAGATTATAGGGGGCAGGAGGGCACAGTACAGGGGGAGGGTAAGTGGACAGATTATAGGGGGCAGGAGGGCACAGTACAGGGGGAGGGTAAGTGGACAGATTATAGGGGGAAGGAGGGCACAGTACAGGGGGAGGGTAAGTGGACAGATTATAGGGGGAAGGAGGGCACAGTACAGGGGGAGGGTAAGTGGACAGATTATAGGGGGAAGGATGGCACAGTACAGGGGAGGGTAAGTGGACAGATTATAGGGGGCAGGATGACCCAGTACAGGGGGAGGGTAAGTGGACAGATTATAGGGGGCAGGAGGGCACAGTACAGGGGGAGGGTAAGTGGACAGATTATAGGGGGCAGGAGGGCACAGTACAGGGGGAGGGTAAGTGGACAGATTATAGGGGGCAGGAGGGCACAGTACAGGGGGAGGGTAAGTGGACAGATTATAGGGGGAAGGAGGGCACAGTACAGGGGGAGGGTAAGTGGACAGATTATAGGGGGAAGGATGGCACAGTACAGGGGAGGGTAAGTGGACAGATTATAGGGGGCAGGATGACCCAGTACAGGGGGAGGGTAAGTCGACAGATTATAGGGGGCAGGAGGGCACAGTACAGGGGGAGGGTAAGTGAACAGATTATAGGGGGCAGGAGGGCACAGTACAGGGGGAGGGTAAGTGGACAGATTATAGGGGGCAGGATGACCCAGTACAGGGGGAGGGTAAGTGGACAGATTATAGGGGGCAGGAGGGCACAGTACAGGGGGAGGGTAAGTGGACACAGTACAGGGGCAGGAGGGTACAGTATAGGGGGGGGTAAGTGGACAGTACGGGGGGCAGGAGGGTACAGTATAGGGGGGGGGTAAGTGGACAGTACGGGGGGCAGGAGGGTACAGTATAGGGTCAGTAATGTATAATACAGAGCTGCTTTCACAGATCCTAACTATTCTATATAAGAAAGAAAATGAAAAGAACATCCATCATATAAGTGTGTACCACAATAAAATGCTATAGTGTGATAGATATCAAGAATAGTTAATATATGTACATTCCAAAGTGCTGGTACAATAAATAAGCATAAAACATACATGTCGCACACAAAAAAATCGAACAAAGCTGTGCTGTGATAAACTTGTGCAGATCCACTGCAAACTATTTGCTCGGACTTCAGTGTACCATCTCCAAAACAAAGCACACACCATTTGCTTACCAAAAAAAATTGACTCCCTAAACTTATGAGGTCACATGCACTTGTCATCTGCTGGATATTTACAACCACTTCACTCAAACAACACCACTGCAGGTAGAGTAGCTTGGTCCGGTACCAACCACAGGGAACCCTGTAAATGCAAAAAATAAAGCAACACCAGGACAATTAAAACATGTGTTGCTTTATGCTAGTAAGGTCCTGGTAATGCATACAGTATATTTTATTCTTTGCATACACAGGGTTACTGTGGTTGGTACCTGACCAGGCAGAGTGGTGAAAGGCTGCTCCTGGGAGAATGCTACTATCAATGCGTTGTCACTTTTTGAGTGAAGTGGTTGTAAATATCCAGCAGATGACAAGTGCATGTAACTTATAAATTTAAGGAAATACATTTTTTGGTAAGCAAATGGTATGTGCTTTGTCTTGGTGATGGTACACCGAAGTCTGTGCAAACAGCTTGCAGTGGATCTGCACAAGATTATCACAGCATAATTGGTGTGTATATATATATAAAAAAAATATAATAATTCTTGACATCTATCACACACACTTTAGGCACTTTCACATGAAGGGTCCAATGGGGTCCACCTGTCAGTTTTTCAGGCAGACCTGATCAGACCCTCCATTCTCCTCTATGGAGCGGTGGATGTAAATGGACTTTTGTCTGTTTACACCCGCCTAGCTTCAATTTGGCCCAACAAAAACAAACTGAAGGGGGATCCATTGCCCTCTTTCTGGGTGGATCAGGACAAATGCCAGTCGGGTATAAATAGACAGGCGGTCCGTTTACACCTGACTGCCCATAGAGCAGTGTGGGCTGTGTCTGTGTCTGCTTGGCATAAGCTGAGCAAACGTGAACCTGTTAACCTCTTGCTGTGCTCAGTGGGCGGTCAGTAGCCCTGCTGAGAAAAGCAGAGTCTGTCCCATGTGAAAGGGGCCTCATTGATGTTTTGTCCCATCACCTTTGCTCTGTCTGCCCCCATTTATTCTCTAACTGCCCTATCTCTCTTATTCCCTTGCTCTGTCCTTATTTCCCCTTTTCTGCCCCATCTATCCCTCCTCTATCTCTAGATGGTCCTTGTTATGTACATACAGCAGGCTGTGTAAAGGTTACAGTCACACATGATACAGCACCTTACCTTTCTCTGAGGATCCATGCCATTCCTGCTACTGTTCCTGCTGGCCCCTCCCCCTGGTCTCACTCGGCCCCTCCCCCCTTCTCTCACTTACCTCCAGTTCACCAACGAGTATGCTGGAATGGAGGAGGTTCTGGTACCGCCCACGTGGGAGGAGATTCTATTGGAGAGAAGCAGCAACTGATCGATGTGCTGAAATGAAAGGCCATCGTCTCCCGTCTGCCTTTCATGTGGGAGGAGGAGGAGGGGCCGAAGCTGAAGCTCACAGTGCCCGGCGCTGCACGTTACCTGTCTGATGTCTGCTGTGCACTTGAGGGACCGTCTGCTTCAGTACCGCCCCCTAAGGTCGCTGCCTTATGCTATCTGGAGCTGTCAGCTCCTGTCCCCCGCCCCCTGAGCTGGTCTTACATGCAGTCCTGTGATCTCTCCGATGAGTGCATTGTAGACCAGCTGGGATTCGGCACTTTTCTGATGGCGGAGAGATCCTTGCTGCCAGCCTCAGAGGCGGCTCTTTAACTAGGTAGATTAGACGGCTGTGAGCGCGAGGCCCTGTCAGTGCGAGGCCCTTAGGCGGCCGCCTAATATGCCTAATTAGAGAGCCGCCTCTGACACTAGAGATCCTGTTGTTGAAGGCAACTTGTCAGCTAAAGGTTTCCTAAGACAGCAGTTTCCTACTTCTATAGGGGTGGATTTACTAAAGACAAATAGACTGTGCAGTTGCTCCAGAGCTTAGTGAATGAGGTAAAGCTTCACTATTCAAAAAATACCCAATCACATGCAAGGAAAATAAAATAAAAGCCAATCATGGATGCGGAGAGGCCCGAAAAGAAGATGAAGAGAAGAAGATGAGGAGAAGAAGATGAAGATAAGAAGATGCCGCGGAGGTTGATGCCGGACGAGAACACCGGAGAAAGAAGCAGAGGATCGGAGGAAGAAGAAGATGGAGGAAGAAACCGAAGGAAGATAGAAGAAAGAAGATGGAAGATGGAAAAAAGAAGACTTTAAATAAAGGAATTGTCAAAAACTGTCTCTTGTCATTTTTAACATTTTTGGCAGTTTTTTTGTGAAATGGTAGGGGTACTTTTGTACCCCCTTACCATTTCACACAGGGGGGGGGCTGGGATCTGGGGGTCCCCTTGTTAAAGGGGGCTTCCAGATTCCGATAAGCCCCCCGCCCGCAGACCTCCACAACCACCGGCCAAGGGTTGTGGGGATGAGGCCCTTGTCCTCATCAACATGGGGGCAAGGTGTTTTAGGGGGCTATCCCAAAGCACCCTCCCAATTTTTTTTTTATTTTGGCGCGGGGTTCCCCTTAAAATCCATACCAGGCCTGAAGGGTCTGGTACGAATTTTGAGGGGGACCCCTACATCATTTTTTTTTTAAATTTTGGCATGGGGTTCCCCTTAATATGCATACCAGACCTGAAGGGCCTGGTATGGAATTTAGGGGGACCCCCACGCTAGTTTTTTTAAAATTTTGGTTCGGGGTTCCCCTGTGGGGAAATCCCATGCAGTTTTTATCAATGAACTTTTATGTGTATTGTCGGACTGGCAATTCATTAATAGCCGCGAGTAGTTTTAAATGACTTTCATCCTTTGAAATGTCATTTTGCTGGCAGACTGTTCTAAACACAGGAAACATGCACCCCTTTACAGGCATACTATAGACACCCCCCAGGTACGAAATTTAAAGGAATATTACACTTTTATTGTTTGACTTTAAGCATTATTAAAATCACTGCTCCCGAAAAAACAGCCATTTTTAAAACTTTTTTTTGCATTGATACATGTGCCCTGGGGCAGGACCCAGGTCCCCAAACCCTTTTTAGGACACTACCATGCAAATTAGCCTTTAAAATGAGCACTTTTGATTTCCAACGTTTGAGTCCCATAGACTTCAATGGGGTTCTAACGTTCGTGCGAAGTTTTGGTCTGTTCGCAAGTTCTGGTGCGAACCGGACCGGGGGGGGTGTTCGGCTCATCCCTAGTCATGTGCATGGCCAGTATTAGATGTTACTTGATTCTGTGCTAAGGATTTGATTACCCACCAAAATTTGTCCAACAATTAGGCAATAAATTGACAGCTTCAATGTAGATTTTTAAAAGATTGAACTGAAATGTATTGAAACAGGTAAAATTTACAGCAAGTTGATCTAAAACTATATATTTTTGCCTTGATGAAATTGTCCAATTTCCTTCATATCCCTTTGTGATCAATCAAAACCATCATTTATTGTCTTCAATTGCTCTGCGGTTTCATCAGAAATTGTAATCAAAAGTTCAATCACTCTGTCCTGTTGCCCTGTGTATAGTGGCCAGTCTACTGCAGTCAATGAAACAGCTGAGTCATAGATAGTGATAGTCCAGAGATTATCTTGCTCAAGTAAACCTCAATTGTAGCTGTTTTTACAAATACTTGGAGGTAGCTATAAAATCATCAGCTTCAACAACCAGTTATGTTATCTAGTGATGCTGTTGGTACTCGCAATGAATTTAAAGCTGTGTACACATGTGTGCAGGCTGTTACACAGCTTTTCTACAATTTGGCTTAATTGAAGTAGACACAGTTTCATCTTAAGGCCACTTTTCAGAAGTGCATTCCAATTAGGCCCATCTCTCAGTTTTTCAGGCAGACCTAATCGGAAAGGTCCATTCATCCCTATGTACAGGCAGGTGTAAATGAACTTACAGTATGTCCATTTACAGTCACATTCCTCCAGACCTGATCAGGTCAGTTAATTAAAACTGAAAAGGAATCTGTCCTCTTCCATTTGGATGGTGTAGATAGGAAGTAGTCAGGTGTAAATGGACATCGGAGTATCTGCCCAAATCCACTCTGCAGATACTGAGCAGACACGGATGTGTCAGCTGCCTGCTCTGGTTTGAACGATCAGCTCACAGATTCCCTGCTGATCGCAACCAAATCTGCTCCATGTGCAAAGGGCCTATACCTAAGCTCAATGAACATTCACTTTGCTAAGCAAACAATCTCTTTGCCTTTAGTAAATCATCCCCGGCTGCAGTAGGTATGTAGGTCATAAAGCACAGAGATATAAATAAATGTAAAATATCTCAGGCTCAACATTGTCCACTTTGTACAAGGTTTTTAAAGGTGAACTTGAGGCACACAGCTAAATACACAGGTAAAATACACAATTAGTGATGCCACTCTGACACTGGAGGATTTGCAGGCAATGGCCAGTTTGTTCCCTAATTTAATGTCACCGGGGGAGGATGGGTTACCTATGGAAGTATACAAGGTGTATGGTGCTGAGATTTTACCTCATCTATGACCAAGGCTACCATTGTGTTATTGTTAAAACCAGGCAAAGATCCCTTGAACCCAGGGTCCTATAGACCCATTTCGCTATTACAAAGCAATATTAAAATGCTTGCGAAAGTCTTGATTCTCAGGCTGAACAAGGTAATAGCATCTATTATCCATGCAGACCAGGCGGGCTTTATGCCCCAAAAAATACACATCTCTCAACCTGCGCAGACTATTTCTCAACTTACAATCACCAGGGGATAATGTTGGGGATAGGGCGCTGTTGTCACTTGATGCGCATAAAGCCTTTGATAGTGTAGAGTGGGCTTACCTAAGGGCAATAATGCGTAAATTTGGGTTCAGGGATGGGTACATTTCCTGGGTCCAACTACTATACTATACTCCAAAGGTAGTTATAAGGGAGGCGGGCAAGGTATCCACCTGTTTTGACTTACAAAGGAGAACTGTCCCCACTCCTATTCACCCTTGCCATAGAATCCATGGCGGTGCTTATCCGATCCAACTTCAATATTTCTGGTTTTAAATATGGGTCCTTACATGAAACTAATGCTATACGCAGACAACACTATGTTGATGTTGGGTGATACTACCTCCTCTCTTAGAGAATTCATGGCGGTAATCACTGAATTCGGCACGTACTCAGGTTTGATCATAAACTGGTCTAAGTCCTCCCTCATGTCTCTAGATGTGGCACCTGACTCTCCTTCCCTGGTTACAAACAATATACCAATCTCTTCCTCATTTAAACACCTGGGTATTCAGGTGACCCCGAATCCCTTAGACTATATAAGCCTAAACATATCACCTTGCCAAATTCCGGGACAGAGTAAAAGTGTGGTCAAAACTTAAAATGTCTCTTGCTGGTCGGACCAACCTTATTAAGATGATCCTTATGCCCCAATTATTATATACAGTGTATTGCAAAAGTATTCACCCCCTTGGCTTTTTACCTAATTTGTTACATTACAGCTTTTAGTTCAATGTTCTTTTAATCTGAATTATATGTGATGGATCAGAACACAATAGTCAAAGTTGGTGAAGTAAAATTAGAAAAAATATATACATAAAAACTGATAATTGGCATGTGCGTATGTAATCACCCCCTTTGTTATGAAGCCCATAAAAAGCTCTGGTGCAACCAATTACCTTCAGAAGTCACATAGTGAAATGATGTCCACCTGTGTGCAATCTAAGTGTCACATGATCTGTCATTACATATACACACCTTTTTGAAAGGCCCCAGAGGCTGCAACACCTAAGCAAGAGGCATCACTAACCAAACACTGCCATTAAGACCAAGGAACTCTCCAAACAAGTAGGGACAATGTTGTTGAGAAGTACAAGTCAGGGTTAGGTTATAAAAAAATATCCAAATGTTTGCTGATCCCTAAGAGCACCATCAAATCTATCATAACCAAATGGAAAGAACATGGCACAACAGAAAACCTCCCAAGAGACGGCCGCACACCAAAACTCACGGACCAGGCAAGGAGGGCATTAATCAGAGAGGCAGCACAGAGACCTAAGGTAACACTGGAGGAGATTCAGTTCCTCAGCAGAGACTGGAGTATCTGTACATACAACGACAATAAGCCGTATGCTCCTTAGAGTTGGGCTATATGGCAGAGTGGCCAGAAGAAAACCATTACTTTCAGTAAAAAACAAAATGGCACATTTGAGTTTGCGAAAAGGCATGTGGGAGACTCCCAAGATGTATGAAGGAAGGTGTTCTGGTCTGATGAGACTTAAATTGAACTTTTTGGCCATTAAAGAAAATGCTATGTCTGACGCAAACCCAACACATAACATCACCATCCCCACAGTGAAACATGGTGGTGGCAGCATCATGCTGTGGGAATGTTTTTCAGCAGTCGGGACTGGGAAATTGGTCAGGGTTGAGAGAAAGATGGATGGTCTTAAATACAGGGATATTCTTGAGCAAAACCTGTACCACTCTGTGTGTGATTTGAGGCTAGGACAGAGGTTCACCTTCCAGCAGGACAATGACCCCAAACACACTGCTAAAGCAACACTTGAGTGGTTTAAGGGGAAACATGTAAATGTGTTGGAATGGCCTAGTCAAAGCCCAGGCCTCAATCCAATAGAAAATCTGTGGACAGACTTAAAAATTGCTGTTCACAAGCACAAACCATCCAACTTGAAGGACCTGAAGCAGTTTTGCAAGGAGGAATGGTCAAAAATCCCAGTGGTAAGATGTGGCAAGCTCAAAGAGAGACTTATCCAAAGCGACTTGGAGCTGTGATAGCCGCAAAAGGTGGCTCTACAAAGTATTGACTTTAGGGGGGTGAATAATTATGCACATTGACTTTTTCTGTTATTTTGTCCTATTTGTTGTTTGCTTCACAATAATAAAAAAACATCTTCAAAGTTGTGGACATTGTCTGTAAATTAAATGATGCAAATCCTCAAACAATTCATGTTAATTCCAGGTTGTGAGGCAACAAAACATGAAAAATACCAAGGGGGTGAATACTTTTGCAAGGCACTGTAACTACATTAAACACCATCTACACAGCACTGCCAGTTACCACGTCTGTATTGTGATTTTTCTTTACATTCTTATTTAATCTACTAATAAAAATGTATTAATTACCAAGTAAGTGCAGAAGAGAAGGTTCTTGGATCAGCACTGCACTTGTTAATTTAGGATAAGCTTTTATACATTGGACTGAACGTTTAATATTTGGCAGGAGTCCTCCAATCTGACAGCATAACTACTGATTAGCTACCTTTGTTTGCCATAACCAGAAGACACTTTGGAGCTGCCAAATGGAGCTGCCAGGACCCATAAATCAGTCACATCATATACACACAACATACTGACAATGTGCAGTCTATTCTGTGTAACAACTTGCAGCTTCTGGAATGCACTGCCTGTCCCTGTAGATTTTATCATGCAATAGAAAAAGATAGCACTGTACACCTAGCTATGTATGCATTTCTGTATATGTTGAAAAAAATGACATGCTGTAGAGCTATGCTCATACATATTTCTCCATCAGGTTCAAGATGTGTACTATAACTATTATTATGTTCTACATATACAGTAGCATGTAACAAAAGCAGGCATACTTGCTCACTACATGAAAGATGTTCTTCTGTATTACTGTTCACTACTGCAGTGCTTGACAGAGTGGTAAAGAGTTAAAATTGCTGTCAAGTTTTTATTTCTTTCTTTGACCCCATTTAGGATATTTTTCCTCAAAGACACCAATAAACCATTGGTGGAAGTTCTAACTCTTATGCCCTGTACACACGGTCGAGCATTGATCGGACATTCCGACAACAAAATCCATGGATTTTTTCCGACGGATGTTGGCTCAAACTTGTCTTGCATACACACGGTCACACAAAGTTGTCGGAAAATCCAATCGCTCCAAACGCGGTGACGTAAAACATGTATGTGGGGACTATAAACAGAGCAGTGGCCAATAGCTTTCGTCTCTTTATTTATTCTGAGCATGCGTGGCACTTTGTGCGTCGGATTTGTGTACACACAATCGGAATTTTCGACAACGGATTTTGTTGTCGGAAAATTTTATAGCAAGCTCTCAAAATTTGTGTGTCAGAAATTCCAATAGAAAATGTGTGATGGAGCCTAAACACGGTCGGAATCTCCGACAACAAGGTCCTATCACACATTTTCCTTGGGAAAATCCAACCGTGTGTACGGGGCATTAGATTTTAATAAATATGTTTTTGGGTTTTTGTCAATATCCATGTTGGGCAAATTCCACTTGACAGGGTATGTAGAAGATCATTTTCTAAAAGGTACATACCACTTGAAGTACATGAAGTCTCATACATGAAGTCTCTAAGCAATGGTGGCAGTTTATTAGTGCACGTACTCCAAGTGCCTTTTACACCAACACTGTGCACAGCCATTGAGGGCATCACCCTGGCTTGGCTCTTACCGTAACATCTCTTTGGGCAACGTACAGGTACGTTAATATGTCTGTCCGTGCCATTCTGCTGACATATATCGGCGTGAGCCGGTCGGCAAGTGGTTAAAACAGGTGCCAAAGGGAAGCTCGGCATAGGGCTGATGTGTCCATCTTGTGGGAGCTTGAGTCTAGCAGACACAGAGTTCTGTAGAGATTTGGGCGCACATCATGGGCACAGTGAGATTATATATACTATATTACCAAAAGTATTGGGACACCTGTCTTTACACGCACATGAACTTCAATGGCATTCCAGTCTTTTTTTTTTTTTATCCAGCAAGATTTTATTTAGTTTGCAAAGGTACATTACATGCATGTTTATCATTGCCTTTTGTGTTGAATTACATTACAAATATAATCTTTAATGCATTAATGGAATCAGTGCAGTTTGTCCAACCAGAAAAACAACTACTTGCAAAGTTACAGGACTAACGTCACACATTTCCCCTTATTATTTCACATATCTCAATCCTCACCCAGCATTTATTCCCAGTAATCTGTCTGCTACCAGGTCCACCGGGGTTAGTCCCGGTACTTCTAACCACATTGCCTACAGTTTCTCAAACTTGTGTGTACTACCTCTATGTTGATATAACAATTTTTCCATTCTTAATGCAATACCTATATTCTTAATCCATTCCTTTGTAGTGGGAGGAGCCTCAGACCTCCAGTGTAGCGTAATTAGTTTTCTTGCCTGGAATAAAACTCTGTGCACGGCCTCTCTGCAATGTTCTTCCCACTCATATTCCTCCAGAGCACCCAAGAGGCAAGCTCCCGGGTCCTGTGGAAGGGAGATTTCAAATACCGAGTTGACCATGGTCACCACACTTTCCAATAGGTATGTAGTTTGGGGCAGTGCCACAACATATGAATAAGACTCCCGTTTTCTCTTTTACACCTAGTGCATGTGGGGTCAAGCTGTGGATTCATCAGGTGGAGTCTGTGGGGTGTATAATATGTTCGCAACAGGATGTATAGTTGGGTCAGTCTTTGGGATACATTCAGTGAGCACTTACCCACTGCCTGAAAAATTTCCTCCCACTGCTCCCCGTCTAATTGTCCGGCACCTGTTTCCCACTTTTCCCTTACCTTCAGAGGATGTCGCCTCATCACGGATTGTAACAGGATAGCGTAGCATTGGGAGATAAATCCTTTGAATGAGGCAACATCCTCCAGAAGGCTAAACACAGGGGTCGGGGACAGGTGCAAATCTGAAGAATGGCTCTGCGCTGCCACCGCGTGGCCAAGCTGTATATATTGAAAGTACATTGAGGATGGAAGACCATAAGCTTCCTTCAGATCCTCAGCTCCCCATTGCGGAATATGTGCTTGAGATGTGTGAATCAATGCTGCCTCCACCTACCTCCAGACTGCAGCTTGGCTTGTTCAGTGTACGTATCATTCAACCATATAGGACTGTACTCTGTGTAACCCTCTGCATTCTGAATATATTTAGATTTATTCCATATCTTCTGTATTAAACTGAAGGTTGGGTATTTTTTTTATGAGGTTTGGCAAATGCTAATGCCTCCAATGTCATGGGAACAGGTCCCCTACGCACATTATGTAGTAGTAATTTTCGTGAAGAACTCTGCGACCGAATCTCCGCCCCCCCTGTCAGTGGAAACATGCCAATGAGCTGCCAGGTAATACAACCATGGGTTTGGTAGTGCCAAGCCTCCACTGTCCTTAGGCCTCTGCAAATGTTCCATTTTAATCCTAGGATTTTTATCTTTCCATATGAGGCTACGAAAGATGGCATTAACAGTACGAAACGTCTTCAGTGGGATAACCATGGGGGTGTTATGGAGAAAATATAATAGTTGGGGCATAAGCATCATCTTAATTAGGTTTACCCTACCCGCAACTGATAGGGAGAGTGATTTCCAAGTTTTAACCTTGTTTCTAAACCTTAATAGCAGGGGGGGAGACATTCAGACTCAGAAAGTCCCTTGGTTGAGCTGAAATTTGAATCCCCAGATATTTAAAGGATGTAGAAAAGGGTATAGGGCAGGCAGAATTAACTATCTGTCCCCATTGTCCCCATCCAGCAGGAGTAAAGCAGATTTTGACCAATTAATAAGTAGGCCCGAAAATCCTCCAAATCTGGATATGGTCGACATGGCTTCCCTTAGGGAGGTGTCCGTGTCTCCCAGCAGAAGCAGAGTGTCATCTGCATATAGCATGACCTTTTCTTGCATGCTGCCATAGCAGAAACCTGTAATGTGTTGATTTGCCCTGATATCAATTGCCAATGGCTCAATTGCTAGCGCGAAGAGGAGGGGGGACAGGGGACAACCCTGTCTCATTCCCCTCCTCAAAGTTCCGCGACAAGGAGCCAGAGCTCCTAATGGCTGTATAGAAGCTTTACCCAGGAGATATAGTTTGGATCAAACGGCATTCCAGTCTTAGTTCGTAACGGTTCAATATTGAGCTATAAAAGCTTCAACTCTTCTGGGAAGGCTGTCCACAAGGTTTAGGAGTGTGCCTATGGGAATGTTTGACCATTCTTCCAGAAGCGGATTTGTGAGGTCAGGCACTGATGTGGATGAGAAGGCCAAGTTTGCAGTCTCTGCTCTAATTCATCCCAAAGGTGTTCTACAGGGTTGAGGTCAGGACTCTGTGCAGGCCAGTCAAGTTCCTGCACCCCAAACTTGCTCATCCATGTCTTTATGCACATCAGTGCCTGACCTCACAAATGTGCTTCTAGAAGAATGGTCAAACATTCCCATAGACACACTCCTAAACCTTGTGGACAGCCTTCCCAGAATAGTTGAAGCTGTTATAGCTGCAAAGCATGGGCCAACTCAATAATGAATCCTACAGACTAAGACTGGGATGCCATTAAAGTTAATGTGTGGGTATAGGCAGGCATCCCAGTACTTTTTTTTTAATATAGTCTAACTCTATCTGTATCTGAGAATGTGCTGAGTGTGGAAGTACAAGGCAGGAAACTGTCTGTAGAAAGAAATTAGGTTTGGAGATGAACAGGTTCCTGGTGGGGAGGGACAGCTCAGGCTCTTGGCAAACTACCTCAGAGAAGGTCAGTGGTGGAGACTAGGTCACAGTCCACATACCCAGTGCCAGGACCAGTGGAAGGATTACTGTACAGCAGCTGAGCTTAGGTCAGGATCTCCTCTGGGAAATCACATCTGTGAAAATTCCATCTGCAAAAACTTTTATAGTGAAACTAAACCCATCAATTTAACTCTTTCCCAAACTCAACCAAACTAACATGCCATCAAATGGTTTGTATCAAAACTGATCACTTGTGTAGCATCATGGCAACTGCAGATCAAACAGAGGCGAAGATGGCAGCTTCCTTGATTACAAATGATAGGAGGGTTTAGCTCTGCCTTAAACCATGTACACACGACCGAACTGGTCCGAGGGAACAAATCCGTCGGACAATCCGACCGTGTGTGGGCTTCATCGGACCTTCAGCTGACTTTTTCTGTGGAAAATCAGACGGACTTTAGATTTGGAACATGTTTCAAATCTTTCCAATAGATTCGAGTCCAATCGAAAAATCAGTTCGTCTGTATGCTAGTCCGACGGACAAAAAAGGACGCAAGGGCAGATATTGGCTACTGGCTATGAACTTCTAGTCCCTTCGCACGTCATCACGTTCAAACCAACGGACTTTCGAACGGACTTTAGTCCGTTCGTGTGTGGGCAAATCCGGTCGTTCAAAAGTCCGTCGTAACTCCATCGAAAGTCCGTCGGAAAGACCGTTGGACCTTTGATGCTGAAAAGTCCGCTCGTGTGTATGCCGCATTAAGGATTCACGCCTTGCACAACCTCCTGTATGTAAACCCTGAACTTTTGCCCTGCACTGGTGTTTGTTAATATACCGTACATGCCTTGTTCTTTGAAGGTGAATTCTGGAGAAGAATACAGTTTTGCTTGTAACTGCCAGTTAGGTAATAGAAATGGCTCAAAAGGATAAAATAAATAAAAATTATTGTTAAAAAAAAAGAGAAATGGCTCAAAAGGACTGTCGCCTGTTCCCTTTAAATTTTAGTCAAAAGGTAAACACCTACTTCATGCACGTAAAACTGCTTTAAAAATCTTACGGGAATCCCGTGCCCTATATTTTCTAAGATGGGGTGGAGCCTTGGAAGAAGAACACTTCAGTCTTCTTCAACATCACCAGTCTTCTCAACATCAACACCACCATTATGAAAGTGCTGCAGCTGCAGATCCTTCATCCAAATATAAAGGAAAGTGACTTCACAGTCATATGGATGTTATGGTATTTCTGCTGCCACTGAACACTGCAGCCTGTCCTAGGCAAAAAGCACAACCATCTGCCAGGGAAAAGAAGGCTAGAAGAAGAGTGACGTATGCAACTTTAAAACTCCCCCCGAGTCCAAAATGAAACAAAACATTGGCCTACAATGGGTTTTAACTGTTCTCTCTCAATGCAGGTTTACCAGCATCATTGCATTGTGTTCTTTCATCAAATAAAAATATACACTACATGTATAATTACATATATGCCTACTTACTTTCCATTAATCTATTGTATTTGATTTGTGAGTTAAAGACGTTGATTTACCAAAAGATTTGAGAATGTTTACACAATAAAATGTGTGACGATTCACTTTAATTATCCACTCACTTATTTCATCTGCACAATTTTCTGTGTGAACATTCTCAAATCCTGGTGAATCACCGTCAATGAGTTCTTCTATGTATTAGTCAGATAATGGAGGAAAACTCTAACATCCGATTCAGAGGAGCATAACTATTTATTTCCCAAATGCAGTTTGTTAGAGATAGCTACGCAGGAAAGCTAAACTGTTATTAATTACAGGAACACATATCCATGTATAATCCAGAACCTTTCACCACATCCATCCATCAACCTTTAACATCTCTTGTGAAGCCTCATCCCAATCTGCACACGCCCACCCGTTATCAGTCCTACTGGGACAGCAGATCAGAGAGGAGCAGAAAACCAGAAAACTGCTGACTTTCTGTGGAATCCGAAAGGAACGTCCTTCTTAAGTTCCACTGTAGGCCAAACATATCCATCTCCATTAACATTGCTGCAAGGATAGCTTGCCTTATGCCTAAACTATTCCCTTTAAGGGAAGATCTTAGCATTCACTGCCAACAACATTGCCTGAAACATAATATATTCCCAGTTTACCTTTAGGGAAATTCATTTTTGACCTTTTTTTACAATTATGTAATACAAATACTGCACGAATACCAAAAAAAGTTTCAATATTAAGGATCAGCAATTCTTTTAAATATGACATTGACCTGCCCAACACTTTGTTTTCAAGGAAAAAACCATCATTTTACTATTTATACCTTTAAAAGTAGTTTATCACGCCTGCCTTTTCAACACTCTTTCAGCAATGCAACAATTTCAGTATTGCCAGGGTGAATACTGTATCTCTTGCCTCTCCCCCTTTAATTAATACCCGACCTCTTATTAAAGTGGAGTTCCACCCACTTTTTCAACTCTTCAGCATCCCTCACTAAACTGTGCACTGTAAACAAAGTGGATATTTTTTTATATTTTTTCTCAGCACCTACTGTATATCTGCTGTATTCATTTTTCACTTCCTCCTCCCTGGCCGCGGCCCATCGCATCATTTCCTGTTTGCAATGCCTTCTGGGAAGGGGCGGCAACTTCCTCTGACACTGCCGTTGCTATGGAAACCTGACCTGAAACCTATTACACTGCTTGTGCTGCACTGAGCATGTGTGAGATCTGCAAGAAAGAGATCCAGGAAGAAATACAGTCTGGCTTCAGATGCCCACACTTAAGATGGCCACGGCCTGCTGTAAATTTATAAAATAACAAACTACTGCTATAAACTAACAAAACAGACCTTAGTTTACAGACTAACTTTACTAGAATACATTAAGCTTGTGTATTATAGAGGTATTTTTATTTAAAAAGTATAATTTCGGCCGGAACACCACTTTAAAGCAATAATAATCCGAATGTATTATTTTGTAGCTTACCTATTCTTAGATTTTTAGTTATGGCTTTAATTATTTCCCTTTTTAAACGTTCTTTCTTTTATTTTAATCTGGCGATCCAGCCAGTAAGTCTGTTGTTTTTCAACAGAAAAGCTCTCTTGCAGTTGCATGGATCAGACAGACCATTTAACAATGTAATGTACTGTAAATTCATGTACTGTAAAATCTTTATCCCAAAAGCATTTGCTGTAACTGATTATAAATTATTAGCTGGAGTTCAGCTCCAATTTGTTACTTTATTTAAATCTGCTCTGCTAATACCCCAACCCCCGACTGACAATGCTGCTATCCAAATCTGCCCCCCTGTGTTCATTCATTCAGAGTGGTATCTGTGGTATCTGTATAATACAGGAGGTGATCACCAAGTGAAAGCAGAGAGAAAAAAGCCTAAAAAAAGAAGACTAATACAGCCACTACATCTAATGATCGGTAAGCTGCAATATATTATTACATTATTACAAAGCAAACATTTTTCCATATGAAGAAGAGTAAATTGGCTGTCAAAGAAGGCATGTGTTTTATACAATCCCTAATCTTGCAAATTATACTGCATCCTAGGGTATGACAGAAGTACAAGGAAGCAAAACAGTCTGGCAGCGGAGGACTGCTTACCTTTGGCCTTTGGCAAAAACAAATAAGGGGGACTATATTATCTTTTCTCTTTTTTTCTAATCAGTCAAATGGAAATTTATTATTTGAATCATTCTAATGATAGTATTGTAACATTACAGGACAAGTCCTTGAGAAGAGCAGGTTGCTGTTGTGTGAGGAGCGTTAGGGAAACCAAAAAAATCTGGCAAAAAAAAAATAAGAGGAAAGCCAACCTAATGGAATGCTATAAATTATCAAAGTAGGGAAAAAGTGTCAGAAAACACAACATTAGTGCAGCACCCCCTAGCGTTGTGTAGGTAAATTTTCAGGCTTGGCTTGGCACTACATTAGTGTCTCCCAATCTAGCCAATTAAATTAAGGGACTCACAGACATATAGCAGTCATTTAGATAGACCAGAAGATGATCCAATGTCTAGAAGACACCTATTTGGTTCCTTTTCACGTTTACCAGACTAGGTTTTCCTCCTTTACTGTAAATGATTGTTGTTTACATTGCTCAATAGTTCAGTCAGAAATGTACACAAAACTGAATAAGTTGGAACGACACCTCCCTCTTCTCCTACCTCCCTAGCACCTATAGCACGGGTGCCTTCTAATCTAGCCAATTTGAAATAGGTACTCACAGACATTAGATAGCAGTTATTTAGATGGATCAGAGGATGATGCATTGTCTAGAAGACACGTGTTGGGCTCCCTTTCACACTTACCAGACTAGGCTTACCTACTGTGCTGTGTTTACATTGCTCAGTAGATCAGTACCATGTACCTGGTAGCAGAGCCTAATATGATAAGGAAGGCCTCTCTTACACCTCTGACTTGGGGCCCCTCATAGTGTAGACAGTAGGCGCAGGAATAAAGAGTGGCACGAGTGCCTGTATGTCTTGCTAGCAGCAGGGCAGGTGTTCAAGCTGGTCAGGAGAAGTCATCAGATGGCTCCAGCAAGCAGGCGAGCAGCTGGTACTGGTGACAGCAGGCAGAGTAGCAGAGTCAGGCAGGTAATACACAGGCAGGATGAATCGGGTACAAGGCACAGGCAGGAGCGTGGTCAGGAAACAAGCCAGGTCTGGAATCGATCAGGAAAGCAGGAGCCAAAGGAGCAGACAGAAGAGGAGGTCAGGGGACAAGCGAAGGTCGATGTAGGTGGAGTTTAGAGAATGGTCAAGACAAGCCTGGTCAGGAACTGCAAGCAGAATACAGATTCACAGGGTCACAGGTTACGCAGGAGGCTGAAGACAAAGCATAACTGATCCTGAGCACTGGTGGAGTTTAAATAGCCTATTTGGGCCAGCAACTGTCACCGGTTCACACAAGCGCTGTTGCGTACTAAAATACATATGCATTAGCCAGTGCTCAATTCTTGCGAGCATTAAAGGAAATATGTTTTAGCCTGTGCACAGAAGGACTTTCCTTACACTCAGAAATGTACATGTAACTTTACCACCAGAGGAGCAGTTTAATTGTTCTGTGATTTCTCTGCACACCTGAAGGTGACACACCTCTCTCACCTAGAACTCACTGACACACCTTCAAAGAATTTATTAGGCCAAGAATAGCCAAAAACAAAGAGAGGATTAGCAAGTGTACTATACTTACACAAATAATCAATAAGACAACAACATTACTATGAGAGATAGTATTCTGACTAACAGTAATTAACAGAAATGATTTGTATTTACCTAGCAACAGTATATAAAGACAGCCCAAATTGATATAACAGTCCCAGTTTTATCACACTGGCCAGTGATCAATAAAAGAAAAAAAATGTTGGCATGCAAAGTTGGGGCCCATGAAGACAGCATAAAACTTCCTAGCAGACAATAGATTAACCACTTCAATACCAGGCACTTTTATCCCTTTCCTGCCCAGGTCAATTTTCAGCTTTCAGTGCTGTTGCACTTTTGAATGACAATTGAGCAGTCATGCAACAGTGTACCCAAACTGAATTTGTATCATTTTGTTCACACAACTAGCGCTTTCTTTTTGTGGTATTTATTAATCACTGGGTTTTTTACTTTTTGATAAATCGACGAAAAAAAGACTGAAAATTTTGAAAAAAAAAATGCATTTTTCTTTGTTTCTTCATAAACTTAGCCCAAAATGTATTCTGCTACATTTCTTTGGTTAAAAGAACCCAAATCTGTATATATTATTTAGTCTGTGTGAAAGTTATAGAGTCCACAAACTATTGTATATATCTGAAAATTGATCAATGCTGATGTACTAACGGATCTCATTTCTTAAGTCCCTAAAATGCCAAGACAGTAGACCCCCCTCCTGTATTTAATAAGAGGCATGGCATGTTTTTTTAAAACTTTTTTTAAAGTTGTAATTTTTTGTCAAAATTTAAAGTTCCAAAGGTTGCTGCACTTAAAAATTTGTTGCTTTATTCCATCAAATCTTTAGAAAAAGATTACAAAAGGAAGTAGTAGAGTCATTCCAAACAAAATCGTTACAATCATCTGTTGAGACAAAGATTACATTTTGGGCTGATTTGTTCGCGCCCTTCCTTAGATCAGTCAGAACACATCTGAAGGTTTTCACCACAATCATCTACTTTATATGTGTTTCACAAGCATCATCTCATATGGAATCAATATCATTCTCAATTTCTATCCAATCATCTATCTAATCTTATACCATAGACACAGCAAATAGCTAATCACTCGGCTGATAATCTCAATATCTCATTGTCATCCTGCGATTCATCCTATTTTCAGATCTGAAAGATATATATATGCATAAAAAGATATATATCTTCAATAAATAGATGAAAAAATCTGTTCAGTCAAAACACAGAACCTATTAAATAAACAAATAAAGATCTAGATCCACGTTTAAACCGTGTGGGGGAATTGTATTCAAAAAATTGATCCAAGGGAACACTGATACACATTTTCTGGTCCTGGCCCATCATAAATCACTTTTGGCGAGTGATACGAGAGGTCGCTCAGAAATTCACAGAACGCACCATACCAGACGACCCTGCATTCTTTCTCCTTCATGCGTCTAACATCCCTGAGAAAGAATACAAAACGTCAGTGATTAGACATTTACTAGACGCAGCCAGAGCCTGCATCCCACTTCATTGGAAATCTACATGCCCACCGACAATTGCCTCATGGCTTACAAAGGTGGAAGAAATTAGACACATGGAAGACCTCATTCTCACAGCGCAGAATAGACAAGAAACTTTTTCTAAGACATGGCAACTGTGGACCATTTTCATATACGCGGCTGAGGGACAAACACTGAGAGAACCCACTGTGGATGTATGAAACGACCTAATCTTTGTGTCCCCTCCCGCTATGTGACAGCGGTAACACAGAACAACATAAACGCTAAACAATACAGCCCTCCTGACACTCCATGTTCATGGGACCTTACCCCGCACCATCCTACCCCCCCTCCCTTACCCCCTTTACCTTTAACCTTTGACCACCTCCTCCTTCCTTCTTATCCTTCCTTCAATTTCAACCTTACCACTCTTTACAATTTTCTATTACCCCATATGTAGGGGCCTTCTTTAATAAAAGAGAAAATGAAGGGATCAGACAAACATGGACCCCCGACATCACACTTTACTATAAAGCCGATACACAAGCAACCTCCCCTAGGAAAGAGACTTTTCTGGTAACACTGCATACTCAATAGCAGACGAGATGCCCGGGAACTTACCAGGGGCACGTGAGATGCCTCTCAGACACATTATAATGCTTGTGCCTACCACGTTGTACCATGAGGTTATAAATGTTGTTCAGTTTGAAATGATATTACAAATAATATCCTTTGTATCTTTAAATAGATGTTATAATGTTCACAGTATTAACCTGTAACATGTCGACCCGTGTGGGTCTCTTCCCTGTTATAAATAAATAATTTTAAAAAAAATTGATTCAGTGTACCTCTCTTTTTCTGAGGGTTAATTCACGGTACCCCCTCTTCTATTTCTTTCAATCCCCTCCAGGACCAAGTGGTAGCTGTATTAATTTATCCCTAATGGAATATTTGTGTCTTGCAATTCTATCCTTCAATTTCTGTGTAGTTTCACCAATGTAGACTAATCCACATGGACATTTGATGGCATATACTACAAATGATAACTAACATGTATAGTGTCCCCTAATAGGAATATTGAAACCTCATGGAGTTGCATTGAATGCATGATAAACAGGAATATGAACCTAGATTTTTGGGTCCCAAAAACGTTGTTTTTGGTGTTGTGGATGAAAATTGATCAGATCTAATTAATCGATCGCGTGTTGTTCTACCCTTCCTATAAGATGACATAGGAGGACACCAGAACTACTGAACCACAGGATAACTGGTTCTAAGTAGGTTCCAATGTTTATTAATTCTGTTCCAATGTTTGTGTCTGGATCAGAAACCCCAGGAAGGAAGAAGTGCTACATTACCTTATACACATATGTTATATCTAATTATACCCATATGTTATATCTAATTATTTTAGATATTTTTTTATTATGCAATATCATCCTTTTTCACACAGAATTTCTAAATTAATAATGAACTACCTTCCAAAGTCACCTTACTAGTAAATAGAGTCCACCTGTGTGTAATTTAAAGTGAAGTTCCACCCAAAAAAAAAAAATCATTAATGTGTATAAAAAAAAAAAATGTGGATTAGTCTACATTGGTGAAACTACACAGAAAGTGAAGGATAGAATCGCAAGACACAAATATTCCATTAGGGATAAATTAATACAGCTACCACTTGCTAGACATTTTGTTGAATTTGGACATAGTGTGACACAATTGAAATATATGGTCCTGGAGGGGATTGAAAGAAATAGAAGAGGGGGGATAGTGAATTAACCCTCAGAAAAAGAGAGGTACACTGGATCAATTTTTTGAATACAATTGCCCCACACGGTTTAAACGTGGATCTAGATCTTTATTTGTTTATTTATTAGGTCATTGGTTCTGTGTTATGACTGAACAGATTTTTACATCTATTTATTGAAGATATATATCTTTTTATGCATATATATATCTTTCAGATCTGAAAATAGGATGAATCGCAGGATGACAATGAGATATTGAGATTATCGGCCGTGCGATTAGCTATTTGCTGTGTCTATGGTATAAGATTACTATTCTGTAACATTGATTGGATAGAAATTGAGAATGATTAACCATATTGATTCCATGTGAGATGATGCCTGTGAAACACATATAAAGAAACACATATAAAGAGTGTCTACAGATATAGGTTATATACTGTAGGGATCTGCTGCCCACTACTGTCTGTAAGCGGCTCTGCTGCTTAATATTCATAGAGATTTTTTTTTATGTACCGTATATACTCGAGTATAAGTCGAAATTTTTAGCCCCTTTTTTGGGGCTGAAAGTGCCCCCCTCGACTTATACTCGAGTCACCGCCGTCTGCCTACATGATCAGCGTGTCATGCAGGCAGACAGCGGCCAGCGTGTGCTACATAGCACTCGGCAGCCTCTCACTGTTCAAAAGCCGCGCCTCCTCCTCGTCTGTGATAGGCAGTCAGTGTACAGCCTATCACGGACATTATCTCATCCTTGTCCATGGTATGAGGATGAGAGAATGTCCGTGATAGGCTGACCACTGACTGCTGGGAAATGCAGTTTTCTGCCTATCATCAAAAAAAAAAAAAGAAAAAAAAAGGTCCTTAAGTGCACTGTGTTCGGACGCAGACGTGACGCTGCATTTGAGGGCATTTAGCCCGCCTTGTGGCGTTTTTTGACGCGCCGAGTAGCTTCCGCCCAGCCATAGTAATAGATACTACAGGCACCAGGCGGAAGCTACAGATTTGATTGACATCTGCCCTGAGTTAGATGTCACTTCCTGTTTCTATATCTCATTGCGCCCGAGAGAGGAAACAGGAAGAATGCTGCTGCCAGTGTGAAGGAGACACCGCAGGAGACCCAAGGTAAGTACCGCTGTGCGGAGAAGGGGGGTTTGAAGTGACAGAGGCTACATTTGGGGGGGCAGAGGCTGTATTTGGGGGGGAAAGAGGCTGTATTCGGGGGGGAGCAGAGGCTGCATTTGGGGGGGCAGAGGCTGTATTTGGGGGGGACAGAGGCTGCATTTTGGGGGGGACAGAGGCTGCATTTTGGGGGGGGGCAGAGGCTGCATTTTGGGGGGGACAGAGGCTGCATTTAGGGGGGGACAGAGGCTGCATTTAGGGGGGGACAGAGGCTGTATTTGGGGGGGACAGAGGCTGCATTTAATGGGACACAGGCATGCTGCATTTGGGGGGGACAGAGGCTGCATTTAGGGGGGGGACAGAGGCTGTATTTGGGGGGACAGAGGCTGTATTTGGGGGGGGCAGAGGCTGCATTTAGGGGGGAGACAGAGGCTGTATTTGGGGGGGACAGAGGCTGTATTTGGGGGGGACAGAGGCTGCATTTGTGGGGGGGGACAGAGGCTTCATTTGGGGGAGGGACACAGGCATGCTGCATTTAACAGAACACAGACATGCTGCATTTGGGGGGGGCAGAGGCTGCATTTGGGGGGGCAGAGGCTGCATTTGGGGGAACAGAGGCTGCATTTAATGGGACACAGGCATGCTGCATTTAATGGGACACAGGCATGCTGCATTTAATGGGACACAGGCATGCTGCATTTAATGGGACACAGGCATGCTGCATTTAATGGGACACAGGCATCCTGCATTTAATGGGACACAGGCATGCTGCATTTAATGGGACACAGGCATGCTGCATTTAATGGGACACAGGCATGCTGCATTTAATGGGACACAGGCATCCTGCATTTAATGGGACACAGGCATGCTGCATTTAATGGGACACAGGCATGCTGCATTTAATGGGACACAGGCATGCTGCATTTAATGGGACACAGACATGCTGCATTTAATGGGACACAGGCATGCTGCATTTAATGGGACACAGGCATGCTGCATTTGGGGGGGACAGAGGCTGCATTTGGGGGGGACAGAGGCTCCATTTGGAAGAATAGAGGCTGCATTTAATGGGACACAGGCATGCTGCATTTTGGGGAACAGAGGCTGCATTTAATGGGACACAGGCATGCTGCATTTAATGGGACACAGGCATGCTGCATTTAATGGGACACAGGCATGCTGCATTTAGGGGGGGGGGCAGAGGCTGCATTTGGGGGGACAGAGGCTGCATTTTATGTGACAGAGGCTGCATTTGATGTGACACAGGCTGCATGTAAGGAGGGACTCTGGTGGGGACGCCTGATGTAAGGACAGACTGCTGGGGACGCCTGATGGCATCTGGTTGTAGGCGACGTGGCAGGTGACACGCTCAGGGCTCCCACGGATTCTGCATTATGGTGAGTTGAATGATTAAATTTTATATTACAATGTAATAATAGAAATAATGCGCTTCAATCATCCTGACACCATAACAACCATGGTGCCGGGATGATTGAAGTGCTAACACCAGGTGTTTGGAGTATCTTTATCTGCTGATTGTTAAACTTTCTAGAATACACATATTTCTATTGTTGTGTAGGATCTGGGCCTGCTGTCCCTCTCTCCCTCTCCCTCCATCCCTCGTTCATCTCAGGCGCTAACCACACCACCTTAGAGCCACGCCCACTATTTCACTGAAACCACGTCCATTTTCACCAAGTGGGAGTGGTCAAAAAGGAAGGGCGGGGTCTGGCGCCCCCCCATCCTAAAACTTCACCAGCCGCCACTGATACACATGACATATGCACACATGCACACATACACAGGACACAGGTACATGACACATGCACATATACACAGGTACATGACACATGCACATATACACAGGACACAGGTACATGCACATATACACAGGACACAGGTACATGCACATATACACAGGTACATGACACATGCACATATACACAGGACACATAACACATGCCCATATACACAGGACACAGGTACATGACACATGCACATATACACAGGTACATGACACATGCACATATACACAGGACACATGACACATGCACATATACACAGGTACATGACACATGCACATATACACAGGACACATGACACATGCACATATACACAGGACACATGACACATGCACATATGCACAGGACACATAACACATGCACAGGACACATGCACAGGACACAGGGATGAATACAGCTGCAGATGGGCATTGTTGACCATCTTTTTCCACTTACAGTAGCTGCTGCATTTCTCACCCTCGTCTTATACTCGGGTCAAAAAGTTTTGCCCAGTTTTTTGTGGTAAATTAGGGGCCTCGACTTATACTCGGATCGACTTATACTCGAGTATATACGGTACATCATTTCCTGTCTCTTTGTGTCTGGGTCAGAAATCCCAGGAAGGAAGAAGTGGAGAGAGAGACAGAGAACTGAGCTACATGACCTTATACACATATGTTATATCAGATGTATACATCTATATACATGTTTCCAGGGCTGGGACAAACCATTTAAGACTGGCAGGGGCAATTGGAATGATCAGCTTTTACTTATCCATGTACAGTGCCTTGAAAAAGTATTCATACCACTTGAAATTTTCCACATTTTGTCATGTTACAACCAAAAATGTAAATGTATTTTATTGGGATTTTATGTGATAGACCAACACAAAGTGGCACATAATTGTGAAATGGAAGGAAAAGGATAAATGGTTTTACATTTTTGTACAAATATATATTTGAAATGTGTGGCGTGCATCTGTATTTAGCCCCCTTTACTCTGATACCCCTAACTAAAATCTAGTGGAACCAACTGCCTTCCAAAGTCACCTTATTAGTAAATAGAGTCCACCTGCGTGTAATTTAAAGTGCAGTTCCACCAAAAAAAAAATCATTTATGTGCATAAAAAAATAAAAATAAATAACCATTTGGAAAAAATTTTTTTTTTTTACTCACCTCTTAATGCCTGTTGCTAGGGAGTCCCTCGTAATCTGCCTCCTTCAGTGCCTGGGCTCCTGACGTAACTTACCTAGGCATCTCTGCTTGCTACTGCTCCTGTGTCATCATTTCCCAGGAGTCAGTGGGCAGCGCAGAGGGCTAGGTTGCCATAACAATGGGGCATGCACTTCCACCGTCGCCGCCTGTTGTTATGGCAACCTGTATACTTTACAGCGCCGCTACGGCGCATTACTGTGCATGCGCGAGTCAGGCTTCACATGCCCACAAGCAAAATGACAACAGCCAGAGCACAGTCATCAAAGTTTTTTTTAAAGATGAAACCGGACATCAGAGGACAATTTTAATAGGAGACGTGAGTGTTATAATAACATTGTAAACGCTTGTGAAAGGTTCTAAAAAATAAAAATTGAGATTGTAGTTGGAACTCCGCTTTAATCTCAGTGTAAATACAGCCCTCAGAGGTTTGTTAGAGAACCCTAGTGAACAAACAGCATCATGAAGGCCAAGGAACACACCAGACAGGTCAGGGATAAAGTTGTGGAGAAGTTTAAAGCAGGGTTGGGTTATAAAAAAAATCCCAAGCTTTGAACATCTCACGGAGCACTGTTCAATCCATCATCCGAAAATGGAAAGAGTATGACACAACTTGAAACCTATTAAGACATGGCCGTCCACCTAAACTGACAGGCCGAGCAAGGAGTGCACTAGTCAGAGAAGCAGCCAAGAGGCCCATGGTAACTCTGGAGGAGCTGCAGAGATCCACAGCTCAGGTGGGAGAATCTGTCCACAGCAGTGGCGGAACTATAGGGGTCGCTGCAGTCGCACTTGCGACTGGGCCCTGCCTTTCTGCCGCTGTGGGGGGGCCCAAGACCCAGCATTTCCCCCCTGCAACTCTGGCTTGCCGTTTAGAATGCAGTGGGGGTAGGTGGGAGGCAGCGATCGGCAGCTCTATTGTGCTTGTGGGCGGTGGGATCTCCCTGCAGCTTGTAGTTCTTCCCCAGTGTCAGTGTAAACAGTGGAGAGAAGGGGGGGGGGCTCTGACTCGGACAGGTATCAGTTTCACTTTCAGTGAGTCGCTCTGCTTGTACACTGCTGCTGATACATGCCCGGGTCAGAGGCCCCTCCCCTCTCCACTGTATACACTCGGGAGAAGAACTACAAGCCTCATGGAGATTCCCTGCCTGTGGACACCATAGAGCTGCCAATCGCCGCCTCCCACCTCCACCAGCCAGGTACATGGGGAACCTCATGAAGGAGGGGGGTCATCAGCTGTCTGGGGACCCTGATGTAGGGGGGGGGCTTTCTGGGGACATTAAGGTAAGGAGGGGCTCTCTGGCGTCCTTGATGTAAGGAGGGGCTCTCTGGGGTCCCTGATGTAAGGGGGGCTTTCTGGGGACATTAATGTAAGGAGGGGCTCTCTGGGGACCCTGATGTGGGGGGGCTTTCTGGAGACATTAATGTAAGGAGGGGCTCTCTGGGGTCCCTGATGTAAGGAGGGGCTCTCTGGGGTCCCTGATGTAAGGGGGGCTTTCTGGGGACATTAATGTAAGGAGGGGCTCTCTGCAGACCCTAATATAAGGGGGGGGTCCCTGGGGACCCTGATGTATGGGGGGGCTTTCTGGGGACATTAATGTAAGGAGGGGCTCTCTGGGGACCCTGATGTAAGGGAGGTGTCACTGGGGACCCTGATGTAAGGGGAGGCTCTCTGGGGACCTTGATGTAAGGAGAGGCTCTCTGGGGACCCTGATGTAAGGGGAGGCTCTCTGGGGACCCTGATGTAAGGAGGGGCTCTCTGGGGACCCTGATGTAAGGGGGGCTCCCTGGGGACCCTGATGTAAGGGGGGCTCCCTGGGGACCCTGATGTAAGGGGGGCTCCCTGGGGAGCCTGATGTAAGGAGGAGCTCCCTGGGGAGCCTGATGTAAGGAGGGGCTCTCTGGGGACCCTGATGTAAGGGGGGCTCTCTGGGGACCCTGATGTAAGGGGGGCTCTCTGGGGACCCTGATATAAGGGGGGCTCTCTGGGGACCCTGATGTAAGGGGGGGCTCTCTGGGGACCCTGATGTAAGGGGGATCCCTGGGACCCTGATGTAAGGAAAGGGGTCTCTGGGGACCCTGACGTAAGGAGGGGCTCTCTGGGGACCCTGATGTAAGGGAGGCTCTCTGAGGACCCTAATGTAGGGGGGCTCTCTGGGAACCCTGATGTAAGTGGGGCGCTCTGGGTACCCTAATGTAAGAGGGAATCCCTGGGGACCCTGATGTAAGGAGGGAGGCTCTCTGGGGACCCTAATATAGAGGGAGGCTCTCTAAAGACCCTGATGTATGAGGAGGCTCTCTAGGGACCCTAATTTTGGGGGGGCTCCCTGGGGACCCTGATGTAAGGAGGGCTCTCTGGGGACCCTGATGTAAGGGGAGGCTCTCTGGGGACCCTGATGTAAGGGGAGGATCTCTGGGGACCCTGATGTATGGGGAGGCTCTCTAGGGACCCTAATGTAGGGGGACTCCCTGGGGACCCTGATGTAAGGAGGGCTCCCTGGGGACCCTGATGTAAGGGGGGTTCTCTGGGGACCCTGATGTAAGGAGGGGCTCTCTGGGGACCTTAATGTTAAGGGGATCTCTCTGGGGACCCTGGTGTAATGAGGGGGGGGCTCTGGGGACCCTAATATAAGTAGGGAGGCTCTCTAGGGACCCTAATGTAGGGGGGCTCTCTGGGGACCCTGATGTAAGGAGGGCTCCCTGGGGACCCTGATGTAAGGGGAGGCTCTCTGGGGACCATAATATAGGGGGAGGCTCTCTGGGGACCCTGCTGTAAGGGGAGGCTCTCTGGGGACCCTGCTGTAAGGGGGGGCTCCCTGGGAACCCTGATGTAAGGGGGGGCTCTCTGGGGACCCTGATGTAAGGAGGGGCTCCCTGGGAACCCTGATGTAAGTGGGGCTCTCTGGGTACCCTGATGTAAGGAGGGAGGCTCTCTGAGGACCCTAATATAGGGGGAGGCTCTCTAGAGGCTCTCTAATGTTGAGACCATAAAAAAGACTGATCTTGTGAGGCCTTGACTTATCTACTCAAATGTATACATTGTCATTTGTGCTCTAAGCTGCTTAATTAGAATTTTAGGTAAAAAGAAGACTTACAGGCAATAAGTTGAATAAAAGACTCAAAGCTGCCCCTATAGTCTTTCTTTATTTCTCTCTTTCTTCGCGCCACCCCCATAGGGGCTGCTGGAAGATGACTGTCCGCATGGCTTCTCGGCCTTTTGGCTAAGATCAAGTGTAGTATCTGTTCTTAGCAGTTTCCAGAGGAGTCGCTGTGTCACTCTGGTTGGGAAGGGCCAGCAAATCCAATGGTGTCATAGTGCCTGGAAGGACGGTACTCAGCAGGGACTACGCCGTATTGCCCGACAGTATACTGGGGACCAGCCAATGGTTGAGTCTGAGCCGTCTGGAAGGGTGCTCCTGGTGAGGATGGGTGCTGCATCTTGGTCTGGCCGGAGGGTCGGGTCCCTGGCCTTCTGGCCTGGATTGTGGTGGCTCTAGCTGCTGACAGTTATTTGGGTAAGAGAACGCTTACTCCCCTTTTGCTGGTTGGGGGGGAGTGGTTAGTATCTACCCGAATGTAAAATTGGAAGGGGTGATGGGAGTCATGGTGGAGCCTTCGGGGCAAGGGCTCTCACCAAGCTTCCTGAACATCATGCCTTTTCTGTCTGCGGTGGGGGCTGCCGTGGTCTAGGCTGTGGGCCAGGGTTGGTCTTCAAAGCCTATGGAGTATGTGCCCCTGGAGTGGCAGTCCAGGGGTGCCAAATAATCACTGTGAGTGGCAGTCACTTTGATTTGAGGCACCACGGTCACTGCACCATAACACGCTTTTTTAGCACCTGCCTCTTGGGCCGGGCCTTTTGGCTGGGACCAGAGGAATTTTTTATTCCTGGCCGGAGGGCCTGGTCATTGTTTTACACAATGTCCACTTCTTTCATTCTCCTCTCCACTATCCCTTCCCCCACTTTTTAATTATTTTTGATTGAAACCTGTGTTGTCACATCTTGTTTTTCACGTTTGTCCCACTGTGTGATGAGTAAGGATGCGGGTCCTCGGGCCAGCCCTGAAAGTCTTGGGAAGGGGTGGACATGGCCTTTTGGCTTAGTTCGCCCTCTCTCATGGGGTCTCCCTTCGGGGTAGCCCCACCTAGTACTTGGGTGGGTTCTGTCTCGGCAGGCCCTCCAGAGAACGGGGTCTGTCTGGTTCCAGCCAGATAGACCACAGTAAAGTACCTTTGTCCCCGTCTGGAGCCTAACGCCCCGGGGGATCAGGGAATTGGCACGTCTGTGTACCCGTTGCACTTTTTTGTGAGCACTCTTTATGTGTGTGCACATTTTTTATGCACCGGGTGAAGTTTTTTGGGTGTGTTTTGCACGCCATAGGCTAAAAAAAAAAAAATGACTGTCCGCAAAAGTTGCCCTGACCTTGCAAGCCTCCCGACGCCTCTGACATCCTGGGTTCAGACATAATTCACAACAAAACACAATTGCAAAGACACCAGACTGTAGCAAAGCAAATGGGTATTTTACTAAGGATTCTAAAGTCAACAGACAGAAAGGAATGTTAAAGTGGAGTTCCACCCGCTTTTACAACTCTTCAGCATCCCTCACTAAACTGTGCACTGTAAACAAATTGGATATTTTTTTATTTTTTTTCTCAGCACCAACTGTATATCTGCTGTATTCATTTTTCACTTCCTCCTCCCTAGCCGCGGCCTATCGCATCATTTCCTGTTTGCAATGCCTTCTGGGAAGGGGCGGCAACTTCCTCTGACACTGCCGTTGCTATGGAAACCTGACCTGAAACCTATTACACTGCTTGTGCTGCACTGAGCATGTGCGAGATCTGCAAGGATAAGATCCAGGAAGAAATACAGTCTGGCTTCAGATGCCCACACTTAAGATGGCCACGGCCTGCTGTAAGTTTATAAAATAACAAACTACTGCTATAAACTAACAAAACAGACCTTAGTTTACAGACTAACTTTACTAGAATACATTAAGCTTGTTTATTATAGGGGTATTTTTATTTAAAAAGTATCATTTCGGCTGGAACACCACTTTAATGCAGATGTCTCTCAATATAAAACTTTTAGTCTTAGCAAGTATAAAAACCGGATATGCAATGTAATGGACCAGTGTTGCAAACCCCCTGAAGTGATATTTACTGACAGGATGCCAAAAATTTACAAACGTCATCATTTTTTTACTGCCAAAAATCATGACATTTACTGATAGAGCCACATTTTTTACAGCCACTGCAAAAATGTACCAAAAATTCAGTGCTAAACAGTGAAAATATGTTAAACTATAAACATGTAGCTAGTGCTATTAGCAGTGTTTAAGTTCAACAAAAGTAAAAAACCTTATTTCTCAGTTTCCCCATTAATCAGAGTCTGCAGGATTCCCGCTTACAAAGCAAGGGAACTCTGAGTTCCCTCTTACATCAGGGTCTGCAGCATTGCCCTCTACATCAGGGTCCACAGAGTTCCCCCTTGCACTAGGGGGGAATACTGCAGACTCTGATGTAAAGGGGAACGTCGAGAACTCTGATGTGGGAGGGACTCTGGTGACCAGAAACCACCTTCCGCAGAGTGTATACACTAAGGAAAGGGGGGGTTACTGATATAAGGAGGAACCTCCTTTATATCAGTGCCCCCCTACATTATTGTATTCATCCCCCCCTTACATCAGTGACTCGCCCTCAGATTGGCCTGGCAGTGCTGTCACTGACCTCCTCTCAGGTACACCATGCAGAGTCAGATGGCTCCAGCTTGGCGGCTCTGGTTTTATCCCATAGTCTCCTCTCCACTGTCCGCACACATCTAACACCTCCCCTGACCCCCACCCCAGCGGCGCTCCCGCTCTTGACCAATGCTGTATCCTGGCCTAGGCCGACAAGGCCCAGGCCTAGGGCAGCACTATGCAGGGGGGCAGCAGGGAAAGAGTCCCCACCGGCTTGCGCTGTTAGTGTAGCACCAGTCTTATGGGGCGGACTGGGCTGAGAGGGAAATTAGTCTAGCGCCCCAATAAAGCAGCCGCACTGCTTTCGGTATGCAGGCGGCCGGCAATCCGCAACTGTGGGGTGGGGGGGGCGCCGCTTCTGATTTTGACTGTCCTATTATCCTGGACCACAAACCTTCCTCACTGTGCTATATGTTTTCTGCTGCACCATTGGCATGGTTATATCTTTAGTCCTCTCCATAAAATTATCAGAAATTTGTGCTTAAAGTAGAACTATGGGCAACAATTTTTTTTTTTTTTCATTTTGGAAAGAGTAAGAGAGGGTTATAGCCCCTGTCAGTTTATTTTTTACCGTCCCTGTCCCATTGCAGAGATTTCCCTTCACTTCCTGCCCCATAGCCAAACAGGAAGTGAGAGGAAATCTATGCAAATTAGGGAATCCATTGCCCTCCCTCCCCCCAGGCCCTTCAGAACTAGTGTCCAAACTCGAAAATTTCAGGGTGAGTCTTAAACAGCAAGGGGAGTGGCCTTGGCAGGAAGGGGTGGGTCATATTTAAATTAGGGGGTGCACGAGTTTAGTCAGGCCTAGGGCAGCACAAAACCTGAATACACTACTGCTCTTGACTCCTCTCCAGACTCCCCCGCGGAAACTGCAGACATGATAAAAGATAGAGATGGTCAGAAGCTGCGGACATGATACAGGAGGTGGTCAGAGGCTGCGGACATAGAAAAGGAGGTGGTAAGAGGCTGCAGACATCATAGAGGAGATGCTCAGAGGATGCGGACATGATACAGAAGATGGTCAGAGGCTGCAGACATGGTACAGGAGGTTGTCAGAGGCTGTGGACATGGTACAACAGGTGGTCAGAGGCTGCGGACATGATACAGGTGATGGTCAGAGGCTGCGGACATGGTACAGGAGATGGTCAGAGGCTGCAGACATCATACAGGATATGATCAGAGACTGCAGACATGATACAGGAGATGGCCAGAGACTGCAGACATGATCCAAAAGATGGTCAGAGGCTGCAGACATGGTACAGGAGATGGTCAGAGGCTGCAGACATGGTACAGGAGATGGTCAGAGGCTGCGGACATGATACAGGAGATGGTCAGAGGCTGCAGAAATTATACAGGAGGTAGTCGGGGGGCTGCGGACATGGTACAGGAGATGGTCAGAAGCTGCAGACATGGTACAGGAGATGGTCAGAGGCTGCAGAAATGGTACAGGAGGTAGTCAGAGGCTGCAGACATGGTACAGGAGATGGTCATAGGCTGCAGATATGGTACAGGATATGATCAGAGACTGCAGACATGATACAGGAGATGGCCAGAGACTGCAGACATGATCCAAAAGATGGTCAGAGGCTGCAGACATGGTACAGGACATGGTCAGAGGCGGCAGACAAGGTACAGGAGATGGTCAGTGTCACGTATCTGATCAGAGCCTGAAATGACGAGGTTGGCCTCTCTTGTATCTCCAGTCCAGGTTCCGCTGGAAGTGGAACAGCGGGAGCCGAGGACCAGAAGGGACACGATTGCCTGCAGCTGCAGACCCGGAGACTGGTGGCAGAGGATGCGATCTTGGATGAGCAAAGACACCGTCAGGCCAGGATAAGCGTTTCCGTGCCAAGGATCAGCTGGGCTTAAGGAGGCACTCTGCAACTGTGGTGCTGGAACGCCTGGTGCTGTAAAGTCTCTGGAATACTTGCAGCAGGAAGTCGCCGCAGGTTGCGGGACTGTGATTGCAGGCACTTGCAGGGTAACAAGGAGACATGCCAGAGGCAGGAGCAGAGTCTCAAGGGTAGCCAGGGTCGGTAACAGGTGGGCAGCAGGGTACAAGGCAGCAGGCAGAAGTGAAGTCACGTGGATAGCCGGGTCTGGTAACAGGCGAGCAGCGCAGTACAAGGCAGCAGGCATAAACAGAGTCTAATGGGAAGCCAGGATCAGAAACCGGTAGTCAGGGTAGAAACAGGATCCAGACGCAGAGTCAAGGCAAGCCAGGTTCATTAACAGGTAATCAGGCAAGTAGTAGCAGGGTTCAGGTATCAGGGTACAGCTGAAGACCAGTCAGCACCGGTCTGAGGGCAGAGCACTTCCTTAAATAGGCTGGCTGGCGCCAACTGGCATTAGGGGCGCGCTCACGCGTGTGCACGCCGTCCGTCGCGCACGCGCAATTGGCATCTGCATCCGATCGTGTGCGCGCGCATGCGCGTGAGTGCATACCGAACGGAAACTAATAGTTCTCTTATACATCCGATCGTGTGCATGCGCGCGAGTGTGTACCGAACGGGAACCAATAGTTCTCTTACAGTCAGAGGCTGCGGACATAATACAGGAGATGGTCAGAGGCTGAAGACATTATACAGGAGGAGGTCAGAGGCTGCAGAAATGATACAGGAGGTAGTCAGGGGCTGCGGACTTGGTACAGGAGATGGTCAGAGGCTGCGGATATGATACAGGAGATGGCCAGAGACTGCGGACATAATACAAAAGATGGTCAGAAGCTGCAGACATGGTACAGGAGATGGTCAGAGGCTGCAGAAATGGTACAGGTGGTAGTCAGAGGCTGCGGAGATGGTACAGGAGATGGAGAGAAGCTGCGGACATGGTACAGGAGGTGGTCATAGGCTGCAGATATAGTACAGGTGATGGTTAGAGAATGTGGACATGGTACAGGAGATAGCAAGAGATTGTGAATAACTGTGGATTATGTAAAATCTCACCACTGTCGCTCGTGTCTGGTAAGTGCTGTTCTTCCTCAGTCCTCACCACATAGATAGCAGCCAAGCCATGGATAGATGGATGTTGCAACATGCAGGGGTCCGGTGATGTGAGTCTCTAACAGCCAAGGATCATCATGGATGGTGCATGGATAGGGTACAGTATGGTGGTGGTGGGAGTCCCCACAGGTTCCTCCAGCCATGGTGAGGTCCGGTCTTGTACGCGCTGGTCTTGGTGAGGCACCGCCGCTGAGACCGAGTGCCTTACATTCAAAAATGGCTCCAGGCGGAACCATTACATCACAGCGCATGCGCCCTCCCGGACAAAAATGGCAGAGCATGTATGGGCCCACAGACATATTTTTTAGGGGCGCCGCTGCCCGTAACTGACAATTATGGGCAGCCTGAAAATGGACTGAAATTTATGGGCTGCCCATAAATTAATGGGAGGTTGGCAACACTGCTGGCGACACTGGGGTTCAGCTGGGTCTGCAACGGTGACAATGAGAGTAACCCCCAACATTCCCTGCTCTCAGCTAAAGGCCATGTTCCCAAGAGAAAGAGCTCTTCCCCAGGTCAGGCTATTTATGTCCTCTCCCAGCATTCTTTTCTCTCCAGCCAGCTAGAACTTCGTAGTTTGCAGCAGCACTGGCTTCACGTAAAACCTGGCTCTCCGGTCCACATGTCCCATAACCCCATGCTTTCAGTAGTGGTCTCTCTCTCTCTCTCTCTCTGCTTTCTAGAAGTGATGCTGCATTGGCCAGGCTGAACACTAGAGGGGAACAAACTCAAGGCAGTCCTTGTTAAAGAATGTGTCAATGAGTCAAGAGTTAAACAATGTGCCACAATGACACAGGTAGACTAGCCAGCACCTGGCTACACTTTCTTTCTTTTTTTTTTCTTTCTTTCTTCTGTTTTTTGTCTCCAATGCCCTTTCCTGCTTTTCTTTCTTTCTTTCCTGAAGTCATGCCTATGTTCTTTAATGACATGAAAAAAATTTTCAACCAAAAAAAGTTACTGCACATTTTACCTTTTAACTGGTAGTGTCTTAAAAGCCTGAGAACTGAACTGCAAAGGGCTTAATATCAATTTTCCTGGAGCAAAACAGTTAAGGGGAATAAAGACTTAGACAAAATACCTAACATTTTTACTTGTAGTTGGTGCATTAACGCACTACTGTCTGTAATGAACTGTGAATATTTTCTTTGCTGTGGCCAAACAAGACATGACTTTCTCATGCAAACCTAACAAGTTTCTTCCTTCTTTAAATGAGGAGTGGAAGCTTTCAAGTAGTCTGTGAAATAACAGGGGCACAGCATGTTTAAAAATTGAAATTAAACTGAATCTCTCCAATCCATGTACAATTTTATGTATACTCAGCTCAGCAGCATATTTCTATTTAAGAATTCAATGATTTACATATAAAATCAAATGTTCCCCTATGGGAAAGGTTGGGGGCAAGTACACCTGATGAGTCTTGACAAATTAGTGCTAGTCCAGAGGAACTGTGTGGAGCTTCTCCGGAGCTGCACATACAGTATATAAACATGCTTAAAACATAGTGTTATTGTCATCCCCAAAACAAGTGTTTTAAAAGTTGCACAAAATCTAAGTTGTCATCTACAGTCATGACTTCTGGATGAGTAAGATACCAAAAGGAAAATGTTTTTTGAAGGAGAAATGCAAGCTGATATTGGCTCCTATAAGGGATCTGCTGCTTAAAGCTGAAATCCTGGCAGATATAAGACACACAGCTCTATATTCATTAAGAGATCCTTCCTTTTTACTTATTTTTTCACCACTTCACCTCTGGAAGATTTACCCCCTTCCTGACCAGGCTATTTTTTGTGATACAGCACTGCGTTACTTCAACTGACAAATGCGCGGGTGTGCGATGCTGCACCCTAATAAAATTGATGTCCTTTTTTTCCACAAATAGAGATTTTTTTGGTGGTATTTGATAACCTCTGTGATTTTTATTTTTTGTGCTATAAACAAAAATTGACCGACAGTTTTGAAAAAAAAGGCAATATTTTTTACTTTCTGCTCTAAAACACGTGCAATAAAAAAATGTAAAAAATTTAATTTCCTTAGCAATTTAGGCCAATATGTATTCTGCTACATATTTTTGGTAAAAAGATTCCCAATAAGCAGGCATGTACTGACCATCGGGACTACTGGGAGATTCCCGGTGGGCCAATGGCTCAGTGGGCCAGTCAGGTGCAGTCCTGGAGCCGCTCCTCTCTGACAGTGAGTGATTGCAATTTCACTCCTGTCAGGAGGAGCAGCTTCTGTCATATGCTGGAGAGAGCATTAGGCGTTATGCTCCCTCCAGCCTGCAGGGGGAGATAAACCAACGGCAGACTTTCCTTCCTCTCTCCCCTTATCACTTGTTATCACATGACTGGAGAGAGGAACGGGAAGCTGCTTTCAAAACTGTGAGTACATGTGGGAGGGGGAGGCTGATGTGAAGTGGGCTGCTGATTGGGACACTCTGATGTAAGGGGGACGCTGTTGGGGACACTCTGATGTAAGGGGGATGCTGTTGGGGACACTCTGATGTAAGGGGGATGCTGTTGGGGACACTCTGTAAGGGGGACGCTGTTGGGGACACTCTGATATAAGGGGGATGCTGTTGGGGACACTCTGATGTAAGGGGGACGCTGTTGGGGACACTCTGATGTAAGGGGGACGCTGTTGGGGACACTCTGATGTAAGGGGGATGCTGTTGGGGACACTCTGATGTAAGGGGGACGCTGTTGGGGACACTCTGATGTAAGGGGGACGCTGTTGGGGACACTCTGTAAGGGGTATGCTGTTGGGGACACTCAAAATTAAAGTGGGCCGGTCATGAGGAAGTCCAGGGCCAAATTTTTGTCCCAGTCCAGCCCTGCCAATAAGCGTGTATTAATTGGTTTGCGCAAAAGTTCTGTACTGACAGAACGGCAATCTGCCTTGTTTACATAGGCAGACCGCTGTTCTGTCAGTGTACCGAATGATCAGCGAGTCCCACAGACATTGGGTCCATGGGACCCGCTGATCATCTTGTTTGCGGGCTCTCTCATGCATCATCTTTAGAAGAGACTTCCTTCTGGGACGACAGTCATACAGACCAATTAGATTCAGTGTGCGGCATATGGTCTGAGCACTGACAGGCTGACCCCCAACCCCTTCAACCTCTGCAGCAATGCTGGCAGCACTCATACGTCTCTTTTCCAAAGACAACCTCTGGATATGACGCTGAGCATGTGCACTCATCTTCTTTGGTCGACCATGGCGAGGCCTGTTCTGAGTGGAAGCTGTCCTTTTAAACCACTGTATGGTCTTGGCCACCGTGCTGCAGCTCAGTTTCAGGGTCTTGGCAATATTCTTATAGCCTAGGTCATCTTTATGTAGAGCAACCATTCTTTTTTTCAGATCCTCAGAGAGTTCTTTGCCATGAGGTGCCATGTTGAACTTCCAGTGACCAGTATGAGAGAGTGAGAGCGAAACCACTAAATTTAACACACCTGCTCCCCATTCACACCTAAGACCTTGTAACACTAACGAGTCACATGACACCGGGGAGGGAATATGGCTAGTTGGGCCCAATTTGGACATTTTCACTTAGTGGTGTACTCACTTTTGTTGCCAGAGGTTTAGAAATTAATGGCTGTGTGTTGAGTTATTTTGAGGGGACAGTAAATTTACACTGTTATACAAGCTGTACACTCACTACTTTACATTGTAGCAAAGTGTCATTTCTTCAGTGTTGTCACATGAAAAGGTATAATAAAATATTTACAAAAATGTGAGGGGTGTACTCACTTTTGTTAGATACTGTATATATATACGTGATCCTGCGCTTTGCGGCCACCCTGTAGCAGTAAATGTGCTATGGGGTGGTCGGCAAGTGGCTAATGCAAGCAGTGTAAGTACCCACATCTGATTAGCATGAGCCTCTCACAGCCCTCTATACAGCAGAGCTCAGACTGCGGAAAGGAGAATAAGCAAGTAAAAAACAGTTGTGCTGCACTGCAAGAAGCATGCTGATTAGAAGAACAAAAGCAGAGTGACAAAGAGAGTTCATCACTGTGCTGCCTCTCCTTCACTGTCCAGTCAGAGAGTGAGGGTGTGGAGGAGACCTGTAAGTGTAGCTGAAATAGGAGCAGAGAAAAACAAGGTTGCCTCCCCTGTCAGATGGGGACAATAGTGGCATCCATCATATTCTGCTCCAATTCAGCAGGAGATCTGTTCACGGATTCTCTGCGGAACAGACCGAAAGGCACCTGGGTGAAAGGAGCCTAATGTTATCCAATCAAGTTTCCAATCACGGAAAAAAAGTTAATAGAAAATAGAGATTTTATTTGTTTTTCAAATGCTATACAAGATTTGTCATTTGAGTTGAAATCACAGCAACAATTTCTACCATTTTGACTGTCATGATTTTCTAAATCACTATCAGTCAAGTGACTTACTGAAATGCTGATCTTTATACAGTGCCTTGCAAAAGTATTCACCCCCCTTAGCATTTTTTGTGTTTTGTTGCCTCACTACCTGGAATTAACATGGCTTGTGTGAGGATTTGCATCATTTAATTTACAGAACATGCCCACAACTTTGAAGATGTTTTTTTTTTTTTTTTATTGTGAAGCAAACAACAAATAGGACAAAATAACAGAAAAAGTCAATGTGCATTACTATTCACCCCCCTAAAGTCAATACTTTGTAGTGTCACCTTTTACGACTATCACAGCTACAAGTCGCTTTGGGTAAGTCTCTATGAGCTTGCCACATCTTACTACTGGGATTTTTGCCCATTCCTCCTTGCAAAACTGCTCCAGCTCCTTTAAGTTGGATGGTTTGTGCTTGCGAACAGAAATCCTTAAGTCTGACCACAGATTTTGGATTGAGGTCTGGGCTTTGACTAGGCCATTCCAACATATTTACATGTTTCCCTTTAAACCATCAAGCACTTTAGCAGTGTGTTTGGGGTCATTGTCTTGCTGGAAGGTGAACCTCCACCCTAGCCTCAAATCACACACAGAGTGGTACGGGTTTTGCTCAAGAATATCCTTGTATTTAGCACCATCCTCAACCCTAACCAGCCCCAACTGCTGAAAAACATCCCCACAGCATGATGCTGCCACCACCATGTTTTACGGTGGGGATGGTATTCTTTGGGTGATGTGATGTGTTGGGTTTGCGCCAGACATAGCATTTTCTTTGATGGCCAAAAAGTTCGATTTTAGTCTCATCAGAGCAGAGCACCTTCCATCATACATTTTGGGAGTCTCCCACATGCCTTTTTCACAAACTCAAAATGTGCCATGTTATTTTTTGCTGAAAGTAATGGCTTTCTTCTGGCCACTTTGCTATAAAGCCCAACTCTGTAGAGTGTACAGCTTATTGTCGTCCTATGTACAGATACTCCAGTCTCTGCTGTGGAACTCTGCAGCTCCTCCGGGGTTACCTTAGGTCTCCGTGCTGCCTCTCTGATTAATGCCCTCCTTGCCCGGTCCGTGAGTTTTGGTGTGCGGCCGTCTCTTGGCAGGTTTTCTGTTGTAGAAACAAAAAACACAGCGCTAAAAAAACCTCTAAATAAGCTGCAGTTCAAATGTGCGATATACACAACAATATGGAACAAAACAAAAGGAACTGCGCTATACCCTCAGATATTGTTTGTGAAAATGAATGGTGTAAAACCAATTATATCAATCATATACAAGCATAAAATTAGAGAAATCAAAAATGTGGTCTGCCTAATATCAAATGCATATAAAACAATAGTACTAAACCACATATACTGTGAAAATAGGGTAATAAAACAACAAAGTCTATAAACCAGATGAATGGAAAAATCCTCTAGTGGAATGGGAAGAGTCCCAGGATAGCTCTTCATAGGAATCAGTGTGGAAAGGTAGAAATTGAGAAAACACCCATCAAAGTGATCCTCCACCACCTAAAATGCATGCTTACCAGAAGTAAGCTTTAACAAGCTCATCGATAAACCAGAGGCCTGATGGACAGTGGATGTGCAACATCCCTCTATGCGCTATAGCAGACAGCAGGAAGCTAGGTAAGAGCTTTTTATGGGCTTCATAACAAAGGGGGTGAATACATACGCACATGCCAATTATCATTTTTTTATTTCTGAAAAATTGTTTGATGTAAAGGAGGAGCCTGTGATGTCCCCAGCATCTGCAGTGTGTGAGATAGCGGTGGTGAGAGAAGCGCCTTGCCGCTGAGCTCTTGTTGCAGCTGATCAATACAAAAAGCGATCCCATTCAGCAGAGTATGTGAGTGAAACATCTACAATCTGATATATAGTATCCAAAGGGTGTTTTAATCTCTGCGCAATGGATATATAAATTTTCTCTTTACATGTTCGGGATTTGAGTGGAGGAGCGATTAGAATTAAAGAAGCAGTGAAAGAAGTAAAAGTAAAAAAACTTGCTTGACACTATTTTTGTTTCAATATTGTCACAATATAATTGACACTAATTGGTTTGGTTACAAACACCTAATGAACTGTGAGCACTTTATATGAAGGATTTTTCTAGGAAAAGGAAAACAACTTTGTATATCTTTGCACATTTGTATTTAATTATTTTGAAAGTGTTAAGTGGCACGGTATATATTTATTCAGATATAACTTGTATACTTTTTAAATAGCAGATATGTTTTAGAGCACGTGCACATTATAGTATGTTTTATCAGTAATGCATTTTTTGTGAACACATCACGTTTATAATGGTGGGATAAGCTTGATTTATACTCCACTTTAGAATTTATAAGAATTTTTTAGATTTAGGATTTTTGGAGGTATTTTTAGAAGCATTTTTTACCTCTTTTTACCTTTACCAATCTTAATGGGAATATGAGGACAATATGAGCGCAACTGACTATTTTATTATATATTGATCTTATCACATATTTTAGTTGCAGCTATATTATTTGGCTATCTCATATTAACCATTTGTTTTCCTAAGCAGTAATTTTTAACCACGTCAGCGCTTGAGCCCCTCTTTTTTACACATCCAAGATGTGAAGTGTCTTGTCTCCTGGTTTCTGAGGCTTAAGACGAAAAGGCGGTAACAGAATTTCCTGGTTGAGATGGAATAAAGAGACCATCTTAAGGAAAAAAGACAGGTCAGTTTGGACTGGAAGAGTCTGGGGTTCATCCATCAATATGTTCAGAAAAATGATGTACCAAGTTCTCATGGGCTAGGCCAGAGGAAATAGAATTACTGGAATTCTTCCACTTGAATGCCTAAAAGCAGAAGAGGTAGCTGCAATGGCAGAAAGGCATAGAGTACAGCCATGGCCAAAAGTTTAAAGAAATAATAACTTTCACAAAGTCTGTTTCCTCAGTTTTTGTGATGGCAATTTGCATATACTTCAGATTGTTATGAGTGATCAGATGAATTGAAATTAATTGCAAAGTCCCTCTTTGCCATGAAAATGAACTTAATCCTATAAAAAATGTTTCCACTGCATTTGTGAAGAAGGCTTTAGGGCGCCCAAGAAAGTCCAGCAAGCGCCAGGACAATCTCCTACAGTTGATTTAGCTATGGGATCGGTAGACATGTGCACATTGAAATATTTTGTTTCGGAATTTCGTTTTCGTCCGAAAAATACATTTATTTAGTTACTCCCGAAATTCGCTTTTATTTATTTAATTTTTCGATAAAAATTGCATTCGTCCGAAAATCCAAATTAAGGTCAAATCTGTCATTGAAGGCTTATGGTGTCTGTCGAATGTTCAAAGAAGATTCGACGGAGCAGCTAAACTATACGACGCTGTATAGTTTACCTGCTCCGCCGAATCTTCTCACAACTTTCAACAGACACCATAAGCCAAAGTATGTGTATACTTAGTTCTAGCTATTTTACTGCTCCTCCTCTTTGGTTACAATCAGCCAATAACATTCATCATCATGATTTTTTTAATTTATCTTTTCTCCCCTACGTCGAATCTTTTCTCCCCTACGTCGAATCTTTTCTCCCCTACGTCGAATCTTTTCTCCCCTACGTCGAATCTTTTCTCTCTATGTAGAATAATCTTGGACTAATAGAGTTAAGGTTAGGCACATTCGACCACAGGTTTGATGGACACAGATTGTTATTGTCATCATCATGTGGAATCTCCTATCTATATCGAACTGTTGTAGCAACGAAAACGAAAATAAAGCATTTGTTTATGTTGGATCTTTCGTTTTTCGGACTCTGCACTTTTTCGTTATCGTTTGTTAAAACGATAACGAAAATACCTGAAATTCGCACGAAAATGCATTCGGACGAAAACGAATGCACATGTCTAGGGATCGGGGCACCACCAGTGCAGAGCTTGCTCAGGAATAGCAGCAGGAAGGTGTGAAGGGAATCTGCATGCACAGTGAGGTGAAGACTTTTGGAGGACGACCTGGTGTCAAGAAGGGAAGCAAAGAAGGCACTTCTCTCCAGAAAAAACATCAGGGACAGACTGATATTCTGCAAAAGGTACAGGGATTGGGCTGTTAAGGATTAGGGTAAAGTAATTTTCTCGGATGAATCCCCTTTCTGATTGTTTGGAGCATCCGGAAAAAACCTTGCCCGGAGAAGAAAGAGTGAGCGCTACCATCAGTCCTGTGTCATGCTAACAGTAAAGCATCCAGAGACCATTCATGTGTGGGGCTGCGTCTCAGCCAAGGAAGTGGGCTCACTCACAATTTTGCCTAAGAACCCAACCATGAATAAAGAATGGTACAAAAACATCCTCCGAGAGCAACTTCTCCCAAACTTTCAAAAACAGTTTCGTGACGAACAATGCCTTTTCCAGCATGATGGAGCACCTTGCCATATTGCAAAGTGATAACTTAGTGGCTTGGGGAACAAAACAGCAACATTTTGGGTCCATGGCCAGGAAACTCCCCAGACCTTAATCTCATTGGGAACTTCTGGTCAATCCTCAAGAGGTGGGTGAACAAAAAAAAACCAAAATGCTGACAAACTCCAAGCAATGATTATGCAGAAATGGGCTGCCATCAGTCAGGTTGTGGCCCAGAAGTTGATTGACAGCATGCCAGGGTGAATTGCAGGGGGAAAAAGAAACGTCAGCACTGCAAATATTGACTCTGCATAAACTTAATGTAATTGTCACTAAAAGCCTTTGACACTTGTGAAATGCTTGTAATTATACTTCTGTAAATCATAGTAACATCTGACAAAAAGATCCAAAAACTGAATATTTATGTCATTCTCAAAACTTTTAGACACGTCTGTAGGAAGAACTAGTCCACCGGTGTCACCAGAACATCACAAACACTTGAGGATTCCTGGTCCTAACAAACCTGTCCAGCGTTGCAATGACACCGTCTGGTGCGAGGCAGGGGTACTATTGTGATGAGTAGGGATGAGCCGAACACCCCCGGTTCGCTTCGCACCAGAACTTGCAAACAGACAAAAATTTTGTGCAAACATGCGAACACACGTTAAAGTCTATGGGACATGAATGTGAAAAATCAAAAGTGCTAATTTTAAAGGTTTATATGCATGTTATTGCCATAAAAAGTGTTTGGGGACCCGGGTACTGCCCCAAGGGACATGGATCAATACATAAAAACGTTTTTAAAATGGCAGTTTTTTCAGGAGCAGTGATTTTAGGAATGCTTAAAGTGAAACAATAAAAATTAAATATTCCTTTTAAATATCGTGCCTAGGGGGTTCCCTTGGTCTGCCTGTAAAGTAGCACATTTTTCCCATGTTTAGAAAAGTACTGCAGCAAAATGACATTTCTAAATGAAAAAATGTAACTTAAAATTGCTCACGCTATAATGTATTGCCAGATCCCAGCAATATACATAAAAAATCATTAAAGAAAACAGTGTGCGTTAATATCCATACCAGACCTCGGGGGGGAACCCATGCCATTTTTTTCTTAATTCTGTCATAGGGCTCCCCTTAACCACTTCAATACACTATATTATATATTATACACTGCACTATATATCCTGCACTGTATTATATATACTACACTGAGGGCACTATATACTCTGAACTGCAGTATATATATATACTATACGGACTGCACTTTATACTCTGAACTGCACTACATGATGGGCATTGTATTATATACTGTGTACACCGCCTGAAGTGTATTTGAAACTGTACACACTGTATTATATACTGTGCACACCGCCTGCACTGTATTATCTACTGTAAACCGCTGAGTGCACTGTATATATAGGCTACGCCTATAGGGGTATTCAGATCCCCTTAATTTTTTCACTCTTTGTTATATTGCAGCCATTTGCTAAAATCATTTAAGTTCTTTTTTTCCTCATTAATGTACACACGGCACCCCATATTGACAGAAAAACACAGAATTGTTGACATTTTTGCAGATTTATTAAAAAAGAAAAACTGAAATATCACATGGTCCTAAGTATTCAGACCCTTTGCTGTGACACTCATATATTGGTACAGGTACTGTCCATTTCTTCTGATCATCCTTGAGATGGTTCTACACCTTCATTTGAGTCCAGCTGTGTTTGATTATACTGATTGGACTTGATTAGGAAAGCCACACACCTGTCTATATAAGACCTTACAGCTCACAGTGCATGTCAGAGCAAATGAGAATCATGAGGTCAAAGGAACTGCCTAAAGAGCTCAGAGACAGAATTGTGGCAAGGCACAGATCTGGCCAAGGTTACAAAAAAATTCTGCTGCACTTAGGGTTCCTAAGAGCACAGTGGCCTCCATAATCCTTAAATGGAAGACGTTTGGGATGACCAGAACCCTTCCTAGAGCTGGCCGTCCAGCCAAACTGAGCTATCGGGGGGAGAAGAGCCTTGGTGAGAGAGGTAAAGAAGAACCCAAATATCACTGTGGCTGAGCTCCAGAGATGCAGTTGGGAGATGGGAGAAAGTTGTAGAAAGTCAACCATCGCTGCAGTCCTCCACCAGTCGGGGCTTTATGGCAGAGTGGCTCGACGGAAGCCTCTCCTCAGTGCAAGACACATAAAAGCCCGCATGGAGTTTGCTAAAAAACACCTGAAGGACTCCAAGATGGTGAGAAATAAGATTCTTTGGTCTGATGAGACCAAGATAGAACTTTTTGGCCTTAATTCTAAGCGGTATGTGTGGAGAAAACCAGGCACTGCTCATCACCTGTCCAATACAGTCCCAACAGTGAAGCATGGTGGTGGCAGCATCATGCTGTGGGGGTGTTTTTCAGCTGCAGGGACAGGACGACTGGTTGCAATCGAGGGAAAGATGAATGCGGCCAAGTACAGGGATATCCTGGACGAAAACCTTCTCCAGAGTGCTCAGGACCTCAGACTGGGCCGAAGGCTAAAATAACGAATGAGTGGCTTCACAACAACTCTGTGACTGTTCTTGAATGGCCCAGCCAGAGCCCTGACTTAAACCCAATTGAGCATCTCTGGAGATATCTAAAAATGGCTGTCCACCAACGTTTACCATCCAACCTGACAGAACTGGAGAGGATCTGCAAGGAGGAATGGCAGAGGATCCCCAAATCCAGGTGTGAAAAACTTGTTGCATCTTTCCCAAAAAGACTCATGGCTGTATTAGATCAAAAGGGTGCTTCTACTAAATACTGAGCAAAGGGTCTGAATACTTAGGGCCATATGATACTTCAGTTTTTCTTTTTTTAATAAATCCGCAAAAATGTCAACAATTCTGTGTTTTTCTGTCAATAAGGGGTGCTGTGTGTACATTAATGATGAAAAAAATTAACTTAAATGATTTTAGCAAATGGCTGCAATATAACAAAGAGTGAAAAATTTAAAGGGGTCTGAATACTTTCCGTCCCCACTGTATGCACTGTATGTATGTATGTATATATATATATAAATTTTATATATATATATATATATATATATATATATATATATATATATATATATTTATATAAAGTATCTCACAAAAGTGAGTACACCCCTCACATTTTTGTAAATATTTTATTATATATCTTCATGTGACAACACTGAAGAAATGACACTTTCCTACAATGTAAAGTAGTGAGTGTATAGCTTGTATAACAGTGTAAATTTGCTGTCCCCTCAAAATAACTTATTACACAATCATTAATGTCTAAACCGTTGGCAACAAAAGTGAGTACACCCCTAAGTGAAAATGACCAAATTGGGCTGAATTAGCCATTTTCCCTCCCCGGTGTCATGTGACTTGTTAGTGTTATGAGGTTTCGGGTGTGAATGGGGAGCAGGTGTGTTAAATTAAAAATGTTATCACTCTCACTCTCTCATATTGATCACTGAAAGTTCAGAATGGCACCTCATGACAAAGAATTCTCTAAGGATCTAAAAAAAAAAGAATTTTTGCTCTACATAAAGATGGCCTAGGCTATAAGAAGATTGCCAAGGCTCTGAAACTGAAGCTACAGCACATTGGCCAAGACCATACAGTGATTTAACAGGACAGGTTCCACTCAGAACAGGCCTCGCTATGGTCGACCAAAAAAGTTGAGTGCAGGTGCTCAGCGTCATATCCAGAGGTTGTCTTTGGGAAATAGACATATGAGTGCCGCCAGCATTGCTGCAGAGGTTAAAGGGGTGGGGGGGTCAGCCTGTCAGTGCTCAGACCATACACCGCACACTGCATCAAATTGGTCTGCATGGCTGTCATCGCAGAAGGAAGCCTCTTCTGAAGATGATGCACAAGAAAGCCCCCAAACAGTTTGCTGAAGACAAGCAGACTAAGGACATGGATTACTGGAACCATGTACTGTGGTCTGATGAGACCAAGATAAACGTATTTGGTTCAGATGTTGTCAAGTGTGTGTGACAGCAACCAGGTGAGGAGTACAGAGACAAATGTGTCTTGCCTACAGTCAAGCATGGGGATGGAAGTGTCATGGTCTGGGACTGCATGAGTGCTGCCAGCACTGGGGAGCTACAGTTCATTGAGGAAACCATTAATGCCAACATGTACTGTGACATATTGAAGCAGAGCATGACCCCCTCCCTTCGGAAACTGGGACGCAGGGCAGTATTCCAACATAACAACCACAAACACATCTCCAAGATGACCACTGCCTTGCTAATGAAGCTGAGGGTAAAGGTGATGGACTGGCCAAGCATGTCTCCAGACCTAAACCCTATTGAGCATCTGTGGGGCATCTTCAAGCGGAAGGTGGAGGAGCGCAAGATCTCTAACATCCACCAACTCTGTGATGTCGTGATGGAGGAGTGGAAGAGGACTACAGTGGCAACCTGTGAAGCTCTGGTGAGCTCCTTGTCCAAAAGGGTTAAGGCAGTGCTTGAAAAAATTGGTGGACACACAAAATATTGACACTTTGAGCCTGATTTGGACATTTTCACTTAGGGGTGTCCTCACTTTTGTTGCCAGCAGGTTAAGACAGTTGTTTTGAGGGGACAACAAATTTACACTGTTATACAAGCTGTACATTCACTAGTTTACATTGTAGCAAAGTGTAATTTCTTCAGTGTTGTCACATGAAAAGATATAATAAAATATTTGCAAAAATTGTGAGGGGAGATACTGTATATATCAAATACACTGCCTGTACTGACTGAATATAGAGTTTACACTGTGTATATATAGGCTACGCTGAATGCAGAGTATATATATATATATATATATATATATATATATATATATATATATATATATATATATATATATATATATACACAGTGTCTCACAAAAGTGAATACACCCCTCACATTTTTGTAAATATTTTATTATATCTTTTTATGTGTCAACGCTGAAGATATTACACTTTGCTACAATGTAAAGTACTGAGTGTACAGCTTGTATAACAGTGTAAATTTGCTGTCCCCTCAAAATAACTCAACACACAGCCATTAATGTCTAAACCGCTGGCAACAAACGTGAGTACACCCCTAAGTGAAAATGTCCAAATTGGGCCCAAATTGTCAATATTTTGTGTGGCCACCATTATTTTCCAGCACTGCCTTAGCCTTCTTGGGCATGGAGTTCACCAGAGCTTCACAGGTTGCCACTGGAGTCCTCTTCCACTCCTCCATGACGCCATCATGGAGCTGGTGGATGTTAGAGACCTTGTGCTCCTCCACCTCCTGTTTGAAGATGTCCCACAGAAGCTCAATATTGTTTAGGTCTGGAGACATGCTTGGCTAGTCTATTACCTTTACCCTCAGCTTCTTTAACAAGGCAGTGGTCATCTTGGAGGTGTGTTTGGGGTCATTGTCATGTTGTCATACTGCCCTGCAGCCCAGTCTCCAAAGGTAGGGGATCATGCTCTGCTTCAGTATGTCACAGTACATGTTGGCATTCATGGTTCATAAATTGTAGCTCCCCAGTGCCAGGAGCACTCATGCAGCCCCAGATCATGACACTCCTACCACCATGCTTGACTGTAGGCAAGACACACTTGTCTTTGTCTGAACCAAATAAGTTTATCTGGGTCTCATCAGATCACAGGACATGGTTCCAGTAATCCATGTCCTTAGTCTGCTTGCCTTTTGCAAACTGCGGGCTTTCTAGTGCATCATCTTTAGAAGAGGCTTCCTTCTGGGACGACAGCCATGCAGACTAATTTTATGCAGTGTGCGGCATATGGTCTGAGTACTGACTGGCTGACCCCCCACCCCCTCAACCTCTGCAGCAATGTTGGCAGCACTCATACATCTATTTCCCAAAGACAACCTCTGGATATGACGCTGAGCACGTGCACTCAGCTTCTTTGGTTGACATTGGTGAGTGAAAGAGTGAGAGCGATACCACCAAATTTAACACACCTGCTCCCCATTCACACCTGAGATCCTGAAACACTAACGAGTCACATGACACCGGGGAGGAAAAATGGCTAATTGGGCCCAATTTGTACATTTTCACTTAGTGGTGTACTCACTTTTGTTGCCAGCGGTTTAGACATTAATGGCTGTGTGTTGAGTTATGTTGAAGGGACAGCAAATTTACACTGTTATACAAGCCATACACTCACTACTTTACATTGTAGCAAAGTGTCATTTCTTCAGTGTTGTCATATGAAAAGATATAATAAAATATTTACAAAAATGTGAGGGGTGTACTCACTTTTGTGAGATACTGTGTATATATATACTACTCTATGTATATATATCAATTACACTGCCACTAACTAACCTGACTGCCTAATCTAGCTCAATCTCTCTATTTCAATCCACTATAACACATTATACGGGTGCTGTGTAAGCAGCCTTATATAGTGTGGAGTGTGGACTTAATCCCCCTGAGCCATGATTGGCACCCTGCCTTTGGCCAAATATGGCTCTTGCTGAGGAGCGTGCTGTGATTGGCCAAAGCATGCAAGTCAGGTGTATGCTTTGGCCAATCATCATACAGCAATGCACTGCTGTCTTGCAGTGCATTATGGGACACTCAAATTTGCCCCATAAAATTCGCTGTTCGGCGAACGGTCGAACACCCGATGTGATGAGCAATGATAAGTCAGAGGATATGGATCCGTAAAAAGCTATTCTCCCAATCCCAGATGAAACCACTGAGAAGCTAGCTATTTTTGTGCAGTGAGCTGCACAGCTGTGACCATCACCTTCAGACACTAGCAAAAAACTGAAGCCTTGCCAGGAGGGGTTTGCCCAGAAGAGGACTTCCTGTCTTGTTTTTATTCCAGTGTCCAATTACCTGAAGGTGGCAGCAAATCCTGTTTATAATGTATATAAGGATGCTACAAATACTACAAATCATTTATCCTGTGTAGCCAGTTGTAGCCGATAATCCTCCCTTCCCCGAGCTGCTGTGTGAGGCAGAGTTATGCAGCTGGCTTTGTGATCCTCTTCTTCCCCAACGGTGTGCTGCAAAGCTGTGTGTGTGAGGAGGTTGTGATTCTTATCCCCTCTTTACTGCTGCTGACAGGAATGGCTGTGCTGCACTAAGACTTTGTGCCTGTGCATGCGGATACGTTCCCCTGCTCACTCCCTGCCAGGATCTGTGTGAGAGCGACTCTGTAATCATCCTCTGCTTGCTCCTTCACCCTCCCCTTCTGCAACAGTGACAGGGAGCCAATCAGAGGGCATGGGGAGTCAAAACCAGAAGAGGAAAGAGGACTCACTGTGCAGTCACTATGAATGATGGGAATTGTGGTTTCAAAGGGACGCTGCACCATACTTGTTATTGGAAGTTAACAGGCTGTGGACTTCAATTCCCACAAATCTCTGTACCTAGAGGAGGAGAGACAGGGCTGCTTTTCCGGGGCAAAATCAAGATGCTGAGGGTCTTTACTGAGGAGAAGCTGAGCTGAGAGGACCAGCTGTGAGACTTGCCACAGTTGTATCAGGGAGAGAGAGTCATACAAAGAGGACTTGCTGCTGGTGCCTGACTGCCTATATCAGAAGGAGGACAGACCTTCTTCTGAGTTTGCCAGCATTTTTCTAGGACTAACCCACATGTGTGAACTAAAGCTGAGGGACTGAGCCTCCCGGACTTGATGCCTGGAACCGCTAACTGCCAAGCATGTGGAACAAGACTCATTGCTTGCTAGGAGTGGTGAGAGGAGATACCACACTTAACCCCTCGCTACACCCAGTTCCAATAGACTGCTTGTTACTTAGCAGCCCTGCTGCTATCCACCACATACCCTTCAAGAGACAGATTCTTGTGCACCACCCAGAGAAAGGCCCCATCGCAAGCCAGCCAACACTAACATTCAGGCACCAGGTCCTTTAGACCCCACCATCTATGTGTACCCTGCTCAGGAACACTTACATATACACCCATATTGGGTATTAGTATAGAGTGCACTCAAGAAAATTATCATTGCATTAACTGGGCCTGATCCTGCTCATTATTATCTCAGTTAAAACTTGAGTTTAGTTAATTCATCCTGTTATGGGCCAGTGTTAACTTTACTTAGTTCTGCAACTTTGAAGTGTTCTATTGCTTGATGCTAGGTCTTGCACTTTTTACCTGTGTAGCCAGGTGCTGGCTAAATTGCTTGTGTCATCGAAGGGGACACTCTACAACATTAGCCACAGTGAGGCTGTTCCCTCCAGCACTCGGCTTAGTCCCTATAAGGTCATATCCTGAATACAGAGCGAGACCCGACAGAAGAACAAAGGATCTTGGGACATGTAGTCCAAAGAGTCAAATTTACACTGGGAATGGATCGTCATGGACTACAAGTTGCAGCTGGCTGGAGGGAGAGAACAGAATGCTGGGAGAAGTGATACATAGCCTGTGTTGGGGAGGAGTCGGTCTCTTGGGACCATGGCCTTCAGATGGGAGCAGGGGCATGTACGCTTGGAGGGTCACGAGCCTCAACCTAGTCAGTGTGGAAAGCTCTTTGATGGATGGATGTGCGGAGCACCATCGCCAGCTTGCTGTCGACTGAGTGACAATCGGATGTCGCCTTCTTCGTCCTAGACACAGATCATGCTGAATCCCAGCGACACAAAGGTGTGCGGTCAGAAACCAGCTACAGGGGTCTATCCTGGAACTTCTGATAATTTAATGTTGATATTTGTTCTCAGAGGTTGGGGGCCTGTGACACCAGGAGTTTGAGGAAGCAGTCTGATAGAGAAAAAGGTCATTGTTCCCCCTTTTGTCCCTGGCATCATAGGTTCTATAAACGTCTACTATTTTTGCTGTTCATTTTATTAGTTTCTCTTTACATTGCATAACTGCTTATATGTACCTAAAGTAAGAGTCTGAAATTATAGCAATATTCGCGTAAACCATTATTTCTCTACCTGTTTTAAGAACGTTAAGTAAAACAACACTTTATTACTTTAGTGCAGTTTGGTGTCTGTGCATTGTCTTTCAGAAATGTCCAAACCCAGAGGTGTCGGGAGACTTGCAAGGTCAGGGCAACCTTGGGGTCAATCATCTTAAAGAGGGTGGTGCTACATTTATGGGTTGGCCTAGCAAGTTGTGTGATGAGTCAAGAGTTGAAGGAAGGATGGACTCATCTGTAGCAGCCACTTGGGGTCAAGAGCAAGGCAGTCGGTTGGAGTTGTGCACAGTGGTGGAGATACCCAGAGTCAAAGGGACGGAGAGGGAAGTGCGGCAGCTGGTAAGGAAGGCCGTTCCAGAATAAGGGGCCCATCTCATTGATATGAGAACTGAGTACAGCTTAGAGTGCACCAATGCCTTGTTATAATTGATAGTGGCTATACCAACTGGTTTCCAGAAGGATGTTGTGAGCTTGGTGGAAGGAATATCGGTTCAAGTAATACCATTATTGCTGGCTGGGGACCTGGAAAAGAATCACTTACAGTTGGGTCACTAAGCCCAGTGTTGGAGGAAGCCGATGTACCTGCTGTCGGTTTGCCGCCTGCCTCTTTCTATACTGACATGAGCAAGAGTATAGTGAAGAATAGTACAGCTTCAGTCCATCAAGAATATTGGAAGCTTTAGTTCTGCTCAGGGTGGATTCCAACCCCTGGTGAAGAGGAAGTATTCAAATGCTGGATGGATCAGGCCATACAAGCAGTGGAAGAGTGGAGCTTGCCAGAGGTGGTGAAAAGACAGATTATAAGCGAAAGTGTTAGAAGCCCCGCAGCAGATGTAATCCATAGTCTGAGAAGCCCTGTGTGCTGTGTATGGCAGAGTGGAAAAACTCCCTGACCTAATGTACAAATTTTAGCACACTTTTTAAACCAAGGTGAGAGACTGTCTGATTATGTTGTCAGAGTGGATCGGATCTTACACCAGATCATTCTGAAAAAGGGAATTGATCCCTGTGATGCTGACAAACCCGATTGTGTTGAGACTACTACTCAGGAGAAGTGGTCCCTACTTATCCCGAACTGGTGAAAGAAGTGAGGGAAGATGAGGCCTTGTTAAATGAAAAAAATCAAGGATCTAAGGAACTGTCAAGATCCAATCCCAAAGCAGAGAAGATGTCAGCTTGGATGACTTAGGTGAAAAAGAGTTGAGCACAGTGATGAGGAGGCAGAGAAATACTTCAGCTCCCCTATTGTCTAGTCTGTCGCTGAGGTGGCCCCAGTTGAGTTACTTACTCAAGTCGTTCAAACTCAGGATAAGATGCAGCAAACTTTGCTACAAGCATTAGAAGCACAGACTAATATGCAGATGGCGAAGCCTGATTCAAGGAAGTGAATCTGCTGTGGATAACTGGGGCATTTCAAAGCACAGTGCCCTCAGAAGAAGGCTGAACCAGATCTTATGGCCGAAGTGGTGAAAGCTTTACAGAAGCTTTTCTTTGCTCAAAAGGTAGGAAACCTCAAAGGGTCTCAGTGAAGGAGCCAGCTGAGAACCCCGACAAGGTCAAGAGCTCCAAAGGTGGAAAGAATGGGAAGATCAAGCTTTAGCGCCAGAAGAAGGCCTCAGGGCATGTAGTTGCACCCTCACCCGAGCTGAACAACAAGCCATTTAAATTGGGAAAACGGGCACAGAGAGTCAATGCTTCCCCACCCCCCAAGGCCACTGTTAGGTCTTCTCAGCTGTTAGTAATGGAAGGAGGGAATCTAGCTCTCTCTAGAAAAGCAAGCTGTTCTGCCAAAAAGACTGATAGGGCCTTCCCCCATTGTGTCAGTATAAGTGGAAGCCATCTATACCAAAACACTATTGTGCACTGGAGCACATTTTGAAGCACATTTCCCTGTGTAAGCTGGAAAAGCTGGAGATCTGGGGAATTGGGACTGAGAAATCAGGGTTGCCAGCCTCAGTAAAACCAGGGACAGTATGTAAAAATCCATTTTTTTTTTTTTTACATCTGTCTCTGAAATGTCTCTTACGGACATCTTTTTGGTCTAAAAATCCAGAGATGATAGCTGCCCCACCTCCCCAGTACCTTCTCAGCCAATAGAAACATGTCTGTGTATACTGTGTGTACATGTATGCGTATACTGTGTGATTGTATACTGTGTGTCCCCATAATCTCTGATTGCCTGGGGGCCCCATAATCTCCTATTGCCCGGGGGCCCCATGAGTGGTCAGTCCGCTCCTGGTCGCAGGTCACCTTCATTGTCCTAGATACAGATCTTGCTGAATCTCAGTGACGCAAAGGTGTGCAGTCAGGCACTGTCTCTGGTGGCAGATTCTACAGGGGTCTATCCTGGAACTTCCTATCCCCTTGAGTCTGGTATCTTCTGGATCGGTGAACAGACCAAAAAGCCCACCCTCTATACACCCTAATGCCCCATACACACGAGCGGACTTTACGGCAGACTTTGCTTGGGGGACTTTACGCCGGACTTTGTCGGCTCCTTGCGCCGGACTTAAAAAGGGACGGACTTGGACACACACGATCACTGCAAAAGTCTGCTGGTTTGGAACGCGGTGACGTACAGCACGTACAACGGGACTATAAAAAGGAAGTTCAAGCCCCACTATGGCACCCTTTGGGCTCCTTCTGCTAATCTCGTGTTTATTTCGTGTTAGTAGAAGTTTGGTTAGAGACGATTCGCGCTTTTCACACTTCAGGTTATTTCGATCGTTTTCTGCGGTTCAGTTTGTGCTTGTGAGGTTTGTATCTGCTTTTCAGTGCGTGTTGGTCAGTTCGTAACCTGCCTTGCAGGACGCTCTGGTCCGCTCGTTCCTGATTTTCAGGTCGTTCTTTATAGGCCTTGCTGTTCTTCAGTGCGTTTGTTATAAGTTTGTTTGTTTGACCAGCTGACCGTTTTGAAGCCATGTCGCGTGGACGTACACATTCTCGAATTCGTGCTGCGTGGGGACTTGGTGTTGGGGTTAATACTTTGACCCGAGTCCAGTCCATGAAGAGGGCGAGGAGGAGTTCATGGATGAAGAATTGGTTGCGCCAGCGTGACCAATTCTCGCATATGCCTTTGCTCCGTGAGCTCCGTGAGAATAATCCTGAGGATTTCAGGAATTATCTCCGGATGACGGACCCCATTTTTGAGCGTCTGCTGGCTATGCTGACCCCCTATATCAGCAGGCAGGATACCTGCATGAGGCAAGCCATCAGTGCGGAGCAGAGGCTAGTTGCCACTTTACGTTACTTGGCGACTGGGAGAAGTCTTCAGGACTTGAAGTTCTCGACAGGCATCCCCCCCCCAGGCTCTGGGGATAATAATCCCAGAGACTTGTTCTGCCATCATTCAGGTCTTGCAGAAGGACTATATGAAGGTAAGTTTTATCCTTTAACATTACATGATATGTATTAAATGTTTGCTAATCTATTGTCTAAATGTCCTCCTTACCTAATTACCATGCTTGGAATATGCTGTAAATGTCCCCTTTATCTTCATGCATGCCAGTTTTTTGACATTAATCATTTTTTGCCCTACATGCATATTTACCTTCAATAACCTCCACACCATGCAATCCTGGGTCCATTTATATCTCTAGCCTATAGTCCCTTGAACAATGTATATTGTCAGCTCCATTGAACTGTTTGACCCTCCCCCACCCCCTCAAATGTTTGAAACTGTCAGGTGTGTTTCCTAACCTAATTATAACCCCTCCCCCACCCCTCAAATGTTTGAAACTGTCAGGTGTGTTTTTGACCCTAATTAGAACCCCCCCACCCCTCAAATGTTTGAAACTGTCAGGTGTGTTTTTGACCCTAATTAGAACCCCTCCCCCACCCCTCAAATGTTTGAAACTGTCAGGTGTGTTTTTGACCCTAATTAGAACCCCTCACCCACTCCCTCAAATGTTTGAAACTGTCAGGTGTGTTTCTTAACCTAATTATAACCCCTCCCCCACCCCTCAAATGTTTGAAACTGTCAGGTGTGTTTTTGACCCTAATTAGAACCCCTCACCCACCCCCTCAAATGTTTGAAACTGTCAGGTGTGTTTCTTAACCTAATTAGAACCCCTCCCCCACCCCTCAAATGTTTGAAACTGTCAGGTGTGTTTCTTAACCTAATTAGAACCTCTCCCCCCACATTCAAATTGATCAATGGGCCATCAGAGGGGGTGATTAATCTTATAAGTGTGCCTTATGTTTTTTATAATTTAAATTACAAACACACATATTAATAATGTTTGATTGCTGTTGTTCACTAATGTTTTTGTGTAATCTGATATCCAAGTTATGTTTAAAAGCCCTTATCTTAATTTTTTTTTTCACTCCACAGTTTCCTTCCAGTAGACAGGAATGGCAGACTGTGGCCTCCCAGTTCGCTGACCGTTGGGACTTTCCCAACTGCAATTGACGGGAAGCATGTCCGCATTGTGCCACCACTGCATTCGGGGTCTTATTTCTTTAACTACAAGGGGTTCCATAGTGTAGTTTTGATGGCGGTGGTCTCGGCACATTTGGACTTTCTGTTTGTGGACGTGGGGAAGAATGGCCGGATGTCTGACGGAGGAGTCTTTGCACAGACCGAGCTGTGCCAGCGTCTCCAGACTGGTGGCCTGGGATTGCCACCTGATGACCAGAATGTGGATGGACTCCCCTCAGTTTTTATCGCTGATGAAGCGTTTGCTCTCGGTGAGCACTTGATGAGGCCGTTCCCCCAAAGGACACTCACCCCTGAGAGGAGGGTATTTAATTACCGGCTGGCCAGAGCAAGAAGAGTTGTGGAGAATGCCTTTGGGATTCTGGCCAGCCGGTTCCGTTTGTTCCTTTCAGCCATAAATCTGGCGGACTATGAAATTAATCACGTCATACTTGCTTGCTGCATACTACATAACTTTTTACGTAGACATTCTGCTACATATCTTACCTCTGTTGGGCCTGAGGCCGGACTTGTACAAGATGAAACATTGGCAGGCCTGGAAATTGGCCGTATTGGCTTGGCCCCCCGAACCGCACATCAAGTGCGTGAGCGATATGTGAATTATTTTAATGATCGGGGGGCCATTGCTATTCAACAAGAGCTTTAATTTTTACAAAAAATAAAAAAAATAAATTTTGGATAAAATATCTTGTTTTTCGTCTTGTTTGCATTTAGTTTGGTCTGTCTCCTAGTGCACTTGTAGTAGTGGCAAGTGCATTTACCTTTAGTTAATAAGGCCCTTTGTCACTGTAACCACACAAAAATTTGCAAAACATATAGAAATAATCAGCCACACACATTGTAGTAGTAAAAACATTTTACTGTGTGCACATTGAAAGGTGCATTTTTTTGAAAAATTTTTATTTATTTTATTTTTTCGTTTTTTTTTTTTTTGGTTTTTTGTTTTTTTTGTTTATTTTTTTATCATTTTAAAAAATATATTTTTTTGGTTTTAACGTTATTAAAGGCATATTTAAACAAAAATAGACCTTGTTTAAAATCTTAAAATTCACAACAGTGTTTTGAAAAACATACAAAAAAATAAAAGAACTTACAAAGTTCAACATTTTAAGAACGGTGCTGGTGATGTCACTCTTGTAAATCGTTAATGTTTAAGATGCTCAAAATTGAGCATTACAAAAGGGACAAGTCAACATGTGCTATCTCCCATCATGGGTGAGCAATGTACGTGTTTTGTGTGTGCAATCCCTTTGTTCCTCTTACCACTAAATAATTTTGAGGATGAAGGGGTTGCAAACACAAAACAAGTACATTGATATCCCATGATGGAAGATAGCACATGATGATACACCGTGTGCATCATAAAAAAAATTTTGGAACGAAAAAACTTTAAAAACAAATTTCAAGAAGAAGCAAACTTCACAAGGAAATGAAGAACATGATTGATGTTTTTAGGCAAAACGTTATTATATTCTGCCCAAAACATCAATCATGTTCTTCATTTCCTGTTGCATGGAGTCCAGGCGAAGTTGCATGCTGTGAATTTGGTCATGCATTTTATCAATTTGGCCATTCCACAGCATTATCTGGCCAATCAGTCTTTGGGCACTGTCTGTGCTGAATGGCTCTGCCGCTTGGCCTTCCACAACCAGAAGCTCACCTAAGATGTGTGAAAAAACAAGGGTTAAAATATGCACGCCTAAATACATTACCTTAAGCTGGGGTGTCAGTCACTCACTTGGTGGGGTTGAAAGCTCGCATACTTCCTCCACCTCTCCTTCCTCCAGCTCGTCGGGTGGGCGTGGTCTTGGGCTTGGGCTATCTTCAGCCTCAGGCTGGTGACTTGGGGGGGGTCCTGGGATCCTTGGACTGTTGTCTGAGTCTTTTCTCCCCTATAATATGAAACTTTGGTTATGAGTTGTGGACAATTGCCTTTTTTTGTCCTCAAAAATTTAGAAGACAGGATGAACATTACCCCTGAGCAACAATTATAAACAATACACATTTTCATGCAAGTTTCACAGATGCAGACCCCTCAATGATCTCCTATGTGTATTACCCCTCTAAAATTTCTTTATGGTCACATAGTACACTAGTGCTCGTGAGTCCAGATGTGGAACCAGCTGCTGTGTCCTGTCCTTACATTACACTGAATCATTTTTGAAGAAGCATTATATTTTCCAACACATCTACACCACATCAACAAATTTTTGGAATACGAAAAATTATCAAGACATAAATGTATATGTCCAACTCTGTACCATCGTATTTTGTGAAAAAAAACGTAATTTTCATTAGTATCATATGTCTTTTACAAAGAACGGTCTTTACGAACGATGCTGTATAAACGAAAAAAATATGGATCAGCATGCAAGTTAAGTATTTCAATAGGAAAACACAACAAGTACTTACCTTTTTTAAGCTGCTTCTTTATTCGCCAATATTGTTCTGGCTCCCGACTTTTGATGTCAGACCACCGCTTCCTCAATTGCTCTTTCGAACGTTTAGTGCCAAATTTAGCTTCTAGAGCGGTGACAACTGAGGACATTATTTTGTCTTTCCGCATATTCGGGCGTGTGTACGGTCCTTTTTTGCCATCGTAGTCATCCCTTCTCAATATGGACACCATCTCCACCATCTCTTCAAAAGCCATGTTGGTGGCCTTATATCTCCTCCGGGATGTGGATGGTTGTGGCTCCGGGCTTTCCTCCGCGCTACTTCCACTGATTCTCTCCGCCATCTTTCTCTATCTACTCCAATTGCGCAATGAAGAGTGAAGGGGCGGGGACAAATCGTACTAAAGAACGTCAGGGGCGGGCGACGCAGGCGGAGCATGACACATGCGCAATGTATATAAAGCTATTATGATGACCTATGTATGTCCGTGCGGAAGTAGCGAGAGTCAGAAACGAAGGTAAGATTAAACGTGAGGGTGTGTGTGTGTGTGTGTGTGTGTATATGTGTCCCCTAGATTCTTCACAAAATAATCCTGGGAGTTCTGACTGACATTACAGTTTTGATCTTGTGTCTTGTCTTTCAGCAACAATGAATCCCTTTAAAGAGGAAGATTTTTTGTCGAGATTTATCGACTTATATCAGGAAAACAAAAACCTGTGGGAGGTCAAACACCCACTAAATTTCAATCGAGCTGTAAGGAAGGCAACACTGGGCACACTTTTAGAGTTTGTGAAGACTCGAGTCCCCCAGGCAGACCTCAAGTTTGTGGACAAGAAAATTGGTATCTTGCTTAACATGTGTAAGCGGGAACACAATAAAATCCAGGAGTCGCTCAGATCCGGAGCAGCAGCCGACCAAGTTTATGTACCCAAGTTGTGGTGCTACCACATAATGCGATTCCTGGATGACCAGACAGAAGCCAGGCAATCACTTTCGACCCTTCCCCCCACCCTTCCCTCCAGCTTTCCCCCCACTCTTCCCTCCAGCCTTCCATCCACCTCCACCCCAGCTGAGGAGTCCCAGGAAGAACTGGGCCTTTTCATCCCTGATGAAGTGGATGCGCCCAGCTTCAGCCAGGTATCCTTTTTTGTGGAATTTGTGATTGTGTAAATGTTATTAATGATGTTAACGTGTGCTTCCTAAAAAATGACTTCATCTCAAATATTAATATGTAGACATATAACTAGACAGTAGTGGCCAAAAATATACTTCTCAGATATTGTTGATCAGCTGTAATAATGGTGGTGTCAAATAGATAGCCTTTACTATTTGTTGAGAATTATATTTGCAAGTCATGAGCTGAAAATTGTGTGTGATTGCGTAACACAAAATTACAACTATGTCCCTTTTTTTGACACAGGATAACCTCAGCCAGGAGGAGGCCTTGACCAGTGGGAGAGAGGAGGCCTTGCCCAGTGGGAGAGAGGAGGAGGCTGTGGCTGGGCCGAGTAGAAGCCGCACGGAGTGTCAGGTGCCTCCCCTCCGCATTCTCACCAAAAGGCCCAGGAGAATGACCCAAACTGAGGAGGAATTCCTAGCCCTCATACGTGAAGCAAGCCAAATGCTGACTATACCACCCAATGCAGAGGAGGCGTATGGGACCTATATAGCCAGCAGATTGCTGGAATTGGAAAAGGGGCAACGCCTCCTCTGTGAGGGTTTGATTTTTCAGGCCTATCAGAAGGGCTTGAAAGGGGAGCTTACTGCTACAACGTATCTGGCAGATGAAGCCACTCCTCCTCCTCCTCCTGCCCCAAGTACACCACCAGAGGCCCAGCCTCCAAGGAAGGCTGCAGAGAAGCGTGGAGGGAAGGCTGCAGAGTAGCGTGCAGGGAAGGCTCCACGGAAGACTCGAAAGTGATTGCCTGGTTTCTGTCTGGTCTGACTGTGCTCCCTGTGCTCCCTAGTCGCAAGATATCAATTTTCTTGTCCTAAGACTTGATGTGTGTCCTGGGGGATGAAAGGCTTCACAGATTCTAAAAGTGTCTCCAGTGTTGCCTTCCTCATTTTTTGTTAACCAAAATAAATGGATTTTTTTGTCACCTTACATTATTGACTATGTGTTTTGATTCACAAAAGACATTTTGTTTGGGAGCAGGCAGGTACAGGCCAAAAAGACTATGGGGTTGATTTAATAAAAGCAAATAGATTGTGCACTTTGCAGAGTGCAGTTGCCCTCTGCAAGTGCAATTGCTCCAGAGCTTAGGAAATGAGGTAAGGCTTGACTTTGCAAAGAGTACCCAATCCTGTGCAAGGAAAATTCAAAAAACAGCATTTTTGCTTGCACATGATTGGATGATGGAAGTCAGCAGAGCTTCTACTCATTTACTAAGCTCTGGAGCAACTGCTCTTGCAGAGGGCAACTGCACTTTGCAAAGTGCACAGTCTTTTTCCCTTTAGTAAATCAACCCCTATGTGTGTTTTTGCCAAAAGGCTAAATCATTTCTAAAATCAAGTGCTAAATACTAGTGAAAAGTGCACTTTAGAAATTGCACAGCAAGTGCACTTGTTGGAAGTGCAGTCGCTGTAAATCTGAGGGGAAGAGCTGAAATGAGGGGAAGCTCTGCTGATTTTATCATACAATCATGTGCAAGAAAAAGGTTTTTTTTTTGTGGTTCCTTGCATGTGCCCCTCGGATCCACAGTGAAGGCACTTCAAAATGCTCTTTCTGTGCAATTCCAAGTAGAATTTGCACTTGTAGTGAAAAATGAATTTGCCTTTGGAAAATAAACCCCCCTATGTCTAATTAACAAGGGACACCAACCTCATTAAGGTTAATTAAAACAACACAAAATATTAAGGTTATTGTGGTAACTTGAAACTACAAAAAAAAATGTTTGTATAATTTACCACACATTGTAAAATAGATAGTGTGGAAATCAATAAAAAAAAAAAGATGAGTCCAAAATCTAATTTAATACTTTATTTATGGAGATCTGGCTTTTTAAAAATAGCATATTAATCATGGCATGAGGATAAATCATGAAGAAAGTAGTTTGTGAGAACTCTGTGTGAATATAAAGCAGAAAAACAACTTCATTCCTCTTGCATTAGAAATAAAAAAAAAAAGCGCTGTATTAAAAGATCACAGAAGAGGAATCTGCTAGCTTCAATACGAAGGCTAGTTTTACCAGACCGAGTGCTTCCGTCTTGTAATTGCTTCAGAGCATGCGTCAGTTTGAGTTCGTCGGACTAGCACACAGACGACCGGTTTGTCCGCTAGAAAGAAGAGTCCGTCGGATAGATTTAAAACATGTTTCAAATCTAAGTCCGTCCAACTTTTCAGCAAACAAAGTCCGCTGGAGCCCACACACGATCGAATTGTCCGACGAAATCCAGTATGCCGGACCCAGTCTGCCGTAAAGTCCGCTCGTGTGTACACGGCATAATGCCGCGTACACGCGGTCGGACTTTACGGCAGACTTTGCCCGGCGGACTTTTCGACGGACTTTCTGAATGAACGGACTTGCCTACACACAATCCACTAAAGTCCGTCGAATTCGTACGTGATGACGTACGACCGGACTAAAACAAGGAAGTTCATAGCCAGTAGCCAATAGCTGCCCTAGCGTGGCTTTTTGTCCGTCGAACTAGCATACAGACGAGCTAAATTTTCAACCGGACTCGATTTCGACGGATTGATTTAAAACATGTTTCAAATCTAAGTCCGTCCAACTTTTGAGAAAACAAAGTCCGCCGGAGCCCACACATGATCGAATTGCCAGACGAAATCCCATCCGCCGGGCAAAGTCTGCCGTAAAGTCCGCTCGTGTGTACGCGGCATTAGAGACACTGCATGCAGACAACTTATCCCATTTCTTTACACCAAAGTTTTAACAAGGAGACACAACAAGTAAATACATATTCAAAGTCACAAATCACCTTCACCAAGACACCAAAAGTTACATATATTAACACTAGTACACACACATTTATTAGGATACTAATATACATGATTGATAAGGGTCTAGTGTGAATTTAGAAGGGGACCCCAGGCAAGAAAAATGTCATCCATCTGTGCACATGGCTCTTGTTAATGGTGTCATTTCATAAACATTCTGTAGCCTTCTGTAAATGTCGGACAGCCTACCCTCCTTTATCAAGAACTCAGCGATGGCACATTCTTTCATCGAATTGATTATTCTTCAAATCCATTATTTACCTCAAATTAAAAAGAATAGGAAAAAAGAGTTATTACAGAAGAAGCGTTACTCTGTCAACATGTGAAATTCGACCTACTGTATGTAACTTATTCCCTTTTCAAGTTGATATATGAAGGCATGAGACCCCACTAGATTATATAATTTTTTTAAATGTGTATATATACAGTATATATATATATATATATATATATATATATATATATATATACAGTGGCTTGCGAAAGTATTCGGCCCCCTTGAACTTTTCAACCTTTTGCCACATTTTAAGGCTTCAAACATAAAGATATAAAATTTTTATTTTTTGTGAAGAATCACCAACAAGTGGGACACAATTGTGAAGTGAAACGAAATCTTTTGGATTTTTGAAACTTTTTTAACTAATAAGAAAATGAAAAGTGGGGCGTGCAAAATTATTCGGCCCCCTTGCGTTAATACTTTGTAGAGCCACCTTTTGCTGCGATTACAGCTGCAAGTCGCTTGGGGTATGTCTCTATCAGTTTTGCACATCGAGAGACTGAAATTCTTGACCATTCTTCCTAGCAAAACAGCTCGAGCTCAGTGAGGTTGGATGGAGAGCATTTGTGAACAGCAGTTTTCAGCTCTTTCCACAGATTCTCGATTGGATTCAGGTCTGGACTTTGACTTGGCCATTCTAACACCTGGATACGTTTATTTGTGAACCATTCCTTTGTAGATTTTGCTGTATGTTTGGGATCATTGTCTTGTTGGAAGATAAATCTCGGTCCTAGTTTCAGGTCTTTTGCAGACTCCAACAGGTTTTCATCCAAAATGGTCCTGTATTTGGCTGCATCCATCTTCCCCTCAATTTTAACCATCTTCCCTGTCCCTGCTGAAGAAAAGCAGGCCCAAACCATGATGCTGCCACCACCATGTTTGACAGTGGGGATGGTGTGTTGAGTGTGATGAGCTGTGTTGCTTTTACGCCAAACATATCGTTTTGCATTGTGGCCAAAAAGTTCGATTTTGGTTTCATCGGACCAGAGCACCTTCTTCCACATGTTTGGTGTGTCTCCCAGGTGGCTTGTGGCAAACTTTAGACGAGACTTTTTATGGATATCTTTGAGAAATGGCTTTCTTCTTGCCACTCTTCCATAAAGGCCAGATTTGTGCAGTGTACGACTGATTGTTGTCCTATGGACAGACTCTCTCACCTCAGCTGTAGTTCTCTGCAGTTCATCCAGAGTGATCATGGGCCTCTTGGCTGCATCTCTGATCAGTCTACTCCTTGTCTGAGCTGAAAGTTTAGAGGGACAGCCAGGTCTTGGTAGATTTGCAGTGGTCTGATACTCCTTCCATTTCAAAATGATCGCTTGCACAGTGCTCCTTGGGATGTTTAAAGCTTGGGAAATCTTTTTGTATCCAAATCCGGCTTTAAACTTCTCCACAACAGTATTACGGACCTGCCTGGTGTGTTCCTTGGTCTTCATGATGCTCTCTGCGCTTTCAACAGAACCCTGAGACTATCACAGAGCAGGTGCATTTATACAGAGACTTGATTACACACAGGTGGATTCTATTTATCACCATCAGTCATTTAGGACAACATTGGATCATTCAGAGATCCTCGCTGAACTTCTGGAGTGAGTTTTCTGCACTGAAAGTAAAGGGGCCGAATAATTTTGCACGCACCACTTTTCAGTTTTTTAATTGCTAAAAAAGTTTAATATCCAATAGATTTCGTTCCACTTCACAATTGTGTCCCACTTGTTGGTGATTCTTCACAAAAAATAAAAATTTTATATCTTTATGTTTGAAGCCTGAAATGTGGCAAAAGGTTGAAAAGTTCAAGGGGGCCGAATACTTTCGCAAGCCACTGTGTATATATATATATATATATATATATATATATATATATATATATACTGTATATATACACATTTAAAAAAATATATATACATACACAGTATATACTGTATATATATTTTTATATATATATATATACTGTATGAATATTATTTCTTAGTGGGTCTCATTATTTCTTGTTTATATTCATTTACTTTCTCTTTTTGATTACCAGTTTTAACTACTTGCTTACTGGGCACCTAAACCCCCCTCCTGCCCAGACCAATTTTCTGCTTTTAGCACTGTCACTCTTTGAACGGCAATTGCGTCGTCATGCAACACTGTACCCAAATGAAATTTTTATAATTTTTCCCCACAAATAGAGCTTTTGATCACTTCTGGGTTTTTTATTTTTTGTTAAAAAAATTTAAAAAGACCGATTTAAAAAAAAAAATACAAAACCGTTTAATATTTTGTTAATAAATTTTGCAAACAGGTAATTTTTCTCCTTCATTGATGTACGCTGATGAGGCTACACTGATGGGCACTGATAGGCTGCATTGATGGGCACTGATAAGGCGACACTGATGGGCTCTGATAAGGTGGCACTTATGGGCACTAATGGGCACTGGTGGGCACTGATGAGGTGGCACTGAAGGGCATTGATAGGTGGCACTGAAGGGCACTAATGGGTGGCACGGAAAGGTAGCACTGATAGGTGGCACTGATGGGCACTAATGGGTGGCAGTGATGGGCACTGATGGGTGGCAGTGATGGGCACTGATTGGCACTGCTAGGTGACACTGATAGGCAGCACTGGTAGGTGGCACTGATGAGGCACTGATTGGCACCACTGGTGGGCACTGATAGGTGGAATTTGTGGGCATTGATAGGCGGCACTGATGTACTGGTGAGCAGAGAATGGTGGGCACCGTGGGCACTGATTGGTGGCACTGGCAGGCGGTACTTGTGGGCACATATGAGGCGGCTTTGCCTCTCCCTGCTCGGGACCGATGCCTCAACAGAGGCCGGTGATCGGCTTTTTTTTCTCCTCACGCTGTCAGCGTGAGAAAAAAAAAAAAGATTACCGATCTTCTGTTTACATCACATTATCAGCTGTCATTGGCTAACAGCTGATCACGTGTTAAGGGGCCGGGATCGACCCCTTACTCCGATCTGTGATCACCCGAGTCTTATTGACTTGGGTGATCACAGCGCGCGCCGCGTGCGCCCTTCAGGGGGGCATGGCCAGCTTGCAAAGGGGAGGATATCTATTGACGCCCTCCTGGCAAAGCAGATCCGCGCTGTAGCCGTCATTCGACTATAGCACGGATCTGAAGGAGTTAAAGGGAAAGAAAGTAATGTTAAATTGACACTAAACTCTGGTTTTAAAAAAATGATATTCAAGTATGTATTTTTAACTAAAAAAGTTGCTTCTATTGCTCTCAGCATCTCCGGTCTCCTATTACTCGATGGCTATGTTCTCTCTTTCTCGCTCTTTGAAAGGATTTGGGACTATGGACTATGGGATGTGTAGTGTGCATAGAGCAGTGCACATGACTGCAGCTAATGTGTACTACTTGTTTCAAACAAACGAAAGTTAGAGGAAAATAGAGTGGTTCTGGAGCTCATGGAGGATGTTACAAGGAGGTAGAAAAACACAAAATGATTTAATGAAAAATGTATTTCAGGGTCATTGAGTGGTCGATGTATATGGAATAATTTTTGAATAATAAGGATATAGTTTAGACTCACTTTTTCATACCCAATTATATAGTATTCTACCAGCATAAAAAAAAAACTGCTTTGTATGTTCACAACATGCAATCATATGACTAAATCAACATATCTGATCCTTCTCTGCAGCAGGAATGATCTGCCTTTCCTGTAGGACAGATACATTTTACAGGACTTCTTTTGTTATAAATCCACTTGCCATTCTACCTCCCCTTTGCAGTGGTTGCAGCAGGCTCTGTTAACACTGTGTCCATTGGATATGGCAAATCATAAAAGCTGGCCCTGTACCACATGATCGCTATAACCAGTTACAGTGGCCAAAAAAAGTAAACAAAGATCAACTGTAAGAAAACAGAGTGTTTCCTAACTGTGATCCCCAGTAGTTTCTTAATAGTGCACCAGAGCCAGCCACAGTTTCCCTAATAACTAACCACACCAGCCACTGTGTCACTAGACCAGTGTCACTGCTGTATTCCTAGCAGTTGTGTAACCTGCCCTCCTGAAATTTTCCAAGCAGTAAATCAAAGTAGAGATTTAATTTGCAGCTCACCTGACTTTATTAGTCCACTGCAACACCGGTGCCAGGGTCATCAGACCAGTGCATCCAGAAACAGTGCTTCTGATGACTGCCACAACAGTCTCAGTGCCGCCAAATCAGTGTAAGCCATTATCAGTGTTCTTTTTCACTAGGCACACCAGTCCCCGTGTCACCAGACCTGTAGCCAGCAACAGTGTTCCTGATCACTAGCCACCATCAGCCCCAGTGTTACCAGAATCAGTACAGCCAGCAACAGTTTTCCTGATCGCTAGCCAGATCAGTCCCAGTGTCCCCAGACCAGATCCTCCACAAACAGCGTTCTTCATCATTAAGGATGAGCCGAACACCCCCCGGTTCGGTTCGCACCAGAACTTGCGAACACGCAACAAATTCGGACGAACACACAAACACCGTTAAATTCTACGGGACACGAACATGAAAAATCAAAAGTGCTCATTTTAAAGGCTTATATGCAAGTTAATGAATATTAAGGGGATCCCTGAACCAAATTTTTTTTAAAAATTGTGTTGGGGTCCCCCCAAAATCCATACCAGACCCTTATCCAAGCACGCAATCTGGCAGACCCCAGGAAAAGAGGGGGAGACGAGAGAGCGCCCCCCCCCTGAACTGTACCAGGCCACATGCCCTCAACATGGGGAGGGTGCTTTGGAGTAGCCCCCCAAAGCATCTTGTCCCCATGTTGATGGGGACAAGGGCCTCATCCACACAACCCTTGCATGGTGGTTGTGGAGGTCTGAGAGCGGGGGGCTTATCGGAATCTGGAAGCCCCCTTTAACAAGGGGACCCCCAGATCCCGGCCTCCCTCCAATGTGAATTGGTAACGGGTACATTGTACCCCTACCATTTCACAAAAAAAGTGGCAAAAATAGTAAAAAAAGACAGGCGACACTTTGGGACAAGTCCTTTATTAAAAAATAAAAAAAATAAAAATGTTCTGCGATGTAGATCCATCTTGCGCCTCCCGACGGACCGAAAAAAGAAAAAAAAAGCCACAACAGCTCCGTCTCCGTGGGAGGCTCCCACCGAGTGACGCTTCTTCTCGGTGACAGCTGTTATATAGCTGAGGGCGGGGCCACCTGGTGACGTAAACGGGTGACCCCGCTCCCCTCTGACGCCACGTGACGCCAGAGGAAGGCGGGGATCACCTGTTTACGTCACCGAGTGGCCCCGCCCTCAGCTATATAACAGCTGTCATCGAGAAGAAGCGTCACTCGCGGAAGCCTCCCGTGGAGGCGGAGCTGTTGCTGCTTTTTTTTTCTTTTATCGGCTTGTCGGGCGGCTTGAGATGGATCTTTTTTATTTTTCTGTTTTTTAATAAAGGACTTGTCCCAAAGTGTCTCCTGTCTTTTTTACTATTTTAACACTTTTATTTGTGAAATGGTAGGGGTACAATGTACCCATTACCAATTCACATAGAGGAGGAGGCCGGGATCTGGGGGTCCCCTTGTTAAAGGGGGCTTCCAGATTCCGATAAGCCCCCCGTTCGCAGACCCCTACAACCACCGGGCAAGGGTTGTGGGGATGAGGCCCATAAAACGATCCGTTTTACATCACTTTTTTCCTTTAGAAATGTCATTTTGCTGTTGTACTGTTCTAAACATGGGAAAACTGTGCCACTTTACAGACATACTATAGACACCCCCCAGGCATGATATTTAAAGGAATATTTCATTTTTATTGTTTCACTTTAAGCATTATTAAAATCACTGCTCCCGTAAAAACGTCAGTTTTTAAAACTTTTTTTGCATTGATACATGTCTCCTGGGGCAGGACCCAGATCCCCAAACACTTTTTATGATAATAACTTGCATATAAGCCTTTAAAATGAGCACTTTTGGTTTTTCATGTTAGTGTCCCATAGACTTTAATGGAGTTCCGCGGCTTTCGAATATGCTGCGAACACCACATAATGTTTCTTGTTCGCCGAACGTCTGAACAACCAAAGTTCGGCCGGAACTTATGCTCGGACCGAACCGTTCGCCCATCCCTATTCATCATAAGCCACATCATCGGCAGTGTAACCAGTGCCAGTGTTGCTGTGCCAGTGTAAGCCAGCAGCAGTGCTCTAATCACTGCCACACCAGTGCAGGGCACCAAAACCCGCGTACACCAGCAACATTATTCTAACCACTTACCAACCCAGTACAGTGTCACCATAGATAGTGTAAGCCAGTAACAGTGTTCCTAATCACTAGCCATACTAGTGCCAGGGTCACAAGACCACAGCAGCCAACAACAGTGTTCCTGATCACTAGCCACACCAGTGCCAATGTTGCCAGTGCAAGGCAGCAGCTGTGTTTTGATCACTCCCACACCAGTGACCTTATGACCGAGCCCTAAAAAGGCATACATACATACTTATACACACAAACACACACACACACATACTGTACATACATACATACATACACACATCATTTTTGCAAAATGTGGTAATTTTGTGGGTTTTTCTCCTGTCCTGGCACTTCAGGGTCCCAAGAAAATTTTACAGCTACATAACAGGCTTAGAGAGCTGTGGGTGGAGAAATGGCAGCACACTGATCTTTCAAGTGATTGCCTGTGCAGGAGGGGCATGTCAACACAAGTCTTGGCCATTGGAGGACAAGCAAGCTATGCTCCCAGCACAGCCAGAAAACTGACCATGCTTGGAAAGGATGTGCTTCTATGCTCAGCGTGGTCATTTTGATAAAGGAAAACAGGGGAACTGACACAAGGTATTTCACATAAAGGAATATGAAATGTTGTTGTAATATACTCTTTCAGGTATATCTAAACCCATGAAAAGACATGTCCCCTGTGTATATTACACATTACCAGTCCTTGTAACTTTTTGTGCATTGAGCTGAAATCTCAAACAATGTTATCAGCCTTGTCCAGTTCTCTTCTGTGAACTACAGCACAACTCCCCTCTATGTAAAGGGGGATGAAAAGTAGGGGACATGTTAATAGCCCAAGTCAGTATAGCAACCTGTGGTGATAAAACCATTCCTTCCTAGATACATTACATTGAGTGAGTGTTGTCACCCTGGGACAGGAAGTGTGTTACTGGTAAGATCGTCAAAAAAAAAGTGAAGAGAGCCTGAAAAAAATGAATGCAGCTATCATTTTCATGAACTGGTAAGAGAGTATATTCATTTTTTTTTTTTTCGGGGGGGGGGGGCTTATTTTTAGTAAACAGTCATTACTTATGTTTGATCCCCAATTTATTTGAATTTATTATAATGTTTTGTCATGTGTTTGACCTCTGAGAGTCTAAATACCTTTGGAGCTAGTTTATATTTAGCTCCCTGCAGGCTAGCAAATCTTGAAACACTCCCTTCCTCTGCTTCTTCTTAAGCAATTATCATGGGGCTTGGTATAATTTTCTGCTTTTTTAGACATGTTGTCTGACCTATAAACACCATATTAAATATGTGAATTTCATTGGTCTTGTCTCAACCTGTTAATGCACCGCCAGTTAGAGAGAAAACAGAAAACTGTCGGAAATTAGTTTTCTCACAAATGCCTGGTGATAATCTTGCACATTTGATTTAACAAACTTTACATTACCAATGTACGGAAGATAAGTAAGGATTATGCAGATTAGAGGCTAATAGCCTCTAGTGGAATTACCAGATACGTCTGAAGACTTCTCATTGTTATGCATTACCGACTATAGCAGCTAATGTTTTTTCGCTAGGTAAATGTAGTTTACAGGTATTTGGGGACAAATATGATTCTGTTTTTTTAGTCCATCATAATACCTCCTGAATAATCACAAATAAAATGCTAGCAGTGTTGTATAATGATTATTGTAGTGTACTAGTAGTGTGAAATCTGTATGGTTTCCCTAGAGAGATTTCTTTTTTTCTGTCCTCCCCTCAAAGAAATGGCCAAGCGGTAGAAAGAAACTTAAAGTGTATGTAAAGCCAAACAAATTTAATTTTGTATAGAGTGCAGAAATGTTGGAACCCCTGTCATTTTTTAACTGTTGTCTGTGTCCTGCATGGGAGACTGACCCTCTCTATTGGTTACCTCTGTCTCCAGTCTAGAACGTAATGGGTAATCCAAAAGAGTTGTCACTGGAGCAGGCAGTAAAGGAAAATCTTCCGATAGGACATCTGTTGTGGTGACAATGGGGGATGCGATTTCCACTTGCTTTCCCCTTTCCCCTCTAACAGTCTGCTGTGTTTCTAGGAGAAGAGGTGCAGTAAAATCTCCCTAATGGGACACAGGGGTTTTAACCATTCCCTACTCTATCCAAAACTAAAGCCGTGTACACACGGGCGGACTTTTCAGCTTTAAATGTTCGACGGTCTTTCCGACGGGCTTTTGACGGAGTTACGATGGACTTTCGAATGACCCGACTTGCCCACACACGAACGGACTAAAGTCCGTTCTAAAATCCATTGGTATGAACGTGATGACGTACGAAGGGACTAGAATAGGGAAGTTCATAGCCAGTAACCAATAGCTGCCCTTGCGTCCTTTTTTGTCCGTCGGACTAGCATACAAACGGATTTTTCGACCATACTCGAGTCCGTCGGAAAGATTTGAAACATGTTCCAAATCTAAAGTCGTCCGATTTTCGACAGAAAATGTCAGCTGAAAGTCCAATGAAGCCCACACACGGTCGGATTGTCCGGATTTGTTCCGTTGGACCAGTCCGGTCGAAAAGGCCGCCCGTGTGTACACGGCATAAGTTTAAATAAAAGTAGTTGTTTTACAAACTCTTTTATAGGTATATAAGTTTCATAAACCTCAGAGAAATAGGGGAGCTGATGATTATGAATGTCTTGCACTTGCCTGGCTGCTTCCCAGCTCAATAGATTGATTCACTGACTGAATGCTTAGATGACTTAGAACAGTATATCAGAAAATACTGAAAACTTCTAATCATCTTAAAAGCCAGGCACGCAGCAGCTTCAATAGAAAAGGTCAGCAATGCCAGCTTGCCTGTAGGAAGGGGTTAACTCTTGTACCTATTTTTTGGGCCCCTCCTAACAGAAAGTGACCTATAAATACTGCCCTTCAGGCAGATCACCAGGAATAGGGTGGATGAAGTCTAGGGAAGGCTAAAAGAGACTGGACAAGCAACATTAAAGGATAAGGCTGAGGGACTGTATTCTTGGTTGCCCCTGGATGGGTTTCTCCAAGGATGGGCCTTTTTTATACTTGAGATAATTCCTGTCCTTGGGAGAACAGTTCTTCCCAGTAGTGTAGAGAGTTTACCCCTCAACAGAACACATGTCAGATGGCCCTAGCCCCTATGTGTCATAGAACCCACTGCATGGCTGGACTTCCAGAGCCTTAAAGTGGTTGTTAAGCCACTGTAAGATGCATAGACCATCAGCACTGCCTCCTATGGCAGTGTCCCCCTCTGTGTGTGATTTATAAAAATAAATGCTGCAAATACCTAATTTCAGAGCCGAGATCGCGATCACATGACTGTGGAGGAGGAGAGAGCCAGCCAGTCATGTGATTGCATTCTCGGCTCTGAAATGAGGTATTTACAGCATTTATACTTATAAATCACACACAGAGGGGGATACTACAATAGGAGGCAGTGCTGATGATGGTGTATACAGATTAGAGTTATTCAAGCAGCAGGAGGGGGATGGGCGGCACTGTCACGAGCAGACAGGCAGGGAGGGAAGGAGGACACAGGAAACACAGGTAGAGCAGAGGACAGGGCTGCTGATGACGGAGGTATGTAAACTGAGCACGGTGTCAGGGCTCAGCAGGCGTGATACACCGTGGTCAGTTTACAGAGGGGAGAGTAGAAACTGGCAGGATCAGCCAGGTTTTTTAGGTGTTACAGGGGGCCAAATGACACAGCACAAGCACTGTGCTGTATAAAATGCTTTAAAGGGGCAGAATCTTTTTTTCTTTTTTTTTTTTTTTGGGTTAACAAACGCTTTAAACTATAACGCTAAGGGAAGTGCAAGGCCTTTCTGTGTAGGTGACTGCTGACTGAATAGAAGGGTCTATGTGGTAGTGGACTAAGGTATGGCATAATAGGGTTTTGAATCCACTATATGTACTCACCGGAGCAGACATGATAGGTCTGTGTGAGCTTTGGGACAGCTATGGTATAAAGAAGGTGGCCCCTGGTTTGCCCTGCCTACATCCATGTTTTCACAGTATAAGGTTAATTACAGGGTTTACTTTCTGATGCTAATTTACTAAAGGAGTTGAGAATTTTCACACAAAAATTGTCTGTATATTCACTTCAGTTACATAGTTACATAGTAGGTGAGGTTGAAAAAAGACACAAGTTTAACAAGTCCAGCCTATGTGTGTTATTATATGTCAGTATTACATTATATATCCCTGTATGTTGCGGTCATTCAGGTGCTTATCTAATAGTTTCTTGAAGCTATCGATGCTCCCCGCTGAAACCACCGCCTGTGGAAGAGAATTCCACATCCTTGCCGCTCTTACAGTAAAGAACCCTCTATGTAGTTTAAGGTTAAACCTCTTTTCTTCTAATTTTAAAGAGTGGCCACGAGTCTTGTTAAACTCTCTTCTGCGAAAAAGTTTTATCCCTATTGTGGGGTCACCAGTACGGTATTTGTATATTGAAATCATATCCCCTCTCAAGTGTCTCCTCTCCAGAGAGAATAAGTTCAGTTATCCAATCATGTGCAGATGAAATAAGTGAACAGGAAATGGATTTGGGTAATTTGGATAATTAAAGTGAAACTTTTTACACAGCTGTATTGCTTGAAGATCCTCAACTCCTTTAATAATTCATATGTAAAATTCCCCAAGCGCTTACTAAAGACTGTTTGATGAAGCTATCATAATTCAGATGAAATCTTGGCAATAAAATACTTGCAATGTAGCGCTTTGGCAAACTGGATCAAGGCTAATTTGTATTTATGTGGCAGCCTCTTAGTGTGTTTGTATGTTCCCATACATATTAAGACCATTTCCTTCATAGCAAGTTATAAGCACGTCAAATTTCGATTTAGTTTTAGACATAGTCTTTTGACTGAAATGCCATTTTAGTTTTAGTCGTATTTTAGTCATCTGAATTGTTTTAATTTTAGTCGACTAAAATAGTGTTAATTTTAAATATTTTCCTCTACATAATTAACACTGGTTATAAGCCTCTCGGCCACTGTACCACCGTTACCCTGTATGCCAAACGTGCTAGCCAAACTCCAGTACCTGAATGTTCGTTTAATCACTTTAAACATTTACTGTGTACAAACTTTCTGGAGCAGAAATATCTATGGAAAGTTTAATGATAATATCATGATTGGAGCACTCTGCAGGGGATATGTGCCTCTAACACAGGGCATTTTAACCCTTGCTGCATCATAACAGTTCAGTAAAAAGGAATACAACAATATCTCCAGATGAATTACTGTTTATGCCTGACTGAAGTACAGTAATAAAAAACAAAGCTTCAGTTGTTTATCAGCCTATGACTTTTTCAGAGGTACATACACAAAGTTTATTGCCATGCAGTGTCTTATCTACAGGAGAGTTGTTTTGTCCGTTCGTTTCATACCTCCGCTCACCAGTGGCAAAAAAAAAGATATCATGTACCAGTCTTGTCAGAATGTCACTACCATTCATGGTGCCTTTCTAGCAGTATCTTCTGGAAAACTGGACAATTTATTTACAATCTTCAATGTCCCCAAACATGCAAATAGGACACACACACATATATATACAGTATATACAATGTATATTTCTGTATGTATTTTAATGCAAACGGCAGTATAGCATATGACCACCAGGTGGCAGTACCTTTCATTTAGGCTATATAGTGTGCATTCACTGTATTTTTCTTTTTTTTTTTTTTTTTTTTTACTTTTTTTTCTGTTGGGAAATACATCAAAAACAAACTTTTGTGAAAGAAAAAAATGTGTTTACATTACAATGCCAAGATAAAAACAACAAATTACATTAAAGTGATTACTTGATTTCATTGTAGCCGTATTAGTGCAATTTTCACGGACAGTACTCAATTTTCTCTATTAAAGTGATTGTAAGCCATTTAAAACCCTCACATATAGTGACTAGTCTCAGGTAATACACAGAGATTAAACAAATCCTCCTACATAAAATGTACCTGTTTATCTGCAACCCTCTCTCCTCTAAATCCGTTCAAAGTGCGGACATTTATACAGCATGGCTGAGCTTTCGGAAAGCAGGGGGCAGGTAGCTGAAGTCACACATTGCAGAGCTCAGTGGGAGGAGCTCTGATAGCTGATTGGAGGGAAGGAACACACTCCCCTTCACACAGCACACAGGAACAGAGCTGAGGCTGTCAATCACAGGCTGTGTGCTGGAGCTCCCTGACCATCCCCTTTTAAAATGGTTGCTAAGTTCAAATTACATTTCCTTGATTATGCTGCTTCTGCCTCAACCTGACTGGACCACAATTAAAATCTCTAGTACATTCTGGCGTAACGGTCCTTTTGCAACCAACTTTCTATTTTATCACATAGAAGTGGTACCTCATCCTCTTGAGCAGCACCGGTGACTTGTCATATGTTACTTTGGACTGCACTTTTTCCAGCACTGGCCCAGCGCGATCCCCGTATGCTTCAGAGAATAATAGATATGAGGTCTCACTTTCCATTTTTTTTCTTCAGTTTCTTTTTTCTGCATTTGACTGTTGAATCCTGATCAGGCTATAATACTGGGACTTTAATGACTAATCTCCGACAACCTCCCGATTCCTCTCCTGGAATGTAAGAGGTCTACATAAATCATTTATAAGGAAATCATTGTTTTGTGCTTTGACAAAATATCAGCCACATTGTGTAGCTATAGGACACACTTTTAACGAAAGATACTGTCAATATCCTTTGCAGATCACAATATAACATTTCCTTTTACTGCTGCTGTACCTCTTGTGCAAGAGGAGTTAGCATTCTTATACATAAGACTATACTGATCACCTGTGGGTGCACCAAACTCAATGAGCTGGTAGATACTGTATATCTTTCTGCATCGCACTGTGGGTAATACTTAATTTGCAATTGCCAATATTTATGTACCCCCACCCATCCATATTTATGTTTAAAAGAGAAATACAGGATTTGGTTAAAAAAAACACACTTTTATATTCACACATGCAGATGCAGCATTGATCTAGTGCTGCTTCTGTCCCCCTACTGCCTCTACACCAAGAACTGAGTGCTCAAAGACCTCTGATCACTCAGTTCTCCAGTCCGCTCTGAGCTTTAGCCATACTTCTCCTGTAAAAACTAAATTTGGAAGCATTTCCCCAGATTTAACTACAATTGTCCTTGTAGACTAATAATGTAATGGACATATCTAAAGATAGATTTTGTACCTCTACCGCTTGAATGCTAATCGAAAGTAGTTCAAGATTTCATTTGCTTTTAACATTCAATTTTAGAATAAATGGACTTTTCTGAACGAAAAACCACATACACTGTTAGAACTTTGTATATTCAAAAAAAATTTCCATCCTGCTTATTTTAATTTTCTGGCCACTGTGATCAAAAATGAATGTCGATTTCACCCAACTATTGATTAGAAAAACAAACAAACGTTCTTTCAACATTCTTATAGTTAAAATGTTGACCTAAATTCTACTAGCGTATACCTAGCCTAACTCTCAAGCTCTTAGGTCATCCACAGTCATATCTAAGCTGGTGTCATGTGACCAATCTGGATTCATTTAGCAAAAGTTGACTGCAAAAAAACATACAGAAATCTTTCCTTAACATGCAATCTACTTTTCAAAACATTGGCAGAGCGATGCTCTCTCTAGACTCTGCCAAAACTTTTGATAGTGTTGTGTGGAACTCAGTGGCGGTGTGGCCATAAGGGTGCATGGGCGCCGCCCCCTCTCTTCAGCCACCCCCTCTATCACCAATAGATAGATTCATGCTTTGCATGAATCTATACATGGCCGCTGCTACCACCCCCTATTCAGGTGCCTGGCCCCTTTTCGGGTGCCTGAATTACAGCGACAGGGGGTGTTTTTGAAGCACCTGATTAGAGCCATAGGCTCCAATAGGCATCAAAAATGGAAAACAGCGAGTGCCATGCTTGTCGCTCGCAGTTCACCCAGCTGTGTTAGAAAAGCGAATGAATATCAGGCGTCCAATCATAAAAGAGGACAGGAGGAGAAGACGGGAGAAAACAGCGAGGACATGGAGGAGCATGGAGGACACCGCCCGCTGCCGTCACCCGCTGCCCAGTGGCAGAATTCGATGGGCACAGTGGGAGCATTTGATGGGCACGGTGGCAGCATTTGATGGCACAGTGAGAGCATTTGATGGGCACAGTGGCAGCATTTGATGGCACAGTGGCAGTATTTTATGGCACAGTGGGAGCATTTGATGGCATAGTGGCGGCACTTGATAGGCACAGTGGGAGCATTTGGTGGCACAAAGCATTTTATTGGCACAGTGGCAGCATTTGATGGCACAGTGGCAGCATTTGATGGCACAGTGAGAGCATTTGATGGGCACAGTGGCAGCATTTGATGGGCACAGTGGCAGTATTTGATGGCACAGTGGCAGCGTTTGATGGGCACAGTGGTAGCGTTTGATGGCACAGTGGCAGCGTTTGATGGACACAGTGGCGGCGTTTGATGGCACAGTGGCGGCGTTTGATGGCACAGTGGCTGCGTTTGATGGGCACAGTGAGGCTGCAATTGTTGGGGTTTTTTTTCAGAATTTTTCAGTTTGTTTGCGCCCCCCCAAAAAAATTTTGATCACCAGCTGCCACTGGTGGAACTACATGTAGGCAGTGGTGCTATATGAAATTAGGTTAGGACCAACGGATATTAAATGGGTAGAGCTCATTTAATCCTCTCCCAAGGCCAAAGTGCTAATTAATAATTTCACCCCTTTTCCAGTTGAGGAGAGGTGCTAGACAGGGATGTCTGCTCTAGCCTTTACTATTTTCACTGACCATTGAACTTATAGCAACAGCTGGTTCAATTCACATATTACTGGATTCACTAGATATGAGTGGGACAATAAATGCCAAAGATGCCCTTTTATTTCTAGGTGATACCACAACATTCTTGGAGCATGTCATGGCCATGATACAAAACTGGAAGATTCTTAAGCCTGCCATGCATAGATTAACATTTGACTGGTTCATCAGGGACTAGCCTGTTGTGTTTTCCCAATCGATCAGCGCCATCGGCTATAGCCTGCAGCACTAATCAGTGTATTCTGATAGCGGGGAAGTCTCCCTGCTGTCAGAATACAATAAAACAGCGGGAATGATTCCCCCATCCACATCAAGTGTGTGAAAGGGAGAATTGAGTCATTTTTTTTTCATTCAACCTACTGGTTGAACAGAAAAAATGAAGCATGTATGGGCTGCCTAATGCCCTGTACACACAACCGGTTTTGCCGTCGGAATAAACTCTGACGGTTTTTAGGACGGAATTCCACTCAAGCTGTCTTGCATACACACGGTCACACCAAATTCCGACCGTCAAGAACGCAGTGACGTACAACAGGACAACACGTACGACGTCTCGTACTTGCTTCAGAGCATGCGTCATTTTTGGTACGTTGGAACTGCATACATTCAAGCGGTTTTCCCTATATGAATTTGTTCCGTCTGAAAAATATAGAACATGTTTTCTATCTGAATTTTCGACGTAAAAAGTCCAATGGGGCATACACACGGCCGGAATATATGATGAAAAGCTCCCGTCTGACTTTTTCTGTCGTAAATTCCGACCGTGTGTACGGTGCATTAGGTTTAAGAATACATATAGATAAACCCTTTTTGCTGCCACTTGACCCACTCCAACATATGTTTTCAGATTGCACACAGCAGTTAAGGATGGTTGACTCCTTTTGTTAGATGAGTGTGATAATCTCTGAAAACCTTCGGAACCATGTGGAACTTAAAGTGATTGTAAAGGCTCAAGGTTTTTTACCTTCATGCCCCCCCCCCCAGCCCCCCTAATACTTACCTGAGCCTCATCTCGATCCAGCAATGTGCACAAGAGCAGTGGCTGTCCCAGCTTTCTACCTCCTCATTGGCTGAGACAGCAGTGGGAGTCTGCTTGGGTGCAGCTTGCTATGGAGGCACTCGGCAGAAGGAAGGAGGAAGAAGCCAGGAGTGCCAACAGGGGACCCGAGAAGAGGAGGAATGGGGCTGCTATGTTCAAAACAACTGCACAGAGCAGGTAAATCTGCCTTTAATGTCACTTTAATTTACTGCCATTGCAAGCTAAGTTTAAGGAAAAATTGAAAAATTTGGCCTGATAGCCCTTACTATAACTATAATGCCGCGTACACACGATCGGAATGTCCGTCAGAAAAAACTTGGATGGTTTTTCCGACGGAATTCCGCTCAAGCTTGCCTTGCATACACACGGTCACACAAAAGTTCTCTGAACGTTCGACCGTCAAGAACGCGGTGATGTACAACACTACGACGAGCCAAGAAAATTAAGTTCAGTACTTCCGAACATGCGTCAAATCGCATGCGTCAAATTGTTTCAGAGGATGCGTGATTTTTTGTGCGTCCAAATTGCACACAAACGAACGCATTTTCGAATAGGAACTTTTCCCGACCGAAAAATAGAGAACATGCTCCCAGTCTTTTGCTGGCTGGAATTCCGCCAGCAAAAGACCAATGGAGCATACACATGGTCGCATTTTCACACAGTCACATTCTCACAAAAAACTCTCATTGGAGTTTTGCTGGCGGCACTTCCAATCGTGTGTACACTGCATTAGGGTGAATCTTTAAAAATGAAAATTGCTCCCCAATTATATATTATTCACAATACTCCTATATGGTTACCCAAAAATGGTTTTTAATGAACTAGGAACATTATTTTGTAAACTTATTTTGAATGGCAAGCCCCTATAAATGCATTGAAAATACACTGCTCAAAAAAAATTAAAGGAACACTTTAAAAACAATTAGATCTCAGTGGGGAAGAATATCATGCTCGATATCTATACTGATATGGACTGGATAATGTGTTAGGAAAGAAGGGATGCCACATTGTTTGATGGAAATGAAAAGTATCAACCTACAGAGGACTGAATTCAAAGACACCCTGAAAATCAAAGTGAAAAAAACGATGCAGCAAGCTAGTCCATTTTGCTGAAATTTCATTGCAGCAACTCAAAATGGTCCTCAGTAGTTTTTATGGCCCCCACATGCTTGTATGCATGCCTGACAACATCGGGGCATGCTCCTAATGAGGCGACGGATGGTGTCCTGGGGTATTTCCTCCCAGATCTGGACCAGGGCATCACTGAGCTCCTGAACAGAGGTGCCACCTGGCGGCATCAGATAGAACACCTCTGGAACATTATGTTTCAGTCTATCGGATTTAGGTGAGGCGAGTGTGGGGGGCTATTCAATGTTATCAATTGCTACATACTCCAGGAACTGTGAGCACAGGGCCCACTAGAGGACGTCGGGCTCGCGGGCCACCCTCATGAAGTCTGTTTCTGGCTGTTTGGTCAGAGATATTCACACCAGTGGCCTGCTGAAGGTCATTTTGTAGGGCTCTGGCAGTGCTTATTAGGGATGGCCCAGTGTTCGTGTGTTCGCTGGACACACAAACAAATGGGGCGTTCGGGAAGTTTTCCCACCGTCGAACGCCCCATAATGCACTGCGCTCTCGCAGTGCATTGATTGCTAATGATTGACCAAGCATGCACCTGACCTGCATGTTTTGGCCAATTACAGCACAATGTACTGTGGAAGCCATGATTGGCCAAAGGCAGGGTGTCTTTGGCCAATCAAGTCCTCTCCCCACACTTTATAAGGCTGCTTACATGGCAGCCTTGTGTAATGTGTTAGTGGACTGGAGATTAGGCAGGGTAGTTAGCAGATGGTGTGTTCAGTCAGTTTAGTGCAGTCAGTTTAGTATAGTGTTGTGAATAACACAGTGTAGTGGGGCCACTGAAGTGTTGGTGTGTACAACACTTCTGTGTCACTCCACTGATCCCATTTTTTTTCATGGATAATATTAAAAAATATTTTTGCAGCATCAGGTTCTGTTGCTGCAATATTAGTACTCCCCTTTCTGTGTCATAGGTGTTATTCCTTCTGACTTAGCAGTGGTTTCCTTGTTTTTTTTTTTTTTTTGGCGCAGCAGCCCTAAGAATATTTAGGGCATTATTGCTGTCCCCCCTTCTGCGTCACAGGTGTTCCTCTTTCTGCATCAGCAGTGGTTTCCCTTTTTTTTGGCACAGCAGCACTAAGAATATTTAGGGCATAATTGCTGTCCCCCCTTCTGCATCGAGTGTTCCTCTTTCTGCGTCAGCAGTGGCTTCCTTCCATGCCGCCTTAGCCTCCGAAACATTTTTAGAATATGCCCCTTTTTAACCAATGACACCACTAAGCTTCTAATTCACTCCCTGGTCATCTCTCGCCTCGACTACTGCAACTCACTCCTCATTGGATTACCTTTACATACACTATACCCCCTTCAGTCCATAATGAATGCTGCTGCAAGACTCATCCACCTTACCAACCGTTCAGTGTCCTCCACCCCTCTCTGCCAATCACTGGCTTCCACTCATCCAACAAATAAAATTCAAAGTACTAACAACAATTTACAAAGCCATCCACTACTCTGCTCTCAGCTACATCACTGACCTAGTCTCAAAATACCAACTAAATCGTTCTCTTTCTTCCTCCCAAGACCTTCTGCTCTCTAGCTCCCTTGTCACTTCCTCCCATGCTCGCCTCCAAGATTTCTCCAGAGCTTCTCCCATCCTTTGGCACTCCCTACCCCAATCTGTCCGACTGTCCCCTAATCTATCCATCTTTAGATGATCCCTGAAAACCCTTCTCTTTAACCACTTCAATACAGGGCACTTACACCCCCTTCTTGCCCAGACCAATTTTCAGCTTTCAGCTCTCTCACATTTTGAATGACAATTACTCAGTCATGCAACACTGTACCAATATGAAATTTGCATCCTTTTTTTTCACACAAATAGAGCTTTCTTGTGGTGGTATTTAATCTGTGCTATAAATAAAAAAAGAGCGTAAATTTTGTGAAAAAAATGCCCTTTTCTTTGTTACTGTCATAAAATTTTGCAAATTAGTAGTTTTTCTTAATAAATGTTGGCCAAAATTTATATTGCTACACATTTTTGGTAAAAATAACCCAAATGAGTGTATATTATTTGGTCTTTGTGAAAGTTATAGAGTCTACAATCTATGGTGCCAATCACTGAAAATTGATCACATCTGATCACACCTGATGTACTGAAGGCCTATCTCATTTCCTTAAGACACTAACAAGTCAGGAAAGTACAAATACCCCCCAAATGACCCCTTTTTAGAAAGTAGACATTCCAAGGTATTAAGTAAGTAGCATGGTGAGTTTTTTAACCACTTAAAGTGGATGTAAACCCAATGACATCCTTTCTAAACTACTGCCATAGGGGTTATCTATAAGGATATACATGCCTCCTGCATGTATCTTTACCTTTCAAATGTCTCCCCTCTGTCTGTTATTAGACCCGAAAAACTGCATATTCTGTGGGTGGGTCTGTTGTCTGGAGCTCGGTGGGTGGAGTCGTGATGTCAGTAGACTCCCCGCCCACCTCTGCATTCCTTGTCAATATGCATTTCTCCTGTGTATTTCTAACACTGAACTTCTGCTATGATCTCTAACATCCAGTGAAAAGACAGGAAAGTAACCACATGACTTCAGCATGCCAAATCATGCTGAGGTGTGGAACAGCCAATCCTTGCAGAGCTGCTGAAGAAAGGAGTGGGGGAGGGAATTAAAAAATACTGCATGTGTCTTAGGCTGTCACTCACAGCAAGGGGGTGTATTTGACAAAGTTTTTCTCAGTTTGTCAAGAATTATCTCACTGAACAATAAAAGAGGATTGCTCAGAGATGGATTAACTCTGTGTGGCAAGACTGGGCTCAAATGATAGGAAATCTTATACTCTACAGTATGATAAAAAAAAATTCGGGTTTACATCCACTTTAACCACTTCAGCCCCGGAAGGTTTTACCCCCTTCCTGACCAGAGCACTTTTTACAATTCGGCACTGCGTCGCTTTAACTGCTAATTGCGCGGTCATGCAATGCTGTACCCAAACGAAATTTGCGTCCTTTTCTTCCCACAAATAGAGCTTTCTTTTGATGGTATTTGATCACCTCTGCCGTTTTTATTTTTTGCGCTATACGCGGAAAAAGACCGAAAATTTTGAAAAAAAATGATATTTTTTACTTTTTGTTCTAAAAAAAATCCAATAAACTCAATTTTAGTCATACATTTAGGCCAAAATGTATTCGGCCACATGTCTTTGGTAAAAAAAATGTCAATAAGCGTATATTTATTGGTTTGCGCAAAAGTTATAGCGTCTACAAACTAGGGTACATTTTCTGGAATTTACACAGCCTTTAATTTATGACTGCCTATGTCGTTTCTTGAGGTGCTAAAATGGCAGGGCAGTACAAAACCCCCACAAATGACCCCATTTTGGAAAGTAGACACCCCAAGGAATTTGCTGAGAGGCATGTTGAGCCCATTGAATATTCATTTTTTTTGTCCCAAGTGATTGAATAATGACAAAAAAAAAAAAAAAAATTACAAAAAGTTGTCACTAAATGATATATTGCTCACACAGGCCATGGGCATATGTGGAATTGCACCCCAAAATACATTTAGCTGCTTCTCCTGAGTACGGGGATACCACATGTGTGGGACTTTTTGGGAGCCTAGCCGCGTACGGGGCCCCGAAAACCAAGCACCGCCTTCAGGATTTCTAAGGGCGTACATTTTTGATTTTACTCCTCACTACCTATCACAGTTTTGAAGGCCATAAAATGCCCAGATGACATAAAACCCCCCCAAATGACCCCATTTTGGAAAGTAGACACCCCAAGCTATTTGCTTTGAGGCATGTTGAGTCCATGGAATGTTTTATATTTTGACACAAGTTGCGGGAAAGTGACAAATTTTTTTTTTTTTTTTTTTTTTTTTTTTGCACAAAGTTGTCACTAAATGATATATTGCTCACACAGGCCATGGGCATATGTGGAATTGCACCCCAAAATACATTTAGCTGCTTCTCCTGAGTACGGGGATACCACATGTGTGGGACTTTTTAGGAGCCTAGCCGCGTACGGGACCCCGAAAACCAAGCACCGCCTTCAGGATTTCTAAGGGCGTACATTTTTGATTTTACTCCTCACTGCCTATCACAGTTTCGGAGGCCATGGAATGCCCAGGTGGCACAAACCCCCCCCAAATGACCCCATTTTGGAAAGTAGACACCCCAAGCTATTTGCTGAGAGGCATGGTGAGTATTTTGCAGCTCTCATTTGTTTTTGAAAATAAAGAAAGACGAGAAAAAAAATTTTTTTTTTTCTTTTTTCAATTTTCAAAACTTTGTGACAAAAAGTGAGGTCTGCAAAATACTCACTATACCTCTCATCAAATAGCTTGGGGTGTCTACTTTCCAAAATGGGGTCATTTGGGGGGGTTTTGTGCCACCTGGGCATTCCATGGCCTCCGAAACTGTGATAGGCAGTGAAGAGTGAAATCAAAAATTTACGGCCTTAGAAAGCCTGAAGGCGGTGCTTGGTTTTCGGGGTCCCGTACGCGGCTAGGCTCCCAAAAAGTCCCACACATGTGGTATCCCCGTACTCAGGAGAAGCAACAGAATGTATTTTGGGGTGTAATTTCACATATTCCCATGGCATGTTTGAGCAATATATCATTTAGTGACAACTTTGCGCAAAAAAAAATAAAAAAAATAAAAAATTGTCTCTTTTCCGCAACTTGTGTCACAATATAAATTATTCCATGGACTCAACATGACTCTCAGCAAATAGCTTGGGGTGTCTACTTTCCAAAATGGGTTCATTTGGGGGGGGTTTGAACTGTCCTGGCATTTTATGCACAACATCTAGAAGCTTATGTCACACATCACCCACTCTTCTAACCACTTGAAGACAAAGCCCTTTCTGACACTTATTGTTTACATAAAAAAATAATTTTTTTTTGCAAGAAAATTACTTTGAACCCCCAAACATTATATATTTTTTTTAAAGCAAATGCCCTACAGATTAAAATGGTGGGTGTTTCATTTTTTTTTTTCACACAGTATTTGCGCAGCGATTTTTCAAACGCATTTTTTGGGGAAAAAACACACTTTTTTACATTTTAATGCACTAAAACACACTATATTGCCCAAATGTTTGATGAGATAAAAAAGATGATCTTAGGCCGAGTACATGGATACCAAACATGACATGCTTTAAAATTGCGCACAAACGTGCAGTGGCGACAAACTAAATACATTTTTAAAAGCCTTTAAAAGCCTTTACAGGTTACCACTTTAGATTTACAGAGGAGGTCTACTGCTAAACTTACTGCCCTCGATCTGACCTTCGCGGCGATACCTCACATGCATGGTGCAATTGCTGTTTACATTTGACGCCAGACCAACGCTTGCGTTCACCTTAGCGTGAGAGCAGGGGGGACAGGGGTGCTTTTTTTTTTTTTTTTTTTTTTTTTCTTTATTATTATTATTTTTTTATCTTATTTTTAAACTGTTCCTTTCATTTTTTTTTTTTAAATCATTTTTATTGTTATCTCAGGGAATGTAAATATCCCCTATGATAGCAATAGGTAGTGACAGGTACTCTTTTTTGCAAAAATTGGGGTCTATTAGACCCTAGATTTCTCCTCTGCCCTCAAAGCATCTGATCACACCAAGATCGGTGTGATAAAATGCTTTCCCAATTTCCCAATGGCGCTGTTTACATCCGGCGAAATCTAAGTCATAAAATGCTCGTAGCTTCCGGTTTCTTAGGTTATAGAGATGTTTGGAGCCACTCTGGTCTCTGATCAGCTCTATGGTCAGCTGGCTGAATCACCGGCTGCATTTTCAGGTTCCCTGTTGAGACAGGAGAGCCAGAGAAAAACACGGAAGATGTTGGGGGGGGGGCATTCCCTCCCACGGCTTGTAAAAGCAGTCTAGAGGCTAATTAGCCACTAGGATTGCTTTTACATGAAAGCCGACCGCTGGCTGAAAAGAATGATACCAAGATGATACCTAAACCTGCAGGCATCATTCTGGTATAACCACTCAAAGTCGTGAATGGCATACCTGAAGACAAAAAAATGGTTAACAATAAAGCACAGTAAACGGTAAGGTATAAAAAATTGCATACCTGAAAAGCAAACATGATAAAACATAATAACAATAAAACATTGCAGAATAGAATACAGTAAAAAAGAGCAGAACAATAGAGAGAGAATAGAGAGAGAGAGAACAATAAAACGACAACTATTTTTATTTTATATTTTTGTTTGTGTTTTTTTTTTTTTTTTTTTTTACACTTTTTTTTGTAACTAACTTTTATAACTGTAACCAGTTCCAGGTTCGGGTCTCTCAAAATGCGATGGCATCTCGGGAGACCCTGTGAAAGTGTGCCTAGTCTGTGCAATGCTGTACCCTACGCTAATACTCAACTAGTGCATGGTAGCGTTCAAAACATTCACCAATGCAAAGACCAGGATTGTCAGGACAGGAGGGACAATAATAGCGGGTGTCACGCCTATATCCGCGCTTGCTGCAGACACAACATCTTTTTGGGGGGGTTCGTTGGGTAGGGGTACTCGGGAGGACATAAAGAAAATGCCTCTCATGCAGCCGACTGCATTTGGTTGGGGATGTGAATGGGGGAAGTACGGGCGCTGCAGAAGCGGTGGGTTCCCAATTAGGATTGGCGAATGCAGCAGGAAGGGCACTATGGGCAAGACGGGCCTGTGTTTGTCTTTTTGGTGGCAGCGGGACACTACTTGTGCTTGCCACCTCACCAGCTTCAACTGCACTTATGGGACTCGCCACGTCACCACGTGTTACTGCAGTGCTGGTTTGACTACGACCGGGGTGTACTAGGCCGCTGGCGCTTGCCAGTTCACCAAAACGCTACAAAAAAAACTGTTAGCGATCACAGGGATCAGGCCTGACTCTGCGAACGCTGCAGTTATGCGTTTAGTGTTTTGTAAGTGACAGTGATCGATCGATACTGCACTTGGGTGGGCTGGGCCGGGCCGGGCGGAGGGGCAAAACGCAGGTGCTAGCAGGTATCTGGGCTGATCCCGCTAACACTGCGTTTTTGGGAACCCTAAACTGCTGGGGACACTAGTATAGATCTAATCGGATCAGATATTGATCCGATCAGATACTATACCACTAAGGGAGGCGTATGCTGCGTGCGTGGGTGTTAGCGGTACTGGCGCTAATCTGACGCTGCCTGGGGCTGGTGCTTGCCAGTTCACCAAAACGCTACCAAAAAAACTGTTAGCGATCGCAGGGATCAGGCCTGACTCTGCGAACGCTGCAGTTATGCGTTTAGTGTTTTGTAAGTGACAGTGATCGATCGATACTGCACTTGGGTGGGCTGGGCCGGGCGGAGGGGCAAAACGCAGGTGCTAGCAGGTATCTGGGCTGATCCCGCTAACACTGCGTTTTTGGGAACCCTAAACTGCTGGGGACGCTAGTATAGATCTGATCGGATCAGATATTGATGCGATCAGATACTATACCACTAAGGGAGGTGTATGCTGCGTGCGTGGGTGTTAGCAGTACTGGCGCTAACCTGACGCTGCCTGGGGCTGGTGCTTGCCAGTTCACCAAAACGCTACCAAAAAAACTGTTAGCGATCGCAGGGATCAGGCCTGACTCTGCGAACGCTGCAGTTATGCGTTTAGTGTTTTGTAAGTGACAGTGATCGATCGATACTGCACTTGGGTGGGCTGGGCTGGGCTGGGCGGAGGGGCAAAACGCAGGTGCTAGCAGGTATCTGGGCTGATCCCGCTAACACTGCGTTTTCGGGAACCCTAAACTGCTGGGGACGCTAGTATAGATTTGATCGGATCAGATATTGATCCGATCAGATACTATACCACTAAGGGAGGCATATGCTGCGTGCGTGGGTGTTCGCGGTACTGGCGCTAATCTGACGCTGCCTGGGGCGACGCATATCACCGCCGGGCGATCAGGGGGCTAAACCTTTATTCGGTAATAAACGGCGGGTGCCCTGACACTATAAAAAATAAACAAACTAACCAGCGTCACCCGTAACAGTTATACGGTGATCAGTGGTGAAAGGGTTAACTAGGGGGCAATCAAGGGGTTAAAACATTTATTAGATAGTATAGGGGGGTCCCTGACGCTATAAAACGCTGACGGCGAACCTAAATATTTACGTTCCTAACTACCGTCACCAGCGACACTAATACAGCGATCAGAAAAATGATCGCTTAGCGACACTGGTGAGGGGGGGTGATCAAGGGGTTAAAACTTTATTAGGGGGGGTTAGGGGGGTATCCTAGACCTAAAGGGGGGTAATACTCACTGCCCTAACACTAACTGTCACAAACTGACACTATGCAGTAATCAGAAGAAAAAAAAAAAAAATCCTGCTAATGTCAGTTTGTGACAGGGGGGGGGGGTGATTGGGGGGGGATCGGGGGGCGATCGGGGGGGGGGATCGGGGTGTAAGGTATGCCTGGCATGTTCTACTGTGTGTGTGTGTGTTTTGTGCACTCACTTGTCATCTCTCCTCGGCGCTGGAACGGAAACTGCCAGACCGAGGAGAGATGACATCACATCCTCTGCCTGTGTGAAACGACACACAGGCAGAGGAGGATTCCCATTGGCTGGGAGCGATCGCGAGGGGGGGGCCACGATCGGATGGTCTCCCCCTCGCCTCCCGACGCTCCCAGTCAAATGCCGACCGCCGATGGCACCGGGGGGGGGTCCGATCGGACCCCCCGCCCGCGGGAGGCAGATCACGTACGGGTACGTGATTTTGCCTGCCCGTGCCATTCTGCCGCAGTATATATGCGGTAGGCGGTCGGCAAGTGGTTAAAGACCAAGCCTCTTTTTCAGACTTTAAAAATAAATATTTTTTTTCTTATTTATTTTGCTTAATTTTATTTATTTTTACACTGTTTTTTACAAAAAAAAATTGGGTCACTTTTATTCCTATTACAAGGAATGTACTGTACACATCCCTTGTAATAGAAAAAAGCATGACAGGTCCTCTTAAATATGAGATCTGGGGTCAAAAAAGTCCTCAGATCTCATATTTGGACTTAAATGCAATAAAAAAAATGTTGTCATTTGAAAAAATAATAACAAAAAAATGGCCCTTTATGACGTATGGGCTCTATATACCCTGTAAATAGTTTTTACTATCCATGCCAAAATGGTTCTGGCCGAGGCTTCTTTCCCTTTAAATTTCCGATAGGTATGATTAAAAGTCTGTCAGAACATCTGAATGTAGAAGTGGTCTGGAAACAGGCTTTGAGGACTTTTGGAATGTCCATCTCATGCAGATTAGCATCTGAATACGCTGGGAAGGTTGGAAGCACCCATTCAATGGAGAGATAAAATATCAATGCCACTTTTGGGACAAAGTGATCCAATGGTCTGAGCATAACCTTGTCTGGGAAGAACATGTGATAAGGTTCAGCTGCCCACAATTCTTGCAGTTCTGACACCCTTCCCCCTGAAGTTATGGCTATTAGAAAAGCCGTTTTTAAGGTGATATCCCATAATGAACAGTCTTCTGTCAGAGAACAAGGAGGGTTTGCTAGAAAATTGAGGACTACTGCCAGGTCCCATTGAGGGAACCTTTTTCTCTTGGGAGGGCGTAGTCTAATGCCCTGTACACAGGGTTTTGCCGTCGAAATAAACTCTGAAGGTTTTTCAGATGGAATTCCGTCGGAATTCCGCTCAAGCTGTCTTGCAAACACACGGTCACACCAAATTCTGACCGTCAAGAACGCGGTGACGTACAACACGTATGACGGGACAACACATACGACGTCTCGTACTTGCTTCAGAGCATGTGTCATTTTTGGTACGTCGGAACAGCATACAGACGAGTGGTTTTCCCGATAGAAAACATGTTCTATATTTTTCCGACGGAACAAATTCCTATCTAAGTCCGTCTGAATTTTCGACTTAAAAAGTCTGATGGGGCATACACACGGTCAGAATATACGATGAACTGCTCCCATCTTTTTCTGTCAGAAATTCCGACCGTGTGTACGGGACATTAATATTGCTCTCATGAAGTGCTCCACCAGCTGGTTTGCTGCCCCTTTCTTTTGGGTAAAAGCCGAGATGGCTGAAACTTGCACCTTAAGCGAAATTAGGCTGAGCCCCAATCCAATCCGGATTGCAGGAAAAACAGGATTTGAGATACTTTTGGGTCACTAGGGTCAAACGGACGTCCAGCTGCAAAGCTTGTGAACCTATTCCATATTCTGGAGTAGATGGCATTGGTTGACCCCTTTCTGGAACTCTGTAAAGTTCTAATAACCTCTGGAGAACATTCCAACTCTTGTAACCCCTGCCTTTCAATCTCCAGGCCGCTAAGTCCAGTCGTAATGGTTGCGGATGTAGGATATCTCCTTGTGACTGGAGATGAGGAGTCACCAGCAAAATGATCGGTGGACACACGCTGAGATCCATTGCCAGAGAGAACCATGGTCTGCGAGGCCAGTAAGGCAATACTGTAATGACTGTCAAATTCTCTGTCAACAATCTCCTCAGGATTAAAGAAATTGTAGGGAAGGAATAGGCCAGTTGCGCAACCCAAGGATGGGTCAAGGCATCCGTCCTCCCCCCGCTAATGGATGAGGGTGGCGTGAAAGGAACAGGCTCACCTTGCGGACACCCCCAATCGTGGATGATCTGTTTGAACACTTTGGGGTGAAGGGAACATTTGTTTGGATCCTTGAATTGTCTGGATAGGCGATCTGTTTCCAAATTCTGACAGCCTGGAAGATATATGGCCCACAAATCTGGGAGATATTGTTGTGCCAATGTCATGGTCGGTTCCACCTCTCTCAAGAGGGATTGGCTGTGTGTCCCGCCTTGTTGCTGTATATAGGACACTGCTGCCGAGTTGTCCAGATGAAGCAGGGCTGGGTGACCCTGTATGTGAGGCAGCAAGGTGGCCAATGCTATGAATGCTGCTTAAAGTTCCAGAATATTGGAAACTAGACCCTGAGTAGGAAATTTCCCTCTGCACTGGATCTTAAGTTGTTCGCATGTGGTGCCCCACCCTGCTGCGCTGGCATCTGTGTTAACAATGATCCATGGCTGCAGCCCTAATGGACAATGCTGTTTAACTTTTCTTGTTTCGCCTACCACCAGAGACTCTGGCGCATTCGGCTGTTGATCCAGATTGGCTGGGCTAGATGAAGTCTCTTCCACTGCATCAGGAAGCCTTGTTGGAAAACTCTAAGTTTCCAGTGAGCCCAGAGGATCATCAGGATACATGAAGCCATTGTTCCGAGAACTCATGCACTGGGATGCTGACATCACTGGTGCAGCTAATGCCTGTTGGAACTTCTTCCTGATTTTGGGGCGTTTCTGAAGTGGCAAAGAAACTGTGGAGTATTGAATTGGGCTCCTAGGTAGACCATATTCTGTGTGGGCTCCAGCTGGCTCTGGTAATGCCTGTCCCCCAATGCAAATCTGAGGAACTGCTGGTAGACATCCTACAAGTCCACTGAAATCCTTCAGTCTCCTGGTTGAATAACTTAGATTATGGTATGGAGAGACTCCATCTTGAGTCTCTCTATCCAGATAAATTTATTCAGCCTCTTGAGGTCGTTCTGCAGGCTGTCGTTTGAACAGCCAATAATGACCTTGCTCCACTGTGGACTGAATCCAACGATTTTGGTAGTGGTCTTGCCAGAACTGGGCCCTTTGTGCAGACTGCCTCCTGGGCGGGCCTGGTGTTAAAAGGACTTCTGGGTATGTGTGGGAGCCGCAGGGGCCTTAGCTCTCTGCGATCTTATGAAGTTTGACTGTGTACCCCTCCAACCCCTTCTGGAGTCCTTGGATGGGCAAAAGCCTCCAAAATCCAGGTACCTGTTTGGCGCTCCTCTGGATGGTTGCCCCCTCTGGCGTCTGGGCCTTCAACATTGGGGCAGAAGACCTGATTTTCCTCCTGTAACCATGGAGGTGGTAGTCTCCAATTTTTTGGCCATCCAATCAATTCTGCTTTAAGGATGAGTCGGTCGCCCAGGGTTGTAGCCACAATGCTCTTTTGGCTGTGACTGAGCTGAGCATGGCTCTGGAGGACCATCAAATGATGTTTATAGCTGCCTCACCTGAGAAGTCCACAGAGAGTTTTATCTCATCAAGAGCCTTGATGATTTTTTTCTTTTGGCAGCTGGTTTTTGATCGCGTACTCCAAGTTCTGTGCTCACACTCACATAGCGCTTGCTACAAATGTTAAGCAATGGCGGACTTACAAGCACCACCTACCAGGTGGTAAAACTTTCTTAAGTTCATGTCAATGCGTCTATCAAGGATATCACAAAAGGAGGAAGAGTCTTCCATTGGAAGTGTCACATTCTTGGCCAGTCTGGTAACTGCCGCATCCACCACTGGTGGGTTAGATAAAAGAGCCGCAGCCTCCTCCGTGAGTGGATAAAACTTCTGCAAGCTATTGCTTAAGAAGGATTTTCTCTCCCTTCTACCATTCCTCCTGAAACAGGCCTCTTATTTATGTCATAAGAGGAAAGGTAGCTACCTGTTTCTTTAGGTTCCTCCTATGGAACCCAAAGGCTTGTTCACACTTGCAGCAGGCTCTGTTATTGCACTAAAAAGCGATCTGTGCAGAGGCATTTGATATTATCACGTAGAGGGGACAAGTGTTTCCGCTATGCGATTATCAAAGAGCAACCCCTTAAGTACCTGGTACCCCTCTAGTTAGAGAGGGTTGAATGGCTTGGCTTAGACCTGGTGCAGGGCCCACACTCTGTTCGTCCGCTTCTGTCCCTGGTTGTCCGAGGCAACCAGGGACAGAAGCCTGAAATCCTGCCAGGGAGTCATGGATTATTTTCTTGAGCAAGGTTGACACCTGCTGACTCTCATACTCCTGGTCTCTGGCAAGCTGCCTGAAGAAGTAGCTGCAAAGTACCTTTCCTAGCATAGAGTCATCTCCACATGACCAACATTTCGGTCGCTGAGCCCTCAGAGGAGAAACTGTGTGCTTTCTCTTACATTTGCGCCCTTTGTACTGGGGTCTACCAGGACTGGAGGAGTCACTTTCTGCCCTGGAAAAATCTTGTTACTTACTTATCTTCTTACTTACCCAAAGTTGGCCCTTACTTGGTCTTTGTTATGTGGTGTTAGGCTCACGCTGGCGGAAGAACCGAAAGGTGCAAGGGGACTGCATGGCAACAGAGAGAAATAAGGGAAGTGAGAGGGGGGGGGAATCCATATATACTCCCTTCTTCTTTTTTTTGGCAAAGAGAAACAAATCTGGGCAACCCCCCCCCCCCCATCCCCTAGTAATACATCCTTCCTTGCTCCTTCTCCCTTCTATCCCCATTACTAGAATAGCGAGACTTACCTTTCATTGACTGTTCCTCAGAATGAGATGCTGTCTCTCTGCATGCCTGAATCGCAAAGGCATCCATTGACTCAGTCCTCCCCAGCCTCTGTTCTAATCAAATAAGGGCTAGTACAATTAGGAGGGAAGCCAATGCCTAGCCACACAAGGGGACACTTTTAAGCTGGCTACACATCTTGCAATCCTCTGCAGATTTTTTCCCTCAGATTTACCAAAGCTACACAATACGAGGTCAAACCTTAAGAGCTTCAATTTGTATGCAATCAGGCAAGCCCCTGCACTACATGGTCCCGGAAAATCCAAAGGAAATCAGACAACAAACGCCGCGCAGTGTGTATGGGGTCTTTAGAGAAATGAGAGCAAGAAAAAGAAAAAAAATGTTTTATATAGATTGACAGACCTGGAAAGAGTTCCATAGGAGAGAAGACATCATGCAGTCCCAGCTACTGGATCCAGACTCCAAAGCAGGCATGCCACAAGAGGATTGTCTTCTCTGATCAGAGAACACCTTAACCCCAAAAGACCACCAGAAGGGGTTCCCCACCTTGTTGGTGCGTTTAGCAGCCTAAGATGTGGGACTGCGTGCTGGGAGAGGATTGAACCCAGACGGACTCCGACATAGTCAGCAGGTAAGAGCTTATCCTGAGTGTAACGGTCTGTAGGTGTTGTTCTTTGAGGACAAAAAGGAGAATGGGGGAGGTAGATCTCAGTCAGACTTTTATAGAGCTACACAGGTCCTGTGGGTGGATATAGGGGCGGAGCTATATCATATGTATGCTGCCATGCTGGCGTCAGGAAAAAGGCATTTTAGATACCCATGTGAATGGATCATATTACTGGCAAGTCTTGAGTGGTAGCTTCTCATATACCACAATTTTGATTGAAAAAAAAAAACAAGAACAGTGAATATTTTTAGATCTTGAAGTGCTAGACTTTGTTGGGTCTCTATGTAAATGCACTTTTAGATTTTTATTAAAAACTGAATATTGAAGCCTGATGTCTACCTTTCTTCCTTTGAATTAATTAAGACGCCATTGAACACTGTCTGAACACAGCAATCAGGCAGAAAGCGTGAAAAGCTTTAGTCACTTCTCAAACTTCAGCTGTGCATATAAATTTCAGCTTGAGCTGTGGAGCTTTGTAAGCAACAGGACTTTTTCAGCTAGTAAAGATCTCCTGGAGAACATGAAACCACAATACATCTAAAATTTATTAATATTCTCTTTAAAAAATTTAGAATATATATATATATATATATATATATATATATATATATATATATATATATATATATATATATATATATACACAGTGCAGGCAGTGTAATATATATATGCAGTATCTCACAAAAGTGAGTACACCCCTCACATTTTTGTAAATATTTTATTCTATCTTTTCATGTGACAACACTGAAGAAATTACACTTTGCTACAATGTAAAGTAGTGAGTGTACAGCTTGTATAACAGTGTACATTTGCTGTCCCCTCAAAATAACTCAGCACACAGCCATTAATGTCTAAACCACTGGCAACAAAAGTGAGTACACCCCTAAGTGAAAATGTCCAAATTGGGCCCAAAGTGTCAATATTTTGTGTGGCCACCAATATTTTCCAGCACTGCCTTAATCCTCTTGGGCATGGAGTTCACCAGAGCTTCACAGGTTGCCACTGGAGTCCTCTTCTACTCCTCCATGATGACATCTTGGAGCTGGTGGATGTTACCTCCACCTTCCATTTGAGGATGCCCCACAGATGCTCAATAGGGTTTAGGTCTGGGGACATGCTTGGCCAGTCCATCACCTTTACCCTCTGCTTCTTTAGCAAGGCAGTGGCCATCTTAGAGGTGTGTTTGGAATACTACCCTACGGCCCAGTCTCCAAAGGGAAGGGATCATGCTCTGCTTCAGTATGTCACAGTACATGTTAGCGTTCATGGTTCCCTCAATGAACCCTAGCTCCCCAGTGTCGGCAGCACTCATGCAGCCCCAGACCATGACACGCCCACCACCATGCTTGACTGTAGGCAAGACAGAGGCGGCTCTAGGCTTTGTGAGGCCTTAGGCATAACTTAGACATGAGGCCCCACTCATGTCCATAAAGGAAAAAATAATTCAAGCTATAAAATTGAATTGCATTAAGAGTACTGGTGTCAGTGCTGGCATGCTCTCAGTACTGGTGTCGGGGTACTCCATCTCAGTGCAGTGTGCTCTATCTCAGCGCTGATGTCAGTAACCTCTCTCTCTCTCGGTGCTGGTGCCAGTGCTCTGTCTCTCTCTGTGCTGGTGCCAGTGCTCTGTCTCTCTCTGTGCTGGTGTCAGTGCTCTGTCTCTCTCGGTGCTGGTGTCAGTGTTCTGTCTCTCTCGGTGATGGTGCCAGTGCTCTGTCTCTCTCGGTGCTGGTGTCAGTGCTCTGTCTCTCTCGGTGCTGGTGTCAGAGCTCTGTCTCTCTTGGTGCTGGTGTCAGAGCTCTGTCTCTCTCGGTGCTGGTGTCAGAGCTCTGTCTCTCTCGGTGCTGTACTCACATAGAGCTTCTTGAACTCTGTCTCATAGAAGAGAAGGGGCTGTGCGAAATTTCACCACCTCGGAGGTCTCATCATCCCTGTTGGGCAGCAGTAGGTTCCCTCGGACTCCTCATAGTGGAAGAGCTCCTGGTGGGAGATAGCCGCAGAGAAGCCGATCATGAGCAGTGCCAGCACAGAATGAAGAGCACCTTGCCCACCATGGCTGAGGATCGGCACTGGACTGAGCTGGGACCTCCCGACCACCGCAGTGGAGCCCTGGGTGGCTGGGGATGAGGGTGGGGTGGAGCCAGGTCAGGGGGACCCAGGTTGTCAATCACAGGCAGACACACTGGGACACTGGCAGAGGACTGAGCAGACCTGACTGTAAATCCCAGTCACATGCACCCCCCCCAGTCACATGTACCCCCCAGTCACATTCGCACCCCCCGTCGCATGCACACCCCTCTAGTCACATGCACACACACCCCGAGTCACATTCACACCCCCGTTGCATGCTCAACTCCCCGTCGCATGTACCCCCCCAGTCACATGCACACACCCCCAGTCACATGCACACCCCCCTAGTCACATGCACACACCCCCGTCACATGCACACACCCCCTGTCACATGCACACACCCCCCCCGTTACATACGCACACACCCTCAGTCACATACACACACCCCCAGTCGCATGTATCCCCCCAGTCACATACGCACCCCCCATCGCATGCACCCCCCCATCGCATGCACACACCCCTAGTCACATGCACACACCCCCCTAGTCACATGCACACCCCCCAGTGACATGCACACTCCCCTAGTCACATGTACACACCCCCCCAGTCACATACGCACCCCCCATCGCATGCACCCCCCATCGCATGCACACCCCCCTAGTCACATGCACACACCCCAGTCACATTCACACACCCCCGGTGACATGCACACCCCCCAGTCACATGCACACACCCCCCAGTCACATGCACACCCTCCCTAGTCACATGCACACACCCCCTGTTGCATGTACCCTCCCAGTCACATGCACACACACCCCCAGTCACATGCATACTCCCCCAGTCGCATGTACCCCCCACTCATATGCACACACCCCCAGTCACATTCACACTCCCCCTGGTGACATGCACACCCCCCCAGTGACATGAACACACCCCCCAGTCACATGCACACACACCCCCCAGTCGCATGTACCCCCCCAGTCACATACCCACACCCCCTCAGTCACATGCACACCCCCCAGTTGCATGTACCCCCCAGTCACATGCACACACCTCCCAGTTGCATGTACCCCTTCAGTCACATGCACACCCCCCCCAGTCACATTCACACACCCTCCCGGATGACATGCACACACACCCCCTAGTCACATGCACACACACCCCTAGTCACATGCACACCTCCCCCTGGTGACATGCACACACCCCCCAGTCACATGCACACATCTCCCCATTCACATGCACACACACCCCTTGTGACATGCACACACACCCCTGGTGACATGCACACACACCCTCAGTCACATTCACACACACCCCGGTGACATGCACCCCCCCCAGTCACATGCACACACACCCCTAGCCACATGCACACACCCCCCTAGGGACATGCACACACACACCCCCAGTCGCATGTACCCCCCAGTCACATGCACACACATCCCCAGTCACATGCACACTCCCCCAGTTGCATGTACCCCCCAGTCACATGCACACCCCCCAGTCACATTCACACACCCCCTGGTGACATGCACACACCCCCTGGTGACATGAACACACCCCCCCAGTCACATGCACACCCCCCAGTCATATGCACACCCCCCAGTTACATGCACACACACCCCCAGTCACATGCCCACACCCCCCTAGTCACATGCACACACCCCAGTTGCATGTACCCCCCAATCGCATGCACCCCCCGTCGCATGTACCCCCCCAGTCACATGCACACACACCCCCATTCACATACTCACCCCCCCAGTCACATGCACACCCCCCAGTTGCATGTACCCCCCAGTCACATACCCACACCCCCCCAGTCACATGCACACCCCCCAGTTGCATGTACCCCCCAGTCACATGCACACACACCCCAGTCACATGCACACAGCCCAGTTGCATGTACTCCTCCAGTCACATGCACACACCCCCAGTCACATTCACACACCCCCCTGGTGACATGCACACACACACCCCTAGTCACATGCACACACCCCCCAGTCACATGCACACACACACCCAGTCACATGCACACCCCCCAGTCACATGCACACACACCCCCAGTCACATGCACACACACCCCCAGTCACATGCCCACACACCCCAGTCACATGCACACCCCCCCAGTCGCATGTACCCCCCCAGTCACATGCACACATCCCCCAGTCACATGCACACACCCCAGTTGCATGTACCCCTCCAGTCACATGCACACCCCCCCAGTCACATTCACACACCCCCTTGGTGACATGCACACACCCCCCTAGTCACATGCACACACACCCCCAGTCACATGCACACACACCCCCAGTCACATGCACACACCCCCCCCAGTCACATGCACACCCCCCCTGGTGACATGCACACCCCCCCAGTCACATGCACACATCTCCCCATTCACATGCACACACACCCCTTGTGACATGCACACACACCCCTGGTGACATGCACACACACCCCTGGTGATATGCACACACACCCCCAGTCACATGTACCCCCCTAGTCACATGCCCACACCCCCCAGTCGCATTTACCTCCCTAGTCGCATGTACCCCCCAGTCACATGCACACCCCCCCAGTCACATGCACACACCCCCCCATTCGCATGTACCCCCCAGTCACATGCACCCCCCCCAGTCACATGTACCCCACCAGTCACATGCACACACCCCCCAGATCACATGTTCACCCCCCAGTGACATGCACACCCCCCAATCACATGTTCACTTCCCCTAGTGACACGCACAACCCCCCCTAGTGACATGCACACCCCTCAATCACATGTTCACTCCCCCAATCACATGTTCACCCCCCTAATCACATGCACACCCCCCTAGTGACATGCACACCCCCTCAATCACATGTTCAACCCCCTAATCACATGTTCAACCCCCCTAGTGACATGCACACACACCCCCCCAGTCACATGTACCTCACACATAGTGGCTCTGTCCCCTCACAGCTCAGTCAGCGCATCCTCAGCTCAGCAGTCAGTCGGCTGCACACAGACAGGCTACAGCGAGTGAACTGGCATTGACTCCACCTCTACCACAGAAGCCTCGTCCTGGAAGCAGGGTGGACTCACGATCCTACTGAGGTGCTAGCTGTGCTGGCCCTTGCTCAAGATATTGGCTCAAGGGATAGACATGCTGTTGGGGCGATGAGCGGCGGGGCAGTTGTCGGTCTCTGTGTGTGTCTCTGCCGGCTGTTCCAATGGACTTTTATTGACAGGAGTGGAGACTGGGCAGTGATCTGATGGGGCGTGGTGTTACAGAGCAGAGAGGAGGAGGACTGTTTGTAAACTGAACGAGGCGGGCACGAAGCTCCGCTGCGCTGACTGTACTAGATTGATGCAGGAGGATAGCAGAGGCGGCTCTTTAGGCAAACTAGGCGGTGGCGAGGCCCCTGAGAGGGCGAGGCCTTAGGCCATCGCCTAATTTGCTTAATTAGAGAGCCGCCTCTGAGGCAAGACAAGCTTGTCTTTGTACTCCTCACCTGGTTGCCGCCACACACTCTTGACATCATCTGAACCAAACAAATTTATCTTGGTCTCATCAGACCACAGGACAGGGTTCCAGTAATCCATGTCCTTAGTCTGCTTGTCTTCAGCAAACTGTTTGTGGGCTTTCTTGTACATCATCTTTAGAAGAGGCTTCCTTCTGGGACAACAGCCATGCAGACTAGTTTGATGCAGTGTGCGGCGTATGGTCTGAGCACTGACAGGCTGACCCCCCACCCCTTCAACCTCTGCAGCAATGCTAGCAGCACTCATACGTCTATTTCCTAAAGACAACCACTGGATATGACGCTGAGCACGTGAACTCAACTTCTTTGGTCGACCATGGTGAGGTCTGTTCTGAGTGGAACCTATCCTGTTAAACCGCTGTATGGTCTTGGCCACCATGCCAGTTTCAGAGTCATGGCCATCTTTATGTAGAGCAACAATTCTTTTTTCCAGTTCCACAGAGAGTTCTTTGCCATCAGGTGGCATGTTGAACTTCCAGTGACCAGTATGGGAGAATGAGAGTAATAACACCAAATTTAACACACCTGCTCCCCATTCACACCTGAGACCTTATAACACTAACGAGTCACATGACACTGGGGAGGGAAAATGGCTAATTGGGCCCAATTTGGACATTTTCCCTTAGGGGTGTACTCACTTTTGCTGCCAGCGGTTTAGACATTAATGGCTGTGTGTTGAGTTATTTTGAGGGGACCGCAAATTTACACTGTTATACAAGCTGTACACTCACTACTTTACATTGTAGCAAAGTGGTATTTCTTCAGTGTTGTCACATGAAAAGATATAATAAAATAAAAACGTGAGGGGTGTACTCACTTTCCTGAGATACTGCATATATATATGAATATTACACTGCCTGCACTGTATCTCTCTCTCTCTCTCTCTATCTATATATATATATATATATATATATATAGTGTCTACACTGAATGCATAGTATATATATTATATATATATATATATATATATATATATATATATATATATATATATATATATATATATATATATATATATTAATACACTGCCTGCACTGTATATATAGTCTACACTACACTGACTACACTGTGTATGGCCAGGTGCATGCTTTGGCCAATCATCAGACTTCTATGCACTGCGATCTCGCAGTGCATTATTGGTCGTTCCGCAGCGTGCAAATTTGTTTGATATTCGGCAAACGGGCGAACATCGGGCCCCTCCCTATTGGCCAGAATTTGGGGAATATTGAATCAATTCACTAGCTTGTGTTTTCATATTTAAGTATGACTATTGCTTGCAGCATCCCTTTCTTAAAATTGCCATTAACTCCTTTTTAATATGAATTCTAATAGATGCAGTTCTGTAAAAACACTGAATGTCAGTAAAACATATCATAAGAGTGCACGTTTTATAAGCCCTCTGAGAATCAGTCTGAGGTGATAGCAAAGTCATCCCTACCCAAAAGAAGACCTCACCACAGGGATACATTTCCATATATTTCACAAAATATATTATATTAACATACACATTTATCAAGATAGGGATACGGTATTTCATAAACACAAGGCTGGTATTTATAAGAGCTACACAGGTCTCTCCATACATAATTCTAGTCGCCCCAAATGAATTGCCCATTAATTAAATTTATAAACTGCTACTGTTTATAGCTCATTTAGTAGCTAAATCTTTACATAAAGAAATGATGTACTGTAATATGTTGTGATTTTCTACAGTCTTGTGTTGGATTACCCAGCATGAACTTGGTTGAAATGTCCATAGGCAACAGGAGTAGAAGAGATAATGTGAGACTGATAGGTCTACCCGAAAGGAGTGAGGGCGCCAACCCAATTGCATTTCTAGAAAAATGGTTAGGGGAGTTAATCGGGAAAGAATCACTCTCAGCTTCGTTCTCCATTATAAGAGCTCACAGGATCCCGTTCAGGACACCGCCGGAGGGGGGCCACCCGAGACCTCTTCTCCTGAGATTTCTTAACTACCAGGACAAAGTGACTTTACTGCGGAGGATTAGGGAAGTAGGGGAGGTCTTTTTTAAAGGGGCAAGAATCTCGTTCTATGCTGACTTCTCCCCGGACTTGCAGAGGCGCAGAGCAGAGTTTACCCAGGCAAAACGCAGCCTACAAAAATTGAAGGTACCCTATGCTCTTTTATACCCTGCAAGGTTGCGGATTGTGGCACTGGGGGAGACCCTGTTTTTTAGCTCCCCTGCTGAAGTTGAGAAGTGGTTGGATGACAATAGAGAAAAAATTACGAACTTCACGTAGAGAACGGGAGATAACAGAATAGGCTAAGGTGCGGAGAGGAGGACACGATAGGGCACTGGGAGGTATAGGGGCTGCATTTTTTGTTTTGGGACTCTTTGGCCTGTTTTTTTTTTCCTTTTTTTGCCCCGAAGGGGGATGCCTCTTAAAGACCCTATTTTTTCCCGGCGCCCATTAATGGTTTTTTTTTTTTTTTTTTTTTTTTTTTTTTGTGAAGGACGGGAAGGGACGGGTGCACACAGCTGTGTGGGTATAGAGTGGTGTGCGGTGGTGAGTGGAAGAATCGGTGTAAAAGGGTGTTAGTTCAGGGGGTAACGGTCATGATAAAACCCCAGGGGATACACCTAGATAGGTGGGCAGGGATGGGGGGAGGGGGATGGGGTGGGAGGGTAGGGGAGATTAGGTGGGGTGGGAAGGGAGGGGGGGGGAATGTGGGAGGGAAGGGAACTAGGGTGGGAAAACCATTTGTTATGAACACTTACACCATTAGAAGTCACATTGGAGGCCTTTGGGCCCCCTCTTACAGATTATTGTTACACAAGCAGGCACTTTTAGTAGTGTATTTTAACAAAGTAGGATATGCACCATTAGAAATCACACTGGAGGCCTTCGGACCTCCACTTACAGATTATTGTTACACATGCAGGCACTTTTTGCAGTATATTTTAATAAAGCAGGGTAGATTTGATTAAATTAAGCGTGTATTTTAGAATTTACAATATGCATACGTTTGGAATTGAAACGGTAGACGCTGGGAGAGATCTTTCTCTCTCTATATATTCTTCCATTTCCTTTTTATTCTTTTATCTCTCTTCGTGTAAAGAGGTGCATAAACTTCACTTTATAAAAATAATAAGGACATATGGGGTAATTCTTGTCATGACACGACAGGCTTTTGGAACCTAGATGGTAGTCGGGCCCTTGAAAATAGGATCCTGGAATATTAGGGGCCTGGGTTCTTCTCTTAAAAGGTTGGCAGTGTTCTCTGTGCTGGAAAGCTCTGGGGTAGATCTGGTCTGTCTGCAGGAAACTCATTTAACTAGAGATACCAGCCAGCAGTTACAGATGAAAAAATTTCAATACCAATTTCATGCATATCACTCCTCTTTTAGTAGGGGGGTGAGTATCTTTGTGAAAGCTGGGGTAAAATTCTCCTGCAGACAGACCAGTATAGACGATCTAGGTAGATATATTTTTTTACTCTGTTCCATTGATGGAGTCATGTTAGTGGTGGCAAACATATACATCCCTCCCCCTTTTAATTTGGACGTATTGCTTAAACTGCACAAATTTCTGTTGGATAAAAAGGAATGCCCGATAGTAGTTGTCGGGGACTTTAACGAGGTCCTAGATAGAAAATTGGATAGATTCCCGATACGACAACTTTCAGAGGAATCAGGGAAGACCCGTTTGAGTTTATTCCTGGAAGAAGTTGGGTTAGTAGATTTGTGGAGGGTGCGAAACCCAGGTGCGCTGCAATACACCTGTTGTTCTATGTCACACTCCACGCTCTCAAGGATTGATTTAATCCTGGGGAATGACAGGGCACTTCAGCTGCTTGAAAAAATTGCATATTGGCCAAGAGCCATCTCAGACCATTCCCTTATGGTGGCTACACTAAATGTAGGAGAGTACAAGCCCAGGAAGAGTTGGAGCGTGAGTCCACACTGGTTCGAAGTAATTAAAAAATCGGATGGAATTCTCTCCACCCTAAGGGAATTTGTGGAGTTCAATCAGGGCTCGGTGGATCCCCCTGTGCTATGGGACACCCTTAAGGCATTTCTTAGAGGGGTTCTAATACAGCAGATGGCTAAATTTAATAAAGAGGCTAGGAGCGAAGAAGAGGGCACTCTGAGTGAGGCTATCGAGGCCGAAAATAACTTTATCAGAAACCCAACGTCGGAGCTGGAAAGCACCTGGCAGGAGAAACAACAAAAGTATAAATCAGTGGTCATGCAGAAAGCAGAGACTAGGCGCCTACTTCAGAGACAGGAATTCATGGTGGAGGGGGAAAGAGTAGGAAGAACATTGGCAATGCTTGTAAAATCAAATGCGGCTCCATCCACGGTCCTCGCTATCAGATCACAGAGTGGAGATATAACCTCAAGCACCCCAGAAATTGTACAAGCCTTTAGGGGGTATTATAAAAAACTCTACTCTTCGCAGAAAAGGGGCAAGGAGGCGTTGATGGAGGACTTTTTGGAAGGACTAACCATCCCTACTATTTCGCAGGAAGAAAGCGCCATATTAGACGCCCCAATAACGATTGCAGAACTGCAACAAGCAGTAGCGGGCATGGCATGTCTTAAGTCACCCGGACCCGATGGCCTTCCAAGCGAGACATATAAGCAGTATGGTGAAGTGTTGATCCCTGAACTACTAAAAACCCTGGAGGGGTCACTTGAGGGGGGCCAGCTGCCTGCCTCAATGCTAGAAGCAACAATTACGGTACTACAGAAGGAAGGGAAAGACCCACTGGATGTAGCTGCCTATAGACCAATCTCTCTACTTTGTACTGATGTAAAAATTCTTGCCAAGGTACTAGCAGTAAGACTGAACGGAGTTATTCACAAATTGATACACGAAGACCAGGCGGGCTTTATAGCCAACAGATCTACGAGCCTGAACATTAGAAGAGCGTTTCTGAATCTACAATTACCATCGGAAAACGCAGGCTCGAGAGCGTTAATGACCCTCGATGTATCTAAGGCTTTTGATAGCGTGGAGTGGGGCTATATATGGCGCGTGTTGGAAAAATTCGGATTTGGCACGTCTTTTATAAGGTGGATTAGAATGTTATATACCCGCCCTAAGGCAAGACTAAAAATCAACAACGAACTCTCAGAATGGTTTGAGCTGGAAAGAGGGACTAGGCAGGGGTGCCCACTATCTCCTTTGTTGTTCGCATTGGCAATGGAACCCCTGGCCATCTCTATAAGGGAAAGTAGAGCGATAACTGGATTCCTGCGAAAATCGGGCGAGGAAAAAATCGCGCTATATGCGGATGACATTTTGTTATTCCTGGGGGACTTGAGACACTCGTTACCGAGTGCGATGAGGATAGTGAAGGATTTCGGCAACTTTTCTGGCTTAGAGATAAACTGGGAGAAGTCCGAGTTTATGCCGATAGATCCCATCAGCGAGTTAATAGCGGGCGATATATCCCAGATGGTAATGGTGGATGCTTTGAAATACCTGGGAATAGTCCTGACGAAGGACCCAACCCGGTATATCAGCATAAACCTCGCTCCCCTCTTAACAAAACTGAAACAAAAAATAGTAATCTGGAGGCGCTTGCCTTTGTCCGCCGCAGGAAGATGTAGCTTAATAAAAATGGTTTGGATGCCACAACTGCTATACATCCTGCACAACTCGCCAGTCTGGATAGGCAAGAAGTGGTTTAAAAGAATTGATAGTCTCTTTAGGGAGCTGATTTGGAAGGGGAAGCAAGCCAGAATTCGACTTCGAGTGCTTCAGCTGCCCACACGGGAGGGGGGCTTTGCCCTCCCACACCCCGAGCGCTACTTCTTAGCAACGCAGCTGCAGCAGCTGCTAGGATGTGGGATACCGAAAGGCGGCACCCCCAATGGCAAACTGCTATTGCTGAATACTCCACATAATAACCTAGTTGAAACACTAGAGGCGGATATGTTCCACGATAACTATCCAACTATTAAGCTACTAACTAAACTCTGGAAAACTGTCAAGAAAACAATGGGATATGAAGATCCAACAGTTTATTCCCCTATTTGGAACAACCGTAATCTACAGGAAGTTCTTAAAATAGGTACCTCTGGGGAATGGGCGAATCTCGGCATCAGAAGGTTAAGCCAGCTTTATAATGATACTAAACTAAAGAGTTTCCCGGAATTAGTAAGGGAATTCAAGCTACCTCAGAGCTCCTTCTTCTTATATCTCCAGCTAGAACACGCTCTTAAAGCACAATTTAAAGACCAGACTCTATGCTGGGAAGAAATGCCTCTATTTCAGTGCATAATGCAGGTAAACCCTACTAGAGGTCTAATCTCTAGAATTTATGACCAATTAAGTAAACCAGACAACAGCGGGGGGATACTCCAGGGACTAAAAGCCAAATGGGAAGAGGATATAGGGGGAATGACCCAGGAACAATGGGCGAAAACCTTGGAACTGAGTGTACAGGTCTCGGTGTCCCCTTCACAGAGGCTCTCTCATCTATTTTTGTTGAATAGATCCTACTATACACCTAAAAGACTTTTTAAATTTGGGGGAAGGCCTAATGACAACTGCCCCAGATGTCAGAGGTCGGGAGACCTCATCCACATGTTGTGGAGGTGCCCCAAGTTATTTAGATACTGGGAAGAAGTGACCAGAAACCTGGGAAGTATCTTCGGCACTATAGTAGTAAAAGAGGCTATAACCTGTATCCTGGGGTATAGAAGAGCTCAGGGGGAGAGACTGGGCACTACATTGGCCATCACGCGGGCCTTGTTCCAGGCTAGGAAGATGATAACATTAAGATGGCAATCAAGAGACCCCCCCTCGGTGAGAGAATGGATCTCCACTGTCAATGATACCCTGAGTAGGGAGAGGGTGGAGTATATAAAGAGAGGTAAACTTCAGGAATTTGAAGACATGTGGAAGCCATGGCTAGAGAAAGTAGGTGCTCCCTAGTAGGCAAGGTGTAGGATTAGCCCAGGAGTGGGGCTTTAGGTGACTACATAGATAACCGAGATCCTTGAAACCAAGGAGCGGTATAGTAAAGTGATTTGGATATGCATATCTCTTTGTTTTTTTTTCTTGTTTTTTTTTCTTTCTTTTTTTTTTGAATGTGACCCATTTCTCGTTTTATGATGGTTTTGATGGTATGTAGGATAAATTCTGAGGGGGGGGGAGGGGGGGGGGTTGACCTGGGAATAAGTAAATCTCTTGGGAAATTTCGGGCAGCTCAGCAAAGAACGGGCATGGGGAGCCCATAAGCCTTCTATCTTATATCCCTTTTCTGTTTTCTCTTTATCTTGTCTATATTTCTATTTCCTTATACGAGTCCCTTCCAAGTTGCCACATTAAAGTATCCGGAGAGACGTTATAAAGGGAATTAGAGTTAATGCATTATCCACAATGATGTAAACCGGAGAAGGCGACCAGTCAATGAACATCAAGCTGATTTAGCCCTCTGATTATTGGTTTCTGAAGTGGAAAAAAAAAAAAAAAAAAAAAAAAAAAAAAAAAAAAAAAAAAAGAGAAAAAAAAAAAAAAAAAGAAATGTCCATAGGCAACAAACACAACTACATCATTAACAGTGCACACACAAGTAGCTTATTCTGATCTTTTAAATTAGGGTTTCCTTTTTTTATATTCAGGCTTCAGAAGCAACAAAATACTTTTTTTCCACAATCAATGACATTTTGTTGAAGTATTGGTTACAGAAGTTAAGGGGATTGAGACCCTTTCTCTGCAGATCACGGCTTCATTTCTTTGTTGGTTTTGGAAGCATTATTCAGTCATTCCTTGCAGGAAAACTTTCAAGAACTTCCTGTCGATTAATTAACCTGTATGTTCTCAAGAAAGGAATGATTGTTCTTTCCCTCCATAGTGGCCTAGCTCAGAAACTGCCAGTGCTTGAGGCTGGATATGGAGCACAATAGCTGAAATTTGGAAACAAAACATACCAGCTTCACAAGGCATCCTAGCCTTGCTGTTCCTAAATGTGCTAATGAATGAGAATGGAACTGGAAGGGGTCAGCGCATTCAGGGAAGGTTCCGATTAAAATCAGTTCTTTATTAGCAGTTTAATGGCAGCACAACAGAAGGAGAGAACAACTGCTTACACATTTCAAACCTCTAAGGGTCCTTACACGTACCTGTATGGTCATGCACCTGGTTTATGAAAAGGAGCTGCAGGATCCTGAGCAGTGGGCTGTTTGTGTTTCCTCTTTTGCCAATGAACAAGACCTTATGGAGAATGTAGAGTTATACAGGAGTTAAACTGTATATGTTTATTAGAGGATAACCTCCCACCCCTTCCAGCCTTTAAAACAGAACTAATGGATTCCTAGACTTTGTATGTGCTGCACACACCTTCCTATTTGTAAAATAAAAATAATTCTCCTTTTGTTGAAATCCTGTTTCTTGTAGCTTGACAGCCCAGATTGTCTTGTACAAGCATTCACTTTAATAGCTTTAAAATGACATATATCACTCTCACATAAAAAGAAATCAGAGCAACTCCCTTCTGTTAATTAGCCTGTGAATTTACAGTGCCATGAAATTACCTCTGGGAACACATTTTACACAATATTTTACCCCAAAAAATGTATGAAAATTACAACACTTTGATCAATGTCAAGGCTCTAACAACACTTAGACACAAGTGAACTATAACACATATTTATACAGTCTTTATCTCTTTTTTCCACAATCATATTATTAATGAAGTTTAAATTTTGCATGACCGTGGGCTTGAGGTGAATACTGTGTGTCAGGATTTGCAGTCCCAAAGAATTTTTGATGAGGTTTGCCTGGATGAATTCTCTGTTACCATAATACACTGCAAGGCGTTTTGGGTTATCTGGCTTAGAAGGGACAGTGATGGGGGCTTTGAAATCAGCCAGCCATTTGCTTTAATAGGTGGGTTCCCAGCAGCCATTTATTAGTGTATGTTGAAGTAGTTTAGGGAGAACTGAAAGTATGTGTGTAGTGAGAGTTATTTGCTATACAATGCTACACTGTGCTATATTGTGCTAAATTGCTGTGGCTTGCAGTGTGATAGGCTACCTTTTTTTTATTACAAAGTGCTCAGCATACACTTCTTACTGGAATAGGCAAAGCTGCCCTTTTTGCAGCATGTCACTCCATACTTGTACAGAAAAGTAGTGGGCACCAAAACACCACATATTTTTTTCCCCTTGTTGGAATAGGTGCAAATAAATTTAGAGAATCCCCTTTTTAAAAAATGTAGCACCCCCTGTGTGCAGTAGGAAAATTTAGTTGGTCTACTGCTGTAGCCAGTGGAGTCAGAGTTCATTTATTGTTGCTAGAGTTAGGTTAGCAGAGGTCCAATGGCTGAGCCCCTGTCCCCCTGGATTCTATGTGCTTCTGGAGAGTTCCAGAACTTAGAGGGCGGAGGGGTTGAGATGAGGCCTGAATAGTTATGGAGTATCTTCCAATCCCTGGGTGAGGATGGCCCAGAAGGTAAAGAGATAGCCTTTAAGTTTTCTGGAACCTGGTCATGTGGGAGTGCAGTCCAGGGTCCAGTGGCCTGGGAGGGGACCCCTGTGCTGGGGGTGCTCTGCCTGCAGGCAGAAGGATCCAGAGAGGAAGAGAGAGAGCAGCAGCAGTTGAGGAAGCCTCACACCCTTTCAGTCTCAGCTAGGCTTAGCTGAGTCATCCTGGAATCCATTGGGACCTATCCAAGAGGCCTGTTTAGCAGTCACCACATGAGCTACAGGATCTTGACAAGGGACTGAGTGAGTAGCTTCAATTCTACCCCTCAAAGCCAGCAGCCAGGTGCAATATCCAGCTAGCTATTGACAAGGGACAGCTTAGAGACATTCAAGCCATCACAGCTATCCTACAACTCTGCTTGGGGATTCTAGTAAGGAACCAGCTTTGGCATTACTCTGAGGAAGGAGAGTACCTGCAGACAGAATTTTAGAATTGATCTTTTTCAGTTGGGCTATTCAGTTTGTTCTACTGGAACACAGACTTGTTTCTTTTTCTGGAAGCCAGAGACAGTTTTCTGCATGTCCTCAGATTCTATTATACTACAGTTCTGGGCATCCCATACCACCTCTTCCCCATCCAAGTTGATTCCCCTAATAAACTAAAAACAAAAAAAAGTGCTTGGACTGGTTTCTGTCTACAGAGCATTTGCTGAAAATACCTGTTGCCTGGCTATGCAAATATGGGGTGGCCCAAAATCCAGCGGCCCCTAATGAGGTAGCGCTACAAAAATGTCAGGCAGCCCAAAAGTAGAGTCAGAGGTTCTGTATGCGGAGGTAGTAGAAGCTAGCAGGTTCTGCATTACAAATTGATGGTCGGGCCACATCACTGAGAAAGCCTTCCCGTTCTTCCTTTTCCCAGGCCCAGAGCAGCCAGATGTCTCCAACTGCTATTAATGGGGACCCCTGTGCTGAGGGTGCTCTGCCTACAGGCAGAAGAATCCAGAGAGAGAGAGAGAGCAGCAGCAGTTGAGAAAGCCTCGCACCCTTTCAGCCTTCCTTTTCTTCCTTCTCCCAGGCCCAGAGTAGCCAGATGTTTCCAACTGCTATTAATGAAACCTCGTCTTCCTCCTCCTCCTCTTCTGGTAATCCCGCCATAGTCCTGCAGTCTTAAAATAAGGACTCATCGGAATTATTTGATCACAGGATCACTGAGTTGATGCAGAAGGATGATCTTTGTCATGCACAAGTATTTTTCCTTTCAGATATTGAGGATGAGAAGGAAAGTGCCAGAACCACAGAGGGAGAGGACATCAGGGAGGAAGCCGCAAGAGTCAGTGATGTTGTAGTAGCTGCCTCCAGCAATAAAGAGGCAGTAGATGATGAAGTGGCAGACTGTCCATGCATGCTACTGATTAGAGAGGAGGAAAGATTATCCTGCTGCATCTGTCACAACATCTACAGGCTCTAATGACAGGGAGGGGTATTTCAGTGACTTAGGATACACCACCTCTAAGTGATTGTAAAGGCAGAATAAGGTAAAAAACCTTCTGCATGTAGCTTTCCCTGCATCCCCCCTAAATACATACCTGAGCCAGATCTCGAGCAATGTGTGCGAGAGCAGAGGCTCTCTTGGCTCTCTTGCTCCCTATTGTCCCAGATACAGCAGCAAGAGCCATTGGCTCTTGCTTCTGTTAATCAGAGCCAGTGAGGATGGATCAGGGGTGGGTCCAAGCTCTGCTCTACGTGTCTTATGGACACATAGAGCAGGGCTCAGGAGAGAGCACATACAAGTTCCCCCATAGCAAGCGGATTGCAATGGGCGTACTCAAGGGGGGGGGTTAGTGGGAGGAAGCATGACATCACTTCCGGGTACTGACGTCACTTCTGGGTGTGATAGCGGTTTAGGAAGCCTGTGGAACGCAGCTGGCATGCATGCCACTAACGGGAACCACGGCTCTGGAGCTATCACTCTCCCATAGATGTAGATCTTCTTTGCGGATATTTCAGCATATGGAATGCTTGTTTTTATTTATTTATATTTTTTAAACTTTTTTAGATTTTGTTTATACAGTATATTTGTTTTTTTTTCCTGCTGGTTATTTTAAATAAAAACATTTTCCAAATTTTTGATACTACACTATGGGAGCCCTTATCTCATTTTTTTGCATGAATACCCCTATCTACACTGGAAAGTGGTGAGAGAAAGACGTATAGTTGGGTGTTTTACCCCTGGAGATTCCACCTGCACCCAATCTGATCCAGACGAGAGATATCATTGGGCAATCCATAGAAGGTGGATATTGGATGTCAATGCTGAAAACACCATCTGGGCACTAAGGCTGTCCTACATGCGAGATACCCCTGTAGGGGTGATTGGAGCTGGTGAGTGGAAACCTAACAGGGGGAGCACCAAAAGTCATCTGGATTTTTCCTGTGTTCATAGTCACAATAGGAAGTCACCAAGCATCTAATGCTTGTACATACGATCGGACTTTACGGCATACTTGGTCCGGCGTACTGTATTTTGTCGGACAATTCGGTCGTGTGTGGGCTCTAGCGGACTTTGTTTTCTCAAAAGTTTGACGGACTTAGATTTGAAACATGTTTCAAATCTGTCGGACGGACTCGAGTCCGGTCGAAAAGTCCGCTCGTCTGTATGCTAGTTCGACGGACAAAAACCGACGCTAGGGCAGCTATTGGCTACTGGCTATGAACTTCCTTGTTTTAGTCCGGTCGTACGTTATCACGTACGAATCCATCGGACTTTGGTTGATCGTGTGTAGCCAAGTCCGTTCATTCTGAAAGTCTGTCGTAAAGTCCGTCGAAAAGTCCGCCGGGCAAAGTATGCAGTAAAGTCCGGTCGTGTGTACGCTGCATAAGAATTATAAAAGACTCTTGTTTTGTTGGTCTTTGAAGGAGTTTGGATGTTACAACTTGGACTTGGTCTATCTATTTATATCTCACATCTATTTTTCACATATATTGGGACTGGATTCCTTTTTGTTTTTGTGTTTTTTTTGGGTTTATTTTGAACATTTGTATATGTTTTTGAGTATCACTCTTTCTGGATATAGTTACTTGTATTTATCACTGCCATTAACACTTATGGTTAGTGTATTACACTTCTGTCACATGCTTTTTCTATGATATTAGTAGTGGTATATATTACCACAGTAGCACATTTCACTACATAGGCGATTTAGGCTTGTCGCCTTTTTACTGCATAGCGATTCTAGCGATTTAGGCTTGTCGCTGATCATTGTTTAGTAGTGGTTACTATTTGTTATCACATTCATTAGTTGCACATTTTTATCTTTTCACTACATTGGCGATTTAGGCTTGTCACCTTTTTACTGCATAGCGATTCTAGCAATTTAGGCTTGTCGCTGAACACCATTTTTATCACATTCATTGCACATTTTTATCTTATCACCTAGTGGTATTTCACACCACATTAATGATATGTGTCTGTTGTTTGTTTATTTTATATAGGTAGCGCCATATTACTTTTAATTTAATTTTTTCACACTCTAGTCTCCTTTTGGGGACATAGCAGGGTAGGCTGCACACCTATTGCCCTTTAGACCTAAGTGCAGATTTTTCATCTTATTTTATATATTTTTTTTTTTATAAAGAAATTGTCAAAAACTGTCTTTTGTGGTTTTTACTTTTTGACACTTTTTTGGTGAATGGGTAGGGATACAATGTACACCATATCCAGTCACATAGGGGGGCCAAGATCTGGGGGCTACCAGATTCTGATAAGCCCCCCACCCGCAGACCCCGACAACCAATGGCCAGGGTTGTCGGGAAGAGGCTCTTGTCCCCATCAACATGGGGACAAGGTGCTTTGGGGGAGATCCCAAAGCACCCTTTCCATGTTGAGGGCAAGTGGCCTTTTATGGCTGCTCGCTCGTCCTCCCCCTTTCCTGGCCTGCCAGGCTGCTTGCTTGGATAAGGGTCTGGTATGGATTTTGGGGGGGACCCCACGCCATGTTTTTAAAAATTTTGGCGTGAAGTTCCCCTTAAAATCCATGCCAGGCCCAAAGGGCTTGGTATGGATTTGGGGGGGACCCCATGCTGTTTTTTTTTTAATTTTGGCGTGGAGTTCCCCTTGAAATCCCTACCAGACCTGAAGGGCCTGGTATGGACTGGAGGGAAACCCACTCCCAATTTTTCCTTGATTTTTCATCTATATTGCCGGGAGCCGGCAATACATTACAGCCGCGAGCAAGTTTAAATTACATTTTTTCTTTAGAAATGTCATTTTGCTGTGGCACTGTTCTACACATCACACAGATGCACCAATTTAAAGGCAGACTAAGGGGACCCCCTGGGCAAGATATTTAAAGGAATCTTTCATTTTTATTGTTTCACTTTAAGCATTATTAAAATCATTGCTCCTGAAAAAACGGTTGTTTTAAAAACTTTTTTTTGCATTGATACATGTCCCCCGGGACCCCATATACTTTTTATGGAAATAACTTGCATATAAGCCTTTAAAATAAGCACTTTTAATTCTTCATGTTCGTGTCCCATAGACTTTAATAGGGTTCGAATGTTCGCTCAAATTCTTTGCCTTTTTGCACGTTCTGGTGCGAATCGAACCGGGGGGGGTGTTCAGCTCATCCCTATTTACCACTAACCAGTCTGATGTTTGCTGTTTGTTACAGAACCTTAGTTGTATACAGGGTATCTATATTTGTGCTCCCAGTGCAGTATCCATTTGCTTCACCTGGTGTATCAGTAGAGGCACAAGAACAGAGAACCCGAGCTTTTATATTTAGTAGGAATTTAGGCAGAATTTTGTAAGTTTTGCTGTGTTTGTGTCAGGTAATAATGATTTTAGTGTAATTTTTATGAAAATAGTGTCCTGATAAACATTTGCACAAATATCATGGGGCCAAAAAAATCCTTATTCCTTAATATATTTGTACGTTATATAGTCCTGACCAAAGTGTTCATTATCTCAACAGTTGCTGGTTTTAATGAAGTTCTTGTTTAAGGTAGGCTTAGTTAGGCAAAATTATATCTTTTTTTTTGCAGAAAAGCATATGTAAATGAAAGTTTTAATTTTTAAAATGAACCTTTGTCCTGAGGTTTATGTGTGTCTGTGAGACTGTCAGTTGTAGTATAGAAATTGGAAGTGTATGAGTAGGATGTATACAGGGACTAGGCTCAGATTCTGTTTAATCATTCCCCTTTAAACCACTCCCATTTTTAGGCACAATCTATTCATGACCACAATATGTCACGGTACGATGCGTGCGCCAGTGGATTGGTATTCTACTTCGTCGTAGTAGTCATAGTCGTAGGGTTTCAGAAGTTTTTCATAATACTAGTCATACTCACATTTTGTCACAATGTTTTGACTTTTTCCTTGTAATGGCAAGGAGATTACTTGTCATGGGCATTGTTAATTTTTACATATTGTTTAAATTTTTTAAATATCAATTCTGGGGGCGTGTCAGGACGGGTACATATGAGCAGCAGACTCTCCCATTTCCTTCGGCACCGCCAGTTTCTATCACTGATCTTGATGGCATAGCGAATCGATGACCGGACTGCTGTACAGCAACCCGGACCACAGTACCATGGTCAAAATCGGGCAGAACAAGCCACAACAACATGGAGACCAACATTTACCTGTGTCCCCCTGGAGTCTTCAAGATGGCGGCGGGCCGGCACTTCCTCCTCCACAGCCACAGAGAGAAAAGCTGAAGAAGTCTCCTGCAGCTGCTAATCTACCTGGGACAGGTAAGAAAAAAACTTCCAGTAACCCCCCAGTTCGGCTCCAATCTTCCTGTTAAATGTTAAAGAACATTTTAAAGCTCCCCTGCTCCCACCTATGACTATTCTACATATGTCTCCTGGGCGCGCTGCCTCTAAACAGGCAGCAGGGGGAAGGAATGGGATGAAGACATAGAGGATGAACATGCTGCAACCAGCCCTTTCAGTCAGCTTTCCAGCCTTGCTGTCCTTAATGACAATGATTCTGCAGATGACGCTGACCTTACTTTAAAACATGTAATGACTGCTATTTAAACATGCCAAACAGTATTAACCACCCAGGTTGATTCGGTTAAAATAAACCTGTCTCTTATGCAGCATTATTTGCAGAAAATCTGCACTAGAGTGACTGCAGCTGAACTAGACATGTGCATTAGTTTTCGTCCGAATGCATTTTCGTCCGAATTTCAGGTATTTTCCTTATCGTTTTAACAAAACGATAACGAAAGTGCAGGATCCGAAAAACGAAAGATCCAACATAAGCAAATGCTTTATTTTCATTTTCGTTGCTACAACAGTTCGATATAGATAGGAGATTCGACATGACGCTGACAATAACAATCTGTGTCCATCAAACCTGTGGTCGAATGTGCCTAACCTTAACTCTATTAGTCCAAGATTATTCTACATAGAGAGAAAAGATTCGACATAGAGAGGAAAGATTCGACATAGAGAGAAAAGATTCGACATAGGGGAGATGTTATTGGCTGATTGTAACCAAAGAGGAGGGGCAGTAAAATAACTAAAACTAAGTACACACGTACAGCCAACTTACTTTTAACTTACGATTTGCTAGCAGAGAGACACACACACTGAATCATTTCAGAAAACAGTCAATCTTAGCTGGTCCGTTTGTCAGAGAACCTGAATTATTTAGCAATTAAGCATAAGCACAGCAGCAGAACAATAGTGAAGCAAGCTACAGTTCAGCTTAAAGCGGAGTTCCACACAAAAATGGAACTTCCGCTTTTCGGACCCCTCCCCCCCTCCGGTGTCACATTTGGCACCTTTCAGGGGGGAGGGGGGTGCAGATATCTGTCTAAGACAGGTATTTGCACCCACTTCCAGCATAGACTCCCATGGGAGTCTACGCCTCTTCCCGTCCCCACCGCGCTGTCTCCTGGGAAACACACAGCTCCCAGGAGAGAGCGGGGACCACTTGCGATGCGCAGCGCGACTCGCGCATGCGCAGTAGGGAACTGGGAAGTGAAGCCGCAACGCTTCACTTCCTGATTTCCTCACCTAGGATGGCGGCGGCAGCTGCTGAGAACCGAGCGGGTTCTCGGCATCCCCTGCCGACATCGCTGGACCCTGGGACAGGTAAATGGCCATGTATTAAAAGTCAGCAGCTGCAGTATTTGTAGCTGCTGGCTTTTAATATTTCTTTTTTTTTTGGCGGTGTGTGTGGACCCCCGCTTTAACTTTTTCTTAATAATCTGCTGCTATTGTGTTAGTGTTGTGAACTTGATAGTGATACAAGTGTTGCTAGTGTTGTGATAGCCTCAGAGGCTGGGGGGGGATTTATTATTATAGATTCTATATTATAGATTGAGATTCTATATACCCTATCTTGTTACCTGTTTGATCAGTGATCACTATCACCAGTCATTTTCTATTTGAACTATATACATTCAACATGAACGACAAAGATTCGACGGAGCAGCTAAACTATACGGCGTCGTACAGTTTAGCTGCTCCGTCGAATCTTCTTTGAACATTCGACAGACACCATAAGCCTTCAATGACAGATTTGACCTTAATTAATTTGGATTTTCGGACGAATGCAATTTTTAACGAAAAATGAAATAAATAAAAAAAATGTATTTCGGGAGTAACTAAATAAATGTATTTTTCGGCGAAAACGAAAGCATGAAACAAAATACTTCAGTGTGCACATGTCTAAGCTGAACAAAGGATCAACGATGTGGAAGATGCAGTTACTCCTTAACTGGTGAAACAGGTACCACTCAGCAACAAGACCCCAATAGCATCTCCCCATTCTTCCTCCCCCCAGTGAGGCGATTGCGGGTATCCCCGCGGCGATCGAGTCCGCGGGACCCGCGACCCGACTCACGGAGCTTGCCGCGGGCGCGCGCGTGCTCGCTGACTGCCTCTTAAAGGGGAATGTACAGGTACGTGATTCTGCCTGTACAAGCCCTTCTGCCGACGTATATCATCGTGAGGCGGTCGGCAAGCGGCTAGTCTGTTCTTTTATTTTCTATTCTATTTTGTTTTGTTTTACTCTATTATATTCTATTCTTTTATTTTCTGTTATATTCTTTTCTATTCTATTCCTTTATGTTCTATTCTATTTTATTCTCTTTGGAAGTTGGAAAACTATTTGAATTTCGTCCATATTATTTTTTTTCCATTTTTTCGAATTTGTTTCAATTCGGTACTATTGTAATTCAGAAATTCGGGTACATTCGAATTTCCGAAAAACAAGAATTTGTCTGAATTTCAGTTTGAAACTAAATGAACCGCACATTTCTAATCTTGGGTGAAGTTCTCACATACCTAGTAGAGGCCAGGTTAATGAGAGGGCTTCCTTTTATACCTCCTGTCAAATACATCCTGGAGTTGGAATCAGTATCAGGAGGCAAGCCTGTCAAGCACACAGCAACAGAAAGCAGGTCAGTACACAGGTCCCAGAAGCTGATGACCACTCAGCAACTTCTCAGTGTGTTGTGATTAAACTAGAGAAATGGGCGCTAATGCCAGTGTCAGATGTGCACGCTCACATATGTGTGTACATAGCTGAAACCCTGTGTATTACAGCATTATTTGTAATCTGCTCACATGCAGATCTTCTGGCCAAACATTTAATCTTCCTGCAGAAGTACAAGATGAGCATTATGTTGGAACATTCATTTCCCACACATTTAGGGAACATAAGCATCTTTTTTCCAAGTGATATGATACAGTCACAGTGTACTGTAACAGCAAAATAAATGTTTAATAATAGCACACTGTGATCACACTGTGATCCCTGCAGTCCTCTCATGTTATCTTATTTACTTTGTGTAACACAATTGTAAAGGGCTGAGCTTAGGCAGAGACAGAAGAGGTGCACAGCTTTGGCTCTGTGCTGTGGGGGTACAGCTGGGGCTGGAGCTTTTCCGGTCCCTACATTCCTCAGCCCTCTGCAGCACTGTGCAGGCACTGCAGGACTGAGTGGTCAAACTGACAGCTTAATCATGCAGACTAAATTGGGAAATCGCGGCTCTCCTTGTGTAACCAACGACTCTCCACTCCACAGTTAGTTTGACAGCTGTGTGCTTTATGAAAAGAGCACAGTGCCTGGCTGTCATGGAGCTCTGATGATTACACAGGGAAAACCTTGTTATACCTGTGTAGAGACTTTCTGTCCCTGCAGGCTGGGTTAGAAACTCCAGAGGAAGGAAGCAAATAGAGAGAGAGGGTCTAAGACCATGTGTCCCACTAGGAGGGAGCTGCTACTAATCCAGGCCAAAAGCAGGGATTATTAGGCAAGTGTTTCAATGTTTATTAGTTTACTAGTGTGGCCATAGCTTCTGGGTTTATATATGAATATATTTAAATTCTGTTGACAGAAGTATATCTGCCCCCTTGTGGTTATCTCACATGCACTAAACCAGTTAATTCAGTCTTTGAGACAGTGTGATTGTGTGGTGGTGATCTTACTGTATCAAAGTGAATCTGTTTACTGCAATAGAGTTCATATGAACTCTATTGCATTCTAGTTATACCCCAGCTGTGGAATTAATCCGCCTGTATCGAGAGGGTAAGCGCAATGGACTACATACAGGTACTGCCTGACCACTTTGAGCCATACTATGATCGGGAGCAGATAGTTGCTGACCAGTGGTGGCCCGTCCATAAGGGGCGCCCGGGCGCCGCCGCCCCCCCCCCCCCCCTCCTGTAGTCACCAAAAAAAATTTAAAATTTTTAAAACTGGCCCTTTAAGAAAAAAAAAATCCTTTAACATAGTGTGGCGCCAGGGCCATTCCTAATTCCTTATATTTTATTATATCATATTTTTCTCATTTCTAATTCTCCAACCAAAAAAAGAGACCCACTTTATATACACCTCTTGGTATTTTTGCTTTTATTTACATCAGGGGCTACACACTGACATTTCCATTTGGAATATGGATCTTTGTTGCATTCTTTGACACACCCACTAGATGGTGCTATCCATTAGGTGTAGGTAGTTGGTGACTACAGCCGCCACAATATCCCACTTCCGGTTTCAAAGCCCCGGTGTCTGGGGTGGAGATGAGCATCTTTGAAGCTATTTGAGTTTGTTGGAGGCTTTGAGGGTTGGATCTTTGATGATCCCCTTTGCTCCAGTTCCTATTCATCTATCTGGAGTCAATTAACCTCATTTTATTCATGCTGTTTATATATTTTTTATTTTTTGTTTAAAGACCAAAATTTTTCTCCAATCATTAAGGAGAACGACATACGCCCTCTGGCGCTGTCGTTTCCAGTAGATGGGATTGGGTTGGAGGCTCTCACCGGCCCCTCACTAACCCCTCTTTTGGAGGCTCTTACTGGCCCCCTATCAATTACCCCTTAATGCTACTAAGATTTCTGTTTAGCTCAATCCATTCAACCTAGATTGTTTGTTGTTGATTGGTGAGTCTATGGTGGTATGAATCGGGAAGGCTTTTTAATTTAGTATGTTTTGTCCGTTTTGTGTGAAATTGTGCATATGTATGTATATACATTGGTCATTGGGCTCATCCTGCACTAGGCACCTTGTTGGGTAACAGTCTAATGTATAAGGTTTTGTGAATATGCATTGATTTAGATCTGTGCTGGCTGGGCTGTGTGGTCTCCGCTGGTCGCTTGCACTGTGGAGCGCACTTTGACACCGGAAGTGTATGCGGTGGTCCGTGCGGTCCAGCGAGTGTAGTGATCCATAGTGAGGCTTGGTCCGATCCAGCACTATTTAAGAAGGGTGACGCAGCGTGCCGCCTGTGCCCCTGGAAGACGTGATGATGTCACGAAACGCGTAGGGCGGAGCCAGACGACGCGCTGACGTCACCCCCAAGCGAGCTGATTTCCAGTAGGACGGGTTTGTCCGAGCTCCGGTGGCCACGGAGCCGGACTTAAGGCTGTTTATTCATCTGACACTTTGTAAGTGTATATCTGTTTTTTATCTATTTTAATAAAACGTTAAGTGGTTTTACACTATGTGAGCCCCTTTTATTCTATGGTATCAATGCCCTGGGTTGTTGGAGCGGCTGCTGACGAGATGACCCCTGGTGGACACCGCTGTTAATCCCCATTCTGGCTTTAAAATATCCCTGCTTGCTGTGATCCTCTGTAGTGGGGGGTCATGGCATTCTGGTAAGGAGTAACCCCTTCAGTACCTGGTGGAGGAACCCTTCCTCGTTGTCACTGATCTCCATTATTCACCACTTGGATTTTTTTACTTTTTACATTTATTTTTATTTTCTGTTGGTGATTTGGACGCTTTGTAAACACTTCATTGATGCTTTATCCTTTGGACTTCTTATAACACCCAATTGAGGTTTCAATTTATGGACTTTTTTTCTTCACTATTAGAGTTCTGCACATTGATTTATTTGATTTACATGAATTTTGTCACTGCAAATTATTCATTATGTTTTATTAGCATTAGCGCAACCTCTTTTTTTCTTTATGCTCTATTACAAGGGGTGTTTGCATTCCTTGTAATAGAAATAAAAGTGACACATTTTTTTTTTGAAAACAGTGTAAAAATAAAAGGTAAAATAAATAGGAAATACATTTTTTTTTTTTTTTAACGTGCCCCGTCCTGCCGAGCTCGCGTGCAGAAGCGAACGCATACGTGAGTAGCACCTGCATAGGAAAACGGTATTCAAAGCACACATGTGAGGTATCGCCGCGATCGGTAGAGCGAGAGCAATAATTTTAGCACTAGACCTCCTCTATAACACAAAACATGCAACCGGTAGAATTTTTTAATTGTCGCCTATGGAGATTTTTAAGGATAAAAGTTTGTCGCCATTCCACGAGCAGGCGCAATTTTGAAGCGTGAAATGTTGGGCATCAATTTACTGGATGTAACATTATCTTTCACAATATAGAAAAAAATTGGGCTAACTTTACTGTTGCCTTATTTTTTAATTAAAAAAAGTGTATTTTTTTTTTAAAAAGTGCGCTTGTAAGACCGCTGTGCAAATACGGTGTGACAGAAAGTATCGCAAGGACCACCATTTTATTCTCAAGGTTGTTAGAAAAAAAAATGTATAATGTTTGGGGGTTCTAAGTAATTTTCTAGCAAAAAAAAATGTTTTTAGCTTGTAAACACAGAGTCTGTAAAAGAGGCCCGGTCCTTAAGTGGTTAAGAAGTCTATTTCATTAGGGGTATGTGCAGCCAGGACATCTATAGTCTAAATATGTCTCCCATTTTTCCTTTTCTTGTATAAAATATGACGGAGTGGGTGGATTATATAAGGGGTGTGGTTTATGAGAAGTAGGAGGAGTCAAAAATTATGGGTGGGGTCTGGCGCCGCCCCCCCTCATCCAAAAACTTTACCAGCCGCCACTGTTGCTGAATACTTTATGTCTTATCAGAAAGAAGGGGATGTTTCCACTTTTATTTATTGATTACAGTTAACACTTTAACATTTGGATGCACATTTAATAAATGGTTTTAATCCTTGCATTTTAGTGCATCACACTGCTATACCTCTTTCTGCAGTGGACTATATGAAGATCATAGTCAGTTAGTAAGAGGCTTACTACTGCATCATCCTCTTATATGGATGCTCAAAATTATGTTATCTGACAGAATTATTTTGCAGCGTGATTTAATGAAGTTGGTGAAGAAACAGAAGGCTGACATTGAGTTTGTTACTCCTAAAAAAGTAAAAAGTGTTCCAAAGTGGACTACTGTTCTAAAGCTAGATAAAGCATGATTCAACAGGAAAGTCCCTATTTGGATACTAGCATAGCCCTGTAAAAGCTAGGTAAAGCATGATTCAACAGGAATGTCCGAATATGAATTCTAGCATAGCCCTATCTGTTCAACAGAAGCCGATCACTGCACCACTGATCAGTGTATTCTGATTGGGGGAGTCCCAGCTGTCTGAATACAATATGGCAGCAGGGGAGATCCCTGCATCCTCATCACTTGTGTGCATGCAGGAATCTGTGAGTTTTTTCGTTCAGCCTCTTAAAGGAAAAAGTTCACTTTTTAACAAAAAATAGTAAATGAAAATTTTGTTTGCAGGTAAAAAAATGTGCATTTCATATTTTTTGTTTCTGGAGCCTCTAAAACATTGCACCAGCGATCAGCAGATCACTGGTGCCAAGCAGGTCCCCTGCAGACCTGTCACTGTATCTGTGCGCCCGTACATCCTACGGGCAAGCAGATACAATCTGACAGGAAGACTCAATGAACTACCACAGCGTTCAACAGCAACTTGGTAGTTTATTGAAAACTACACAAAGGCTGCTGGGGCTTGTTGTTTTCCATTCACAGAGGACTGTGAATAAGTGATGTGGCCTGGCAGGGGAGAAGATCCCCTGGTAGCTGTCACAGTGGGGGATCGGGGGGTGCGGGGGCTGGTCTGTTCATAACATGTTACATGTTACACCCTGAATATGTGTAACAGATTACTCCATTCACATTGATCGATGTGGATGAAGAAATCCCTGCCAAGAAAAGTGTACAAAATATATGGCGAGGCATAGGGGAGATCTGCCCCTAATGTCCACCCCTGCCCCTATGCTTCACCATATATGCTCTTTTTTTTAACTGCAGTGGTGAAATCACCTCCTACAGCACTGGAGTCACTGATTTACGTATATGCTGAAAGCAAATGCTGTTGCTGTCAGAGTAAACAGATCAGTGCTGCAGCTGATGGATGTACCTGCAAAGCAAACAATGGTTAACAATAAAACACAGTAACAATAAAACATTACAATATAATAGTATACAGTACAGTAAAACAGTAGAATTATGGTATCTGCAAAACAAAATATGGTTATCAATGAAAAACAGTAACAATAAAACATTACAGCATAGCAGTATATTATAAAGTACAGTAAAACAATAAAAACAGAAAATTAACTCAATAAAACGACAACTATTTTTGGCTTTTTTATTTTAATTTTTTTTTATACCCTATACTAATAATCCACTAGTGTGTGGTAGCGATGGAAACAGTCCCTGATACAGAGACCAGGTTGGCCAGGGCAGGAGGGACAAAAATAGTGAGTTCCACTCCTATATCTGCATTTTCTACAGACAGAACATCTTCTTTGGGGTGACCTTTGAGTAGAGGTACCAGGGAGGACATCCAGAAAATGCCTTTCATGCAGCCGGCTCACAGCATCTTGATTGTGAATTTGGGCCAAAGCACCTTCTGAAAACCAAAGGGCTGTGATGATCTCTTCCAGGAATTTTAGGAAGGCTCCACTTCTGTCTGACGCCTTGTATAGCACATAAGCGTTCAGCAGAGCCAATTGGAATAAGTATACAGACACTTTTTTGTACCAGCGTCTGGCCTTATGGGCAATTAAGTATGATGCCATCATCTGATCATTGAAGTCCACCCCTCCCATGTTAAGGTTATGGTCGTGGACACAGAAGGGCTTCTCAACAACACCAGTCGCTGTTGTAATTTGGACTGTTGTATCTGCGTTAATGGCAGACAGAACAAAAGCATTCTGTGTGTCCTTCCACTTTACTGCAAGCAATTTATCACACTTCAAGCAGGCTCTCTCTCCCCCCGTCTAAGTCAGGAATCTATTAGCCGTTGGGGGAAGCCCCGGCAATTAGGTTGCACGGTGCCAGATGCGCCAATTCCAGAATAAAAAACGTGACTAAAAAGTGGCACGCTTGTGTAATAATTGTCCATGTATAAATGGTACCCCTTTCCGAATAAGGGTGACACCAAGTCCCAAACAATCTTGCCACTGCTCCCTATGTAGTCTGGGCAGTTGGGGGGCTCCAAGCTGCTATCTTTACCCTTGTAAATCCAGAAATTACATGTATAGCCTGTAGCCCTGTCACAGAGCTTATACATTTTGACCCCATATCTGGCACGCTTGCTGGGGAGATACTGTTTAAAAACAAGGTGGCCAGAAAACTTAATCAGGGACTCATCAATGCAGACAGCTTGTTGGGGCATATACAAGGCTGCAAATTTTTGGTTGAAGTGATTTACAAGGGGCAGAATTTTGTGGAGCCAAATATGTCCAGGGTCACCCCGAGAACGACAGAGTTCATTGTCTTTGAAATGCTCGAACCGCAAGATTTGCTCGTATCTAGTCCTGGCCATGGCAGTAAGAGAACACGGACGTATGGTGAATTGGGTCAGTAGACCAATATGACCGCAACTCACTCTTTTTAGTAATGCCCATGATGAGGGCCATGATGAGGCCAGCTGCAGACTAGCCCACTGGAAACAGGCAGGGATCCCCATTCTCCACTATAGAAGTACATAGGTGTGAGAAGCGACTTGATCCATTTTCATGTCCAATATGAACACTCGTTGGTCAGGAACTAGTGCTGTCACTGGTTGTCGGATCTGCTCTTCAGTCCAGTTGTCACCAGGCATAACAACCACCTTGCTTGATTCCAGTCGACCATTTTGTTCTTGGCACCTCTCTGTAGCCGTAGGAGGGATTATTTTGACTGTCTCTGGCTTGTTTTTTACTAGTAAACATACAGTATGTATATGGCCTGGCAGAGAGGGGCCAGGAAGATGCATGATGAACAGTAAATTAATGACTTGGAGAAGGGAACATTTGAAGAACACACTGAAGAACAGAGACAGCAAACAAGACCCAGCCAGACATGGATGCCCCTCTAAAGCAGCCTTTTTCAACCAAAATGCCCAGGGTGCTGGATGTAATTCTAGATCCTGACCTCTCCTTCAGCCCCCACATCCAATCACTGGTTAAACCTTAACCTCCGCAACATCTCCAGAATTCGACCCTTCGTGACTAACGACACCACAAAACAACTTATTCACTCCTTGGTTATTTCCCGCCTCGACTACTGCAACTCTCTCCTCACTGGCCTACCCTTACACAGGCTATCCCCCTTCAGTCTATTACAAATGCTGCTGCTAGACTCATACACCTCACTAACCGATCTGTGACTGCTGCTCCTCTCTGCCAATCCCTTCACTGGCTTCCGCTACCTCATGGTATAAAATTCTAAATACTAACCACAACATACAAGGCCATTCACAACATTGCCCCCAGCTACATTACCAACCTCATCTGCAGATATCGTCCAAATTGTCCTCTCCGCTCCTCCAAAGACCTCCTGCTCTCTAGCTCCCTTGTTACCTCCTCCCATGCTCGCCTCCAGGAACTTCTCTAGAGCCTCTCCCATCCTCTGGAACTCCCTGCCCCGGAGTTGTCCACTTTTAAGTGATGAAAAACTAATTTATGAAAACTCATTTATTCATGGAACTGTGCCTGAGCCACCCCCATCAGACCATCCCACGCAGCTATCACCTTTTGTACTACCTCCCACCTCCCTTTAGAATGTAAGCTTCAGGAGCAGGGCCCTCCTTTCCCCCCTGTATTGAACTGTATTGTAATTGTGATGTCCCCCCTCTACATTGTAAAGCTCTGCGCAAACTGTTGGCACTATATAAATCCTGTATAATAATAATATTAATGCCTAAAAATGGCCCCAAAATTGAATACAAGCCGGTGGGTGGATAAAACCTGCCTTTTAGTTACACAAAGCCACGGGTTTTCATTGTGTACCAATACAACCTTCTAGCTGTCAACCTCCTAATGACCAATGACATCAGTTGATAAGGAGGGAACCCAGATGAAGACACGTGACGTGTCGTAACGCGTAGGGAGTGGCCGGAGCTAGACGTACACCAGGAGGATAAGTGAGAGGGCGCTGAGAACGCCTTACAGTCATTTTTTTCCATTCTGCTTTTATACAATTGTTACATTGTAAGAGTCCACTTTAGTCTTTTAATAAACATCCCCCAGCTTTTTAAACCTACTGCACTAGTGGAGGCATGTCTTTCTCTTTTTCCCCCTGCCGTTGCTGTGGCGATACTGGAGCGATTTAGGAGACAATGGCGGGGGAATTTAAAGGACAGATTCATACTGGGCTTCACTGACAGTATTCATCAGTGATAACATCTGTACATCTTTTCCTTACTGAAGCGATTATTTATCAGTTTTAAGGTGAGAGTCCTGTAAGACCATATCCAGGAGAGATTATATGAAGTTTTCTATGGGCAACACCACTGAATTATATTAATATCTAGTCACTCATTCGGATCAACCTTTTTTATTTGTGACCTATCAGATGTGTCCACTTCACCTCTCATGGACTTTTTACTTCTCTAATTGACCGTTTGGACTAGTGACACTATTTTATCCATCCATCGATTTGTGTATTTTTTTATTTATTCACTGGTGCTGCTACTACTAAAATACTGTGATCAGATCCATTAGTAGGCACTATTCACATCTGTCCCTTTGTACCATTTGCACTAGGCACTTTTGATATTGTTTTCATGTACATTTGAAGTGTATTTATTATCACCTGACACTACTTTTTATGTGGTACCCCTTTCTTTAGATATTTATGCACTCTATATCTGTACAGTGATACACTATAAGTATTATTTATTCATAGTCTATATTGCATAGATTGCATTTTTGCTTAGAGGACATTTCCTCATATATTAGGTCATTGCGCGAAATCATTTTTTCCACTTTTAAGTCCTCCCAGACTAACTCTGCATCTATCCCAGACTGCTTGCACCCAGTCCCTTCAGGCATGCCTCTCAGTCCTCTGACTGCAACACTCACCAGCCCTCTTGGCTGTCTTCCTCCATGAAATTTGCCTGACATTGTTCTCCTGATGTCCTCTCCCTGCTCCCATGCCTCCTGGTCAGGACCCCTCCGTGTGTCATGAGAAAAAGTCCCTTCCCCACCTGAGCCCAGGCCTGAGTCCCCCCCCCCCCCCCCCAGACTGGGGAGCTACTCTCAAAGGCCTCCAACAGACTAACACTCCATCTCCATCTTCCACCCAAACTCACACTGCCCCAGACTGGGCTGACCCTGAGTATTTGAGGGGGCCTGCCTCCTGCAGAGCCATTTGCTGGGGATTGATCAGGGCCCTCAAAACACTCCAGCCAGCCCCTCCTAGACCCCTCCCAACTGCTTCTGGAATCTTCTCCAACTTTCTAGCAAACAGGGAGGAGTCACCAGAGATGCTGCTGCTGGCAGGAGTCATCCAGCCCTCCCTGAGTCACTCAAAACCCTGACCCAGAAAAACACACAGGCTTGGCTGTCAGCCAAGTCTGAATTTACCTACACTAACCAAAATCTTAACATTAGCACTCTAGCCACTCTAGCCACACTAGGGGATGCTACACTAGGTTAGTCAAAAATAACTAGGGAACTAGCATTTTAAGAAGGATGTTGTCACTGTTGGGTTGATTTACTAAAACTGGAAAGTGCAAAATCTGGTGAAGCTCTGCAAAGAAACCAATCAGCTTCCAGTTTTTTTGTTTTTGTCAAAGCTTAATTGAACAAGCTGAAGTTAGAAGCTGATTGGTTACCATACACAGCTGCATCAGATTTTGCACTCTATAGTTTTAGTAAATTAACCCCTGTAAGCCTCTGAATTTCTCTAAACACAAATTTCCTTTAATGACTGATTATTTTTCTGTCATTGATATATCACTTGTTATAATATCTCTTGAGAGGCAAGTTTTTGTAGAAAAAAACTTGCTCATGTCTTACTCCGGTGTTTTACACTTTTTTTTATTCAGTTTGTAAAAATAAAGCCATGGATCCCCACGAGATGGTTTACCATATAAGGCCATACCCATTATGTCACCTGGGAAACCCAGCTCCCTTGTATAATTCGGGTTTTTTTACAGTGGGTTGATGGGCATAGGGCATCTTGACTGATATGGATCTGTAACATTGGAGAACATGATTGATGGTGGATGTACAATGTGGGTGGAGGTTTTTTGTTTTTGTTCCTTTTTGTTTTTAATTTAAGGACTTGTCAAAAAGTGTTTCTGTCTTTATGGAGGCCCCCCTATGTGAATGAATAAGAGTTGCAGTTTATTAAGGGGGCTTCCAGGTTCCTATAAGCCCCCTGCCCACAGTCCCCAACAACCACCAGGCCAGGGTTGCAGGGAAAAAGCTCTTTTCCTCATCAATTTAAGGGGAAAAGTTAATTGCCATGTGGCCTGATTTATTTCAGTTGGGGAGTGCACGCTTGTTCCCCTCCTTTCCTGGCCTGCCGGGCTGTATGTTGACATAAGATCCTAGTTTTTTTTAATGGGAAGACCTCACATTTTTTGTGTGGGGGTGCCCATTAGGATCTAGGATAAGGGTCTGGTATAGATAAAAATAATCCCCGGCCATTTTGTTTACAAACAAAACAAAGAGGCTAGGAGCTGCTGGCAATTTAAACTCACTTTTTCTTTTGCTAATGTCAGTTTTGCTCTAGTAGACTGTATACAGTGTCTTGCTGGCATTTTTCGTGTTTTGTTGCCTCAAAACCCGGAATTAACATGGATTGTTTGAGGATTTGCATCATTTAATTTACAGAACATGCCCACAACTTTGAGGATTTTTTTTTTTTATTGTGAAGCAAACAACAAATAGGACAAAATAACAGAAAAAGTCAATGTGCATTATTCACCCCCCTAAAGTCAATACTTTGTAGAGCCACCCTTTGCGGCTATCACAGCTCCAAGTCACTTTGGATAAGTCTATATGAGCTTGCCACATCTTACCACTGGGATTTTTGCTCATTCCTCCTTGAAAAACTGCTCCAGCTCCTTCAAGTTGGATGGTTTGAGCTTGTGAACAGCAATCTTTAAGTCTGACCACAGATTTTCTATTGGATTGAGGTCTGGACTTTGACTAGGCCATTCCAACACATTTACTTGTTTCCTCTTAAACCACTCAAGTGTTGCTTTAGCAGTGTGTTTTGGGTCCTTGTCCTGCTGGAAGGTGAACCTCCATCCTAGCCTCAAATCACACACAGAGTGGTACAGGTTTTGCTCCAGAATATTCCTGTATTTAGCACCATCCATCTTTCCCTCAACTCTGACCAGTTTCCCAGTCCCAACTGCTGAAAAACATCCCCACAGCATGATGCTGCCACCACCATGTTTCACTGTGGGAATGCTGTTCTTTGGGTGATGTGATATGTTGGATTTGCGCCAGACATAGCATTTTGTTTGATTGCCAAAAAAGTTAAATTTTAGTCTCATCAGACCAGAGCACCTTATTCCATACATTTTGGGAGTCTCCCACATGCCTTTTCGCAAACTCAAAACGTGCCATTTTGTTTTTTGCTGAAAGTAATGGCTTTCTTCTGGCCACTCTGCCATAAAGCCCAACTCTATGGAGCATACGGCTTATTGTCGTCCTATGTACAGATACTCCAGTCTCTGCTGTGGAACTCTGCAGCTTCTTCAGGGTTACCTTAGGTCTCTGTGCTGCCTCTCTGATTAATGCCCTCCTTACCCGGTGCGTGAGTTTTGGTGTGCGGCTGTGATAGCCGCAAAAGGTGGCTCTACAAAGTATTGACTTTAAGGGGGTGAATAGTTATGCACATTGACTTTTTCTGTTATTTTGTCCTATTTGTTTGCTTCTTAATAAAAAAAATCTTTAAAGTTGTGGACATGTTCTGTAAATTAAATGATGCAAATCCTCAAACAATCCATGTTAATTCCAGGTTGTGAGGCAACAAAACACGAAAAATGCCAAGGGGGATCAATATTTTTGCATGGCACTGTATACAGCCTACTAGAGCAAAACTGTCATTAGCAAAGGAAAAAGTGGGTTTAAATTGCCAGCAGCTGCTAGCCTCTTGGTTTTGTTTGTAAACAAAATGGCAGGGGATTATTTTTATCTATACCAGACCCTTATGCTAGATCCTAATGAGCACGCCCACACAAAAAAATGTGAGGTCTCCCCATTAAAAAAACTAGGACCTTATGTGAACATACAGTCCGGCAGGCCAGGAAAGGAGGGGAACAAGCGTGCACTCCCCAACTGAAACAAATCAGGCCACATGGCAATGAACCTTTCCCCTTAAATTGATGAGGAAAAGGGTTTTTTCCCTGCAGCCCTGGCCTGGTGGTTTTTGAGGACTGTGGGCAGGGGACTTATAGGAAACTGGAAGTCCCCATAATAAACTGTAACTCTTATTCATTCACATAGGGGGGGGCTCCATAAAGACAGAGACACTTTTTGACAAGTCCTTGATGGGCACAAGTGACTGCATATGATGGGCACAGTGGCTGCACATGATGGGCACACATTGCTGCATATGATGGGCACAGTGGCTGCGTTTGTTGAGCATAATGGCCGCTATTGATGGGCACAGTGGCTGCATTTGTTGAGCACAATGGCTGCATTTGATGGGCACAGTGAGGCTGCAATTGATGGAGGGGGTTCACTATTTTTCAGTTTGTTTGCGCCCCCCCAAAGATGTTGCGCACTAGCCGCCACTGCCCATCAGGGTTGGTATAACCGAACACAGTTTCAGTAAAAGGAGTTAGTGGTGAGTTGCAATGGCAACAAGATCCCCCTGGACACTTGAAGGGTCATACACACACACACACAGTGGTATTCAGCAGAAGGCGGGGCAGAGTTATGCCGCGTACACACCATCGGATGTTCCAACAGAAAATGTTCGATGGGAGCCTTTTTGTCGGAAATTCCGCCGGGGGTAGGCTCCATCGGACATTTTCCATCGAATTTCCGTCGCACAAAATTTGAGATCTGGTTCTCAAATTTTCCGACAACAAAATCCGTTCGCGTAAATTCCGATCGTGTGTACACAATTCCGACGCACAAAGTGCCACGCATGCTCAGAATAAATTACGAGACGGAAACGCTCGGTCTGGTAAAACTACCATTCGTAATGGAGATAGCACATTCGTCACGCTGCAATTTTTTGAATATTTTAATGCAGCGCATTCTCTTCTTTATAATGCTAGAATAATAAAGTTGTTTTGCTGCTGATAGTTCTGACAAACTGATTTCTTTATTATTTCTCGTGATCTCATGAATAATATTAATTTTGTTTTTCGTCAGATCTCCATAATAATGTTTCTATTTTCTTTTATTTATCAAGATCTGCATTTTTTATTTTTTTTCTAGTGCTCTCCATAATATTATTTCTTGTTTTGCGTGTCAAGTTACCACAACACCATTATTATCTTGTATTTTTTAATCTCAAGGAGGTTATTTGGTGTTGGTGTCCCTTGTTAATTTGACCTTGTATTTTGGAAATGTACCTGCCAACTCACAAACAAACTGCCCTTTTTGAAGTAAAACACATAGGCAAGTATTTGTGAAAAATAAATAGCCATTTATCCTGGGTCATAACAAAATAAAGAGAAAGGCAACCCTGGAGAAACTGCTGAAATTTGCGAAGCCTTTGTACCCCAGGGCACACATCAATTATTTTACAGTCAAAATTGGTGGCTGGGGGGGTCCTTATAATAGGGAGCACAAGCTGGTCCAGGACTACAAGAGATCAGGAACAGCAGCAGATGACATATCTGTCCCCAAGCTGTGGTCATACAACAGCCTGCGTCTTTTGTCAGACCAGACTGAACCCAGGCCATCACTCTCTGGTCTTCTTTACACACTTCCTTCCAGGCTGTGGCTCTGGTGTTGGAGTTGTGGCAGGAGGTGGAGGAGGAGGAGGGCCATGGTAGAGCTCATAAACGTGGCTTTGGCTTTCGCCCCTCAACCCCTTATTTAGGGATTGTAAGATCACTTCCTCACATAAGAGGCATTGGCCCTCCTCCATTTCTAGCATTTTGCAGGCTGTTATGCAGGCAAAGTCTTCTTGAAGACTGGGGGGGTTTCTGAGGGTCGCAGTAGCCTTCAAAAGTAGACCAAGTGCTGCCTCCAAGTTACTCCTCTTCCTGTCACTTTTTTGTGGAAGGCTGAGGGGAGGGACCTGGGATTGGGGAAGGCTACTGGGCCCAGCCACCTCCTGGCTGCCATTTACCCCTGCCACCTCCTGGCTGCCACTTTCCCTGGCCTCCTCCTGGCCGAGACATTCCTGTGTATAAAAAAGGGACATAGTTTTAGTTTTTGGTTCATCAATCACACACAATTTTCAGCTGTTGCAAATTGAATGTTAAGAAATAGAAAAGACTATCATTCGGACCCCAGCATTTTTCATTTTTGTCCCAATCATTTGTGGCCACTACTGTCTATTGATATGTAAAACACTTTGCGAAATCAGAAATTAGTTATCAAAACTAACATCTATTTAACATCATTAATTTGACAGCCAGAAATATTTTTAAGAATGCTATACCTGACTCAAGCTGGGCTCCTCCACATATTGCTGCCTGTAAGGCCCAGGTTGGTCGTCGGAAGCCTCAGCTGGGGGGGAAGGAAGCGTGGAAGGAAGAGTGGAGAGTTTTGGCCTGGGTTCAGTCTGGCCTGCCAGAAAATGCAGTCTGTCATAGTACCACAGCCTGGGTACATAAATGTCATCTGCTGCAGCCCCTGATCTCAGGGAATCCTGGACCTTCTTGAATGAATGAATGAATGAATGAATGAATGAATGAATGAATGATTTGTAAAGCGCTGCAATTGCGAACTGAATCGCCTCAAGGCGCTAGATGTATTCTCTGTAGCCAGCTTCTAGAAAAGGAAGGTCTTTAGTTTTTTCCTGAAGGCCTGGTGGTTTTCTTCCATGCGGAGGTTGGTTGGGAGAGCATTCCATAGGCGAGGTCCTTGGACTGCAAATCTACGTTCTCCCTTTGCTTTGTAGCGGTATTTGGGAATGAGGAGGAGGTTTTGGTTAGCTGATCGAAGACTGCGAATCGGTGTGTAGTGTTTTATTTTTTCCCGGAGATATTGCGGAGCGTTTCCTTGTATGCATTTATGGGTGAGGCAGAGGGTCTTGAATATGATCCGGTTCTTCACAGTTAGCCAATGTAGGCTTTTTAGGGATGGGGAGATGGATTCCCAGGGCTTTTTTCCTGTTAACAGTCTTGCCGCCGTGTTCTGCATGAGTTGCAAGCGCGCAAGCTGATATTGGGGTAGACCTACGTAGAGGGAATTTGCGTAGTCGAGTCGGGAATTGATGATCGTTCCCACAACTGCCGCTTTGTCTTCTTCTGGGATGAAGGGGATGAGTCTGCGAAGCAGGCGGAGGAGGTGGTGGGATCCGCTCACCACCGATCCTATTTGTGCATCCATTGTCATTCCTGAGTCAAAGATGACTCCGAGACTCTTGACTTTGGTGCTGGGGGAGATGGTCTGTCCGAGGATGGGGGGTGGTGTCCACGGAGTCTTAATTTTGGAATTTTTGTTGGCTTGCAGGAGAAGAAGTTCTGTTTTTGATTCGTTAAGTTTGAGGGAGCTAGCGGTCATCCAGTCATTGATTAAAGTGAGGCATTTCTGTAGTTGCTGATGATGATCTTTTTGTCCATTAATGCGAAGGTAGAGTTGGGTGTCGTCTGCGTATGAGTGGAAGCAGAGGTCCGTTTTCCTGATGATATTGAGAAGCGGGCGGATGTAGATGTTAAATAGCACTGGTGACAAGGGTGAGCCCTGAGGGACTCCACAGGAGACTGCCCGAGATTCCGAGGTGAATGTTCCCAGTTTCACTGTCTGAGAGCGATTCTCTAAGAAGGATGTAAACCATTTTAGGGCAGAATCTGTGGCTCCTGCAACTTCTGAGAGGCGGACAAGTAGAGTATTGTGGTCCACTGTATCGAATGCTGCACTGAGGTCTAACAGTACCAGAAGACTCGGTTCCCCGTCATCTGCTGCTTCGAGGGCGTCGTCCCATATTTTGAGAAGTGCTGTTTCTGTGCCATGGCCTGGGCGGAAGCCTGATTGCAGAGGGTCCAGGAGGTGGTGTGTCTCCAGGTGGTGTTGTAGCTGCTGTACTACTGTTTTCTCTATAATCTTGGAGATGGTGTTGAGGCTTGTTATTGGTCTGCGGCAGTTAGGGTCTTTAGGGTCGAGATTAGGTTTCTTTAGCAGGGGTTTGACGATGCCTTGCTTGAGGGAGGTTGGCACAGTCCCTTCTTTGAATGATTGATTTATGAGATGTGTTAGGGTGGGGGCCAGGATGTCGGAACATTCTTTGAACAATTTGGTGGGGATGATGTCGTTCGGTGATGTGCTGTCGCGAAGGCTTCCGATGATGTTTTTAGTCGTGTCCGTGGTGATTGGGGCCAAAAAGAACTTCGGTGGTTGAGTGATGTTCGTATCGATATCCTCTTTTTGCATTGGTTGGGTGAGGTTGGTTGTTATTTTCTGATGAATTGCTTTCCGAATGTTGTCGATTTTGTCGATGAAGAAATCTGATAACTCATTGCAGAATTCTTGGGTATCGTTTGCAGGGGGCTCTAAGCAGGTCGGGTTCATTGATTGAGCAACTATTTTGAAAAGTTCACGTGGGCGGTTTAAGGCGGATGAGATGGTGTCTGCAAAATGTTCTTTTTTGGCTTTGAAGATTGCCTTGTGGTATTTCACCGTGAGTGCTTTGTAGTTAGCATGGTTTTCCTTGGTGGGATTTCTTCTCCAAGTTCTCTCAGATCTTCTGCGTTCTTGCTTGAGTAGGGTGAGAGTGCCATTAAACCAATTCGAGTTTTTTGTGCGGACGGGTGTTCTGCGTTTTGGCGCCACGGAGTCTGCTGTTTGTAGTAAAACATTGTTTAGGGAGTTGAGTGTTTGTTCCGTTGAGAGGTTTGGGTTTAGCAGAAGAATTTTGCTCGACAATGTAGTTTTGAAGAGTTCAGAGTGTAGTTTCTTCTGAGATCTTTTCCAGTGTGTTGCTATTGCCCGTTTCTGTTTTTGGAGGGTGGTGTTAGTGGTGATTTTGAATTTGATAGCATGGTGGTCCGTCCATGGTAGTGGGGTGTTGTTCAATACGTCGATGTCCATATTCTGTTTGAAGATGAGATCTAAAGTGTGTCCTGAACCATGCGTAGGAGCATTTATCAGTTGTTGCAGGCCAAGTTCTTCCATTTGGTTAACGCAGGCGGTTGCAATAGGGTCTTGGGCGGAGTTTGCCCACAGATTGAAATCCCCAAGTACCAGAAGGTTTTTGGTTTTCAAGGTGTGCATTGAGAAGAATTCAGTGAGCGGTGTGAGGAGATTGGTCTTTGGTCCTGGTGGTCTGTAGCATAGTAGTATGTGAATGGTATCTTGAGGTGTTGTTTGAAGATGCAGTGAGAGTGTTTCCATGAAAGGCACTGAGTTCTGTAAGTTTGGTTTGGTGAACCCCAGGTGCGATTTGAAAATCACTGCAAGACCTCCTCCTTTTTTTCCAATTCTATGCTCAGATATGATACTGTAGTTCTTGGGCACCAATTCAGTCAGGATGGTGTTGCAGTCGGAAGTTAGCCAGCTTTCTGTAATGAAGAGGCAGTCTATGTTGTTTTCGATGATAAAATCGCGGATTTCCAGCCTGTGCTTGACTGCAGATCTGGTGTTGATCAGGGCGCATGATAGTTGTTGTGGTTGGATCGGTGTCTCCCTGCCTTTGATGGTTGATTGTGGGTTGGTCCTTAGTAATTGTTCTTTTTTTAGTCTTTTTTGCGTGGTGGTCGGTAAAGTTGCGGCCGTGTTTCTTAGCCTGTGGAGGGTGTCTGCTGTGTACTTGAAGTTGCACATGATGCTGAAGGCGGCGTTGCTAGAAAAGAAATTTGTATGACGAAGGCACTGGTGTGGCGATGATAGCCTTGCAGGGGGATGGAGGGATCGGATGGCTGACCACTGCTCTGGGGTGGTGAGAGTGACGGCTGAGTGTTGGAGCGGAGGTACTAGAGGGCGGTGGGCTGCCCACCTCCCTCTCGTTGATCCAGAGGAAGGCAAAAAAAACCCCTGGCTGCGTAGGCCAATAGTGCAGTCGAGGAAAAAATTCCTTCCTGACCCCCCCGAGGGGCGATCGGACAGGGCCCCTGGATCAACTTCTCGAGTGCCCCGGAGCTTACCTGTGCTGAAGGTCCCGAGGGTGAAGGAGGGGGACCTGGTGCGGTAGGTGGTGCGGTGGCTGGGTCTCAGGCGATTTGAGGTAGACTGGCCCCCGGTGAATCTCTAGTGCCCCCGCAGTGTGGTCCAGTAGCAGGAGGGGTGATTCCCGGTGCAGAGGGGCACGGGGCTCTGTTGGACAACAGTGAGGGGGTTGTGGTGGCAAGCTGACTGGGCTAGGCTGCAGCCGTGGTCTGTCTCACCGACTCTAGCGGCTAGAACGTGGTGATTGAGACCGGGGCTGCGGTGGGGCCACAGAGGGGGGGGGGGTCGGTGAGTAGATGGACTAGGGGGTAGTGGGTCCAATCGGGCGGTGGTGTTGCTGGGGGCTGATGGCCTCAGGAGGGGGTCCTCGGATGCTGCACCGTTGGCACTGGGTGTACCAATATGGCCGCCGGCTGGGCCCAAGCCGTGGCTGGCCGGTAGAGGGAGTACCAAGATGGCCGCCGGCTAGGCCCGAGCCGCGGGCTGTCCTGGCGTTGTTGCCCGACCCGTCCGGTGAAGATGGTCAGTAGGGAGGGGTGCGGATCCGCCGGAGCGGCTGGTCAGTAGAGGGGGACGGTAAGTGCTGTACCTGCGGAGAGTCCCGAGCGGCCGGCCGGCTGACTAGGCAGAACAGCAGCTGACTAGGCGGCGACCGGATGGGTAGGGGGGACCGGCAGAATGCTGCAGGGGGAGAAGTGGAGAGGTGCGGGCTAGCCTGCCGAGAGCGGCCGGAGCCGCGAAGTGTCCTGAGCGGCCGACCGGCTGCTGAAGGTGGCCGCCGGAGAGTCAGAGGGGAGAGGGACTGGCGTGGTGGTCCAGGGGGGGCTGGGCCGGAGCCGCGGGGTGTCCTGAGCGGCCGGCCGACTAAGAACGGCGTCTGAAGTAGATCTGACGGTAGGGGGATAGGAGGGGGGAGTAGGTTAGAAGGGGGGGGGGAGCCGAGGAAGGGGCGGCCAGTGGCCGAGCTCTTCACGGAGCTCTTCACGGAGCTGCTAGACAGAGGTCTGCTCAACAGAGTGTCTTGAGCTCCCTATTATAAGTGCTCCTCATGCCACCAATTTTGGACGTTAAATACTTGATGTCTGCCGTGGGGATCATCGGCTTCACAAATTCAAGCAGTTTCTCCAGCGCTGCCTGCCTCTTTGTTTGATTATTATAAAATGGGTGGTTCACCTGATACAGACAGGGCAGCTCCCTGAACATATCAATGAATGTTCCTAGAAATTCCCTATCATTGAAGGGATCCATTTTCTCTGCAAGACACAACACAAGACAAACCCTAATGTCAGGCGAAACTCTCCTAATCTTGACCCAATATAGGCCTCAATCTATAAGAAGTATATGCCACTGATGCACCAAGTTAAAATTGTACCTTCATTATAACGATCGTCGATTCCGTTTCTTCATCCTCCACTCACAGATCGTACGTACGACGCACGCGTGTTCTGCTTTATATGCACTGCGCATGCGTGAAACTCTGCCCGCCCCTGATGTTCTTTCTAGTATATTTCCCACCCCTTCTCTTTCGGCGCAGTGGGTAGAGAACATGGCGGAGAGACAACAGGTGCATGCAGAGAAGAGCAGCAACAACGAAAGGCCGGAGCCATGAACGTCCCGATCCCGGAGGATATTGAAGGCCTCAATTATGTCCTTTGTAGAGATGGTGGACATCCTCAAGAGGGCCGACTATGATGGGAAGTATGGACCTTACCCAAACCCAAATGTGAGAAAGGCCAAGATCATGACTAAAGCTGTGAAGAGTCTGCACAGGAATTTTGGGGTACAGCGATCCAAGGATCAACTGAGGAAACAATTGTCAGACCTCAAATTGAGGGAACAGGATTAGTACAGAAGGATCAGGAAACTGCTTCTAAAAAGTAAGTATTTGTCCTGTGTTTCTATTAATATTATTACTTGCATGCTGCTCCATGTGCTTTTCTTTACTGTCGTTCAGTTTAAAATGACAACTTTCATGTTCATGGGCACAGTAATCGGTCGTAGGAAACATTGTTCGTTCGCCCACTTATAAGATGTTTTGGGCAGATGCAGGTTAACTACATTTGTTCAGGCCTATTTGTATTAAAAGAAGTTTGTTGTCTAGATGGGTTTGTAACGTGAATGAAATGCAAACTTGATTAAGTGTAAGGAGAGGACACTCAGCAGCTGTTTACACATCTGGACGCAGGAGCACTAGTGTGGGACACCAGAACAAACTTTTTAGGGTGTCCCACACAGGTGCTCCAGTGTATACTAGGGGTGTCTCCATGTGTGATACTTTACCAAAAAAGGGAAGTATTCCAGCTTTAGAAAGGAAATAAAATGTTCTTCAGCTTGGAACTCTGCCAAAACAGACAATTGTACGACACTTCCAAGCAATGTTTCATATTCCTATTTCTGCCCTTAAATATCTATGTGCAAAGTATACCTATTTTTTATTCTCATAGGGGAGAAAAGACTTGGGACATCCGAGGACACCAGGGACCCCCCACCTCCTAAAGAAGGGGAAATCCAAAAACCTTAAGCAGAGGCTGAGGAGGGAGATGTTTATGAAGTGGGCGAAATAGTGACCACAACAGGTGAGTGTCTGAGACCACAGCTTCAGGTAATAGATGTATCCCTGCCATAGTGCCATAGGCGTGCGCAGGGGGTGTGCCGGGTGTGCCTGGGCATTAGGGTGTTATTTTTTTCACTGTCACAATGTGTGACAACTCCAGTTTGGCACCCATGATTACTAATAGCACTGCCAGTGTGACTATTTATTTATTGAATGTAAAATTCCTGTCAGAACTGCAGCCACTGGCTGCGGAGTGAGCAAGCAGGCAGCTGCATTTTCCGATACTGTCTCTGTAGTCCCGGCTACAGAATCCCTGACAGCTGAATATCACTCCGCCACCTGCTATCAGGGATGCTGTATCAGGGATGCTCTGAACTACAGAGGCAGCAGCATCTGATAATTCCTGTCTGTTTACTCCACAGCTGGTGGCTGCAGTCCTCACAGGAGTTAGTAGAGCCCACAATCCTACGCCTCCTGTTGCCACAAAAACAGCTTACAACTGGAAAACTGTCTCTCTCCTCGGTACTCATTTTACTTGCTGAGTCTGGGCTTTCACAGCTCAGTACAGGTGGGCGGAGCAGGAAGAGTTCATCACAGTGTACCCCGGAGCACTGCTTCCTGCCCAGCACACAGCACAGCTCTCCCTGGGGCAGACTGAAGATCTGAGAGGAATGATGGAAGCCTGAATATTCTCCACATGTGAGTCCAGACCTTCTCTGCCTTTTACACTATACTGAGCTGTGCTGTACACCTGTCCTGTACCTTGCAGGGAAGATTTACTGAAAGAAAAGTGACATTCTTGAACATGTTAAAAATTACTGAGGCTTCTACATAGATGTATTCATCATACACAGTATATCTAATCAGGGCTTTTTTTCAGCAGGAACGTGGGGGAACCCAGTTCCAGCACCTCCAGCACTGAATGTATGTAATAGAATGGGGTGTGGGGTGTGCTGGACGGTCTATTGATGTTGGCTGCTGGAGGATCTATTGTCACTGGTGGGGATCTGATTCTGTGCGAGGGTCTATTGTTGCTGAAAATTGAGAGCAAGTGGTGGGACTTTATATGAAGCACACAGCAGCACAAAAGGAAGTCAAGTGACTGGGAAATACTGTTTATTCATGTTGTATAATCTAACATACATCTATTGTTGCTGAGGGAGTCTTATGTTGCTGGAAGGGATCTACTGTTGAGGGAGAGGTCTATTTTTGCTGGCTGCTGGAGGATCTATTGATGCTGGCTGCTGGGAGATCAGTTGTTGCTGCTGTGGGGGAGGGGATCTAATGTTGCTTGGGTGGATATTTTGTTAATGGGTGTGATATTTTGTTGTGGGTAATTCACTGTTGCTGCAGGGAATCTATTGTTGGGGTGGAATCCATTGTTGCTGGGGGAGTCTATTGTGTGGGGATCTATTGCTGGGATTCTATTGTTGTTGGCTTCAGGGGATCTATTTTACTGTTTTTCTTTTTATCATACACATATTCCATACAAATGATTTAGCACCACAAAATGATACTTGGTTCTGTATTCTCTAAAAGGGGCAGTACTGGTAGGTGGGTAGGGGGTGGAATCAAGGGACGGTGGTCAGAGGTGGGTAGGGGGCAGAGACAAGGGGTGACTCAGACGGGGGGAGTTCCTGCACCTATTCTCCGAGAAAAAAAGCCCTGTATCTTATTAAATTCATTCTTTTTTAATAAGATATAATGTGTATGGTAAATACATCTATGTAGCACCTCAGAAGTCTCAGTAATTCTCATCCTAGCAAAAAATCAATATATGGAATTCCATAATACATCCCAACTTCAGGAAAGTAAAAAATCCAATCCTTTATATTTGTTTACTGATTATATTAACCCTTCGCTTAATGCCCTATAGACAATAACTTGGTGTACAGCATTTAACTCCTATGCTATGTCATGTTTCTTTTTGTTTTGACCAGCTATGTGCATAGGACTGCCTGTATACCTGCTGGGTTGATATATCACACACCTCACTGGTTTACGAATGGATTCTGTATATGCTTAGTTCATTAATAAAACTTTTCTGTTTAAAAAAAGTCCATCCTTACGATGGGGGGAGGTGGGATATACTCTTTTACTTACCTGATTCCAAGCTCTCCTTTCTTCACTCCAAGTCGTGACATCATCACATACCATACAGAGACATTAACCCTGTATGGTATGATGGAGATGCTGGAGTGTGACCACAGCCAGTACCTTACACAGAAGCTAAGGGGACAGTCACAGCAGTGGAGGGAGTGGAGCAAGGAATAAGGTAAAGCTAAGTACACACACATTGAGATTAGTCCAGTTCACCAGGGACTGGATATATTTCAATCTATGTGTATCCCTTCCCTGTACGACCGAAGCCAATCATTAGATCAGCTTCTCTTGGACAGGACAACTGGAAACCTTGTTCTTGCAGCCAATCAGCTGCAGCACTAATCAGTTTATTCTGATGGTGGAGAGTCCCTGCTGTCAGAATTCGATATCCCAGCAGGGGGAGTAACCTGCATCCATATCGCTTGTGTAGATGCAAGAACCCGTCAGCTAGCGATCTGAATAAAAAAAGCCCATGTGCATGTACCAACTTAAAGCGGTTGTAAACCGCAGCGGTGAAAAAAAAACAAACACTTTCCCCTGTAAGGCAATTGCATATTGTGCTAGTATGCATCACAAACGTGCCCAAATCCTCATCCTGGAGAGAATGGGGTGCAATCGTGATTTAAAAAATATAAAGAAAAATATCAATGATGTTCAACAAAAAATGAAGAACATCATTAATGTTTTAGGCAGAATATAAAACACACAAAAATTGTACCATTTTCTTGTGTATTTTTGCTTTGAAAACAAATTTATAAAGTATTTTAAAAGCCAAATTTTGAAGATGCACACGGTGTGTCAACATGTGTTATCTGCCATCACGGGATATCATTGTACGCGTTTTGTGGGTGCAACCCCTTCCTCGCAACTCAATTAGGTGAGAGGAAGGGGTTGCACCCCCAAAACACGTCCATTGATCCCCCATGATGGGAGCTAGCATATGTTGACATTAGGCATGGGATCAGGAGGGAAATCTCCAGTTTGAATCCCAATTTGTGTGCATCTCAAAATTTGGCTTTTACAGGTGTGACATCACCCCATCTGATGAAGGCAATATCAACATAGTTTGGACATACTAATGACTGATATTGCCTTCATTTTATCAAAGTTGAACTTTGGAAGTTCGTGAGTTGTGTATGTGTTAGGTACCTGGTAGTAGAGCCTGACTTGTAGGAGAAGACCTCTCATACAACGCTGGTTCAGGAGCCACTGGAGTGGGGACAGTGGTCTCCTGAGCACAGTGGGGTAGGAGTGCCTGTAGAGCGGAGTCTCTGGAGCAGAGGTGATGAGAGATCCCTCAGGGATGGCTGGACTGCAGATCAGGTAGACACTGGAGGCAGCACACTGGAACACTTGTAGATGCAGAGATCACTGGAGCTGGAGCTGAAGGTGCAACAGCAAAGGACAACAGCAGGCACAAGCAGGGTCAGACGGTCCGGGTCAGCACGGGTATGAGACAGGCACAAACAGCAGGCAGAGGCAGAGTCGGTAGGCAGGCGGAGGTTGGCAACGGTATCAGGCAGGTAGCAGAAGAGTAGTCAGGCAAGCCGGGTCGGATAGGAGCAGGACGGATAGTCAAACAAGCCGGGTCAGATGGGTAACAGCAATCAGGTTCAAGGTTTACACAAATCACAAGCTGAGACGAAGCAGCAATGTGCCAGAGGCACAGGGGGATTTTTATATGCACTTTGGCGCCAAACCGGCGCTATCGCGAACACGCGCACGCCCGTACGCGCGCACGTGCACACGCGCGCGCGCCCGAGCGCCGCGTACCCGCGCGCGCCCTAGCGCCGCGCTGACGCCCGGGAACACCACGATCTTGCTGGGAAGTGTGCAATGGAGCGCGCCGGCGCATAGGCGCGCGCCGACGCCCATGTCTGGTGCCGGTGATACCCTGACATTGCCCCCCCCCAAGGGGCAACCTCCGGGTGCCCAAAAGTCTTTTTTCAGGATGGTTAGCAAAATAGGCTCGAACTAAACGCCTAGCATGCACATTGCTATCAGGTTCCCATGAATTATTCTCTGGGCCGTAGCCCTTCCATTTGATCAGGAACTGGATCTGCCCTTGTCTTTTCCTGCAATCGAGGATAGCTTCAACTTCAAATTCCTCGTTACCGTCAACCAAAATAGGTTCAGGAGGTCTAGTCCCTCTACCAGGAAAGGGATCAGGTACAGCAGGCTTGAGCAAAGACACATGAAACACGGAATGAATTCTAAGAGAGTCAGGCAAAGTCAGTTCATACGAGACTTCATTAATTTTCCTCCTAACCGGAAAAGGTCCCATAAACCTAGGTGCCAACTTTTTAGAAGGACAAGCTAGTTTGATATTATTTGTAGAAAGCCATACCTGATCGCCCAGCTGAAGCTTCAATTCCCCTCTTCTCCTTCGGTCAAAGATCCTCTTGCTGTCCGCCTGAGCCTTGGACACTGCTTCCTGCAACATCTGGTTGTTACGATTGATGAAGTCTACCGTACTTTGCACTGCTGGAACTGAGGACTCTGGAAGGAAATCGGGTAAAAAGGTTAGATGGAACCCATAATTAGCGAAGAAGGGGGATTGACCAGTGGCTGAGTGCTTGGCGTTATTGTAGGCAAATTCTGCCAAGGGCAGCAAGGATACCCAATCATTTTGAGAAAAGGAAGTAAAACATCTAATATACTGTTCAAGAGTCTGATTGGTCCTCTCTGTCTGGCCGTTGGTCTGAGGGTGGTAGGCCGATGACAAAGCCAGCTTGATTTTTAAAGACTCACACAGGGCTCTCCAGAAGCGTGAGGTAAATTGTACCCCTCTGTCAGAGGTTATGTTTACGGGGATTCCGTGGAGTCTAACGATCTCCTTGATGAAGACGTGAGCAGTTTCCATAGCTGACGGAGTTCCTCTTAATGGAAGAAAGTGGGCCATTTTGGTAAAGCGATCAACTACCACAAAAATTGCAGAACATCCCTCAGAACATGGCAGCTCTACAATAAAGTCCATGGATATCATTTTCCAAGGCCTATCGGGTACCGGTAAGGGTTTTAACAGGCCCCAAGCTCGACTCCTGGAAGTTTTATTCTGGGTACAGATAGGACACGAGCTAACATATTTCTCACAAAAGTCCTTTAAATTGGGCCACCAGAAGGTACGCTGTACCAACTCCATGGTTTTACGAACCCCAAAGTGACCTGCCAGCGGGTGATCGTGAAGAAGTGCTAAGACCTTGACCCGAACCTCCTCAGGAACAAAAATTTGGCTCCCTTTCCAGAATAGTCCGTCCCTGTTACTTAAAGTAATCCCTGTGGGTCTGGCTGATTCAGAGGAAGCTTCCTTAATCTGGGAGAGGAGATCAGTTTGAATGAGTAGAAAATTGTTTGCCGGTAAAATGGTATCCGGAGCAGATGAGTCTTTTGGGTTGTCATGCATACGTGATAATGCGTCTGGTTTGACATTTTTTGAACCTGGCCGATAAGTAATGTGGAAGGAAAAGCGTGAGAAAAACAACGCCCAGCGGGCTTGTCGGGGTCTTAGCCTTTTGGCGGAACGTAGATATTCTAGATTTTTGTGGTCGGTATAGATTAGTACTGGATGCATAGCCCCCTCCAGCAGGTACCTCCACTCCTCTAATGCAGTTTTGATGGCAAGAAGCTCCCGGTCTCCAACATCATAGTTCCTCTCTGCGGAGGAAAGTTTTCGGGAGAAAAACCCCACAGGATGCATATCGTCTTTACTGCCCCTTCGTTGTGAGAGTATCGCTCCGACCGCTATTTCAGAAGCGTCCACTTCCAAAATAAATGGCAAGGATGGTTCAGGATGACTGAGGATAGGTGCTGAGGTGAATAGTCTCTTGAGGTTCTCAAAAGCCTCTTGGGCTAAGTGATTCCAGGAAAAACGGGTATTTTGTTTGGTTAGTTGAGTGATTGGTGCGATTATCGCAGAAAAACCCCTGATAAATTTTCTGTAGAAATTTGCAAACCCGATGAATCGTTGCACCCCCTTCTTGTCTAGGGGTACCAGCCAGTCCAGAACAGCAGACACCTTCTGTGGATCCATCCTGATGCCAGTGGAGGAGATGATCAAGCCCAAGAACTGAATGCTTTCTTGCTCAAACTCGCATTTCTCCGCTTTTGCATAAAGTCTGTGTAAGCGGAGACGACCCAACACTTGGCAAACATGTTTTCGATGGAGATCCAAGGATTCTGAAAAGATCAAAATATCATCTAGATATGCAATCACAAATAGGTCTAGGAAGTCTCTAAGCACGTCATTAATCAGGTGTTGAAAAGTCGCAGGGGCATTGCAGAGTCCAAAAGGCATGACTAAATATTCATAATGCCCGAATCGGGTCCGAAAAGCTGTTTTCCACTCATGCCCAGCCCGAATGCGGATCAGATTATAGGCCCCTCTCAGATCAAGCTTAGTGAAAATGACGGCAGTCCTTAATTTCTGAAACAGTTCGGGTATCAAAGGTAGGGGATACCGATTCTTGACCGTGATCTTATTCAGTTCTCGGTAGTCAATGCACGGGCGGAGAGATTTGTCTTTTTTAGCAACAAAGAATATACCCGCACCTGCTGGAGAAGTGGAATGGCGGATGAATCCCTTGGCCAAGTTTTCATCTATGTAAGACTTCAGTACTTCTTGTTCTTTCTCGGATAGAGGGAAGATGCGTCCGAAGGGAATTTCGGATCCTGGCAGCAATTCGATGGGGCAATCGTAGGGGCGATGAGGTGGAAGAGAGTCGGCCCCCTTCTTGCTGAAGACATCAATGTAATCATGATACTGTTTGGGAATGACCTGACAATTTTTCTGGTCGGTGTCCAGGCACAGCAGGGTAGCCTGGGAATCCAGATCCTTCGCCAGACAGTGGTCCTGGCAGTAAGATGACAGGAATTTCACTGCTCCAGAGACCCAATGGATGTGTGGGTTGTGAGCCCGGAGCCAGGGAATGCCCAGGATAATGGGGAACATAGGGGAGGTAATGACGTCCAGGATCAGCAATTCCTTATGTTGAGAGTCAATTGTAGGGGGTAATGGCAGAGTCTCTTGCGTCACTTGTCCAGATCTGATACGAGAGCCGTCGGCAAGGAAGACAGAAAGTCCATGGGTCTTGGTCTGTAAAGGAATGTTATGCTGCTTAGCAAAGCTTAAGTCTATAAAGCAGCTGCATGCCCCGGAGTCAATAATTGCGTTGACTTGGAGTGTCCTTTCTTGAAGCTGTAACGAGAGAAGAATGGCAAGATGGGTAGAATTGGTAGATAAAGCAGAAAAACTGGTAGGTATAGGAGATGGACACTTACTCATTCTAACTGGGCAATTATGGACAAAATGCCCGGTTCCACCACAGTAAAGGCACAGATTTAATTGCCGACGTCGGGCACGTTCTTCAGAAGACAGAGCAGGTCGCATCACCCCCAGTTGCATGGGTTCGGAGGTATCTGGTGTGGTATTGACTGAATTAGGACTGGATGCAGGGGAGTAGCGTGTTGCAGGCATCGGAGCTCGGGCTGTCATCCAGGTCGGGCGGTTTGGTTGAACTGATCGTTCAGATCGTCGTTCTCGGAGGCGACGATCGATCTGAATGGTTAGGGTGATCAAGGCCTCTAAGGTATTTGGAACACCTACACGAGCAAGTTCGTCTTTCAAGCTTTCAGACAGTCCAATGCGGAACTGGTGACGCAGGGCCGCGTCATTCCACTGTGTGTCCACGCTCCAACGTCTGAATTCAGTAACATAGTCCTCCGCGGGTCTGCGGCCTTGTTGGAGCGCGAACAGGGCAGATTCAGCTGAAGCAGTCTGTTGAGGGTCCTCATATAATTGTGCCATGGCTTGGAAGAAGGCGGATAAGGATTGGGTTAGAGCAGAGTCCCCTTCAAGTAAACGATGGGCCCAGGTCTGAGGTTCCCCTTGCAGGAGGGAAATGACAAATCCAACCTTAGTGGCTTCCAGTGAAAAAGTTCTGGGCTGTAAGGCAAAAAAGAGCTGGCAAGCATTGCGGAAGGTCCGAAACTTAGCCCGGTCCCCAGAGAATCTTTCTGGAATGGGGACCCGTGGTTCAGGCGGGAGCATCACAACTGCGGGCCCTGAAGCAGTCTGTGTTGGAGCAGCAGCAGAAGAAGAGGCAGAAGGGTTGGACCCCGCCAGGTTCTGAACTTGTCCTTCCAGTCTGTTGTAATTGTCCTGAAGAGCTTGTACTGCTTGGGTAAGGGCCGCCAGGTGTGTGCATATCTCCTTCATTGGAGAGGTATCTCCTGCAGGCTCAGACATGGCTGCTTCGTACTGTTAGGTACCTGGTAGTAGAGCCTGACTTGTAGGAGAAGACCTCTCATACAACGCTGGTTCAGGAGCCACTGGAGTGGGGACAGTGGTCTCCTGAGCACAGTGGGGTAGGAGTGCCTGTAGAGCGGAGTCTCTGGAGCAGAGGTGATGAGAGATCCCTCAGGGATGGCTGGACTGCAGATCAGGTAGACACTGGAGGCAGCACACTGGAACACTTGTAGATGCAGAGATCACTGGAGCTGGAGCTGAAGGTGCAACAGCAAAGGACAACAGCAGGCACAAGCAGGGTCAGACGGTCCGGGTCAGCACGGGTATGAGACAGGCACAAACAGCAGGCAGAGGCAGAGTCGGTAGGCAGGCGGAGGTTGGCAACGGTATCAGGCAGGTAGCAGAAGAGTAGTCAGGCAAGCCGGGTCGGATAGGAGCAGGACGGATAGTCAAACAAGCCGGGTCAGATGGGTAACAGCAATCAGGTTCAAGGTTTACACAAATCACAAGCTGAGACGAAGCAGCAATGTGCCAGAGGCACAGGGGGATTTTTATATGCACTTTGGCGCCAAACCGGCGCTATCGCGAACGCACGCACGTGCACACGCGCGCGCCCGAGCGCGCCCTAGCGCCGCGCTGACGCCCGGGAACACCACGATCTTGCTGGGAAGTGTGCAATGGAGCGCGCCGGCGCATAGGCGCGCGCCGACGCCCATGTCTGGTGCCGGTGATACCCTGACATTATGTTATGGTTTGAAACATGCCTGTTTAGCCAAAAAAAGGATATTTACAATGTGAAAAAAAAAAGTTTTACATCAAAGATGTTGGTTTGTTCAAAAACCCTTTTCTAACGCACGCATGTGAATGTGCTTTGAGTAAAATGTTTTCTACTCAACAATGTGTGGCTTCTTCTTTCAATGCTCAATAGCAATTTTAGTAGTAAGTTGGTTTTTACAGTGACAATGACAATGGGGGTTAGTTACTAAAGGCAAATCCACTTTGCACTTTCAGTGCACTTTCAAGTGCACTTTTGCAGTGAACTTGGAGTGCAAAGTGGAATTTCCTTTAGTAAACAACACTTTATAATTTGCCACAATCGCGCCATTTTCATGACTCCCCAAAATTCATTCATCATGCTAAAATGATCAATATTTTTCTCAGTAATGCATTACATACATTAACAACAAAAACAAGGTGTGTGTAGCAGACCCACAACATAATAATAGTTCGCTGAAGAAGAGATTGTCACCCCATGTATCAAATAAATTACATTTGCACTATTGAAGAAAATGGCCAAAAAGAAAAGCCCATCGGAGAACCTAGGAGACAGCTAAAAGAAACCCAGGCAGTAATTCAAAGGAAATCTTCTTTCAGTTTAAGTTAAAAAAATTTAGGATAAAATGTTTCTTAAACATTTTCTGGCATATCAATGGCCCCCCTACCCGCAAAGTACTCAACATACTTCTGTCTTACTTCGCGGGCGCTTTGGGGGGCAAGCCAGGATGGCCAGCTTCAAGCGCCGTCAGGGTTTCTTCTTGAAGCCTGGCCTCAGGCCCAACTGAGGCAACATAGTTCATTGAATTTCTCCTTAAAAAGTTGTGTAGAATGCAGCATGCAAGGATTACATGGTTAAGTTTATATTCCACCCTGTTGATTGGCATAAGGAATAGGAATTATCCAGAAAGCGTTCTCCACCACTCTTCTGGCTCTGGCCAGATGGTAGTTATAAACCCTCTGGTCCGGGGTGAGGGTCCTCATGGCTTCAAAATGGTCGTCTAATCAGAATGAACTAACAGAAAGCACTGAAAAACAGAAAGGCCAGAGCTGAAAAAAACGAGGGGACAATAACGCACTGAAATTCAAATACGTAATATAAGTACGAACCCACAAGCACAAACTGAAGAGCAGTAACGATCGGAAAGGCACAAGGCTGAAAAGTGCGAATCGTCTGTCACCAAACTTCTACTAACACCAGACTAGCGGAAGGAGCCCAAAGGGAGGCGCACTTGGTATTGAACTTCCTCTTCTACCTTTCTAGTGCCGTCGTACATGTTGTACGTCACCGCGTTCTTGACATTCGCAAATTCCGACCATCTTTGTGTGACCGTGTGTATGCAAGACAAGTTTGAGCCAACATCCGTCGGAAAAAAAACATGGGTTTTGTTGTCGGAATGTGCAATCGTGTGTATGCCTCATTACTTGCAAGCGAAAGCTGGGGGATGAAAATCAGACAACCTGGCTGAAGGGCGTAACCATTCAAATTGTTAAACGTGTCAATGGGAAAGGGTCTCATTATTATGTTGCAGTTAGGGATGAGCTTCGTGTTCGAATCAAGCAGGCAGGTGTTTTTACAGTATTTACAGCTACCTGAAGAAAATTGCTGGTGTTCTTCTGATCCTATTAGTCCTATTAGCTACAGTATTTACAGTTAGTGTAGTGTGTCCTCTGCACAGTGTGCACCTAAAGCTACCTGAAGAAAATTAGTGGTGTTCTTCTGATCCTATTAGTACAGTACCGCAGGCAGCTGCAGTATTTACAAGTTAGTGTAGTGCGTCCTCTGCACAGTGAGCACCTAAAGCTACCTGAAGAAAATTAGTGGTGTTCTTCTGATCCTATTAGTACAGCACCGCAGGCAGCTGCAGTATTTACAAGTTAGTGTAGTGCGTCCTCTGCACAGTGTGCACCTAAAACTACCTGAAGAAAATTAGTGGTGTTCTTCTGATCCTATTAATACCACAGGCAGGCAGCTACAGTATTTACAGTTAGTGTAGTGCGTCCTCTGTACAGCGTGCACCTAAAGCTACCTGAATAAAATTGGTGGTGTTCTTCTGATCTTATTAATACCACAGGCAGGCAGCTACAGTATTTACAGTTAGCGTAGTACGTCCTCTGCACAGTGTGCACCTAAAGCTACCTGGAGACAATTGCTGTTGTTCTGCTCCTATTAATACCACAGGGAGGCAGCTACAGTATTTACAGTTAGTGTAGTGCATCCTCTGCACAGTGTGCACCTAAAGCTACCTGAATAAAATTGGTGTTCTTCTGATCCTATTAATACCACAGGCAGGCAGCTACAGTATTTACAGTTAGTGTAGTGCGTCCTCTGCACAGTGTGCACCTAAATCTACCTGGAGACAATTGCTGTTGTTCTGCTCCTATTAATACCACAGGCAGGCAGCTACAGTATTTACAGTTAGTGTACTGCATCCTCTGCAAAGTGTGCACCTAAAGCTACCTGAATAAAATTGGTGGTGTTCTTCTGATCCCATATTAATACCACAGGCAGGCAGCTACAGTATTTACAGTTAGTGTACTGTGTCCTCTGCACAGTGTGCACCTAAGCTATCTGAATAAAATTGGTGGTGTTCTTCTGATCCCATATTAATACCACAGGCAGGCAGCTACAGTATTTACAGTTAGTGTACTGTGTCCTCTGCACAGTGTGCACCTAAGCTATCTGAATAAAATTGGTGGTGTTCTTCTGATCCTTTTAATACCACAGGCAGGCAGCTACATTATTTACAGTTAGTGTACTGCGTCCTCTGCGCAGTGTGCATCTAAAGCTACCTGAAGTAAATTGCTGTTGTTCTGCTCCTATTAATACCACAGGCAGGCAGCTACAGTATTTACAGTTAGTGTACTGTGTCCTCTGCACAATGTGCACCTAAAGCTACCTGAATAAAATTGGTGATGTTCTTCTGATCCTATATTAATACCACAGGCAGGCAGCTACAGTATTTACAGTTAGTTTACTGTGTCCACTGCACAGTGTGCACCTAAAGCTACCTGAAGACAATTGCTGTTGTTCTGCTCCTATTAATACCACAGCCAGGCAGTTACAGTATTTACAGTTATTGTACTGCGTCCTCTGCACAGTGTGCACCTAAAGCTACCTGAAGACAATTGCTGGTGCTCTCATACTAATAATACTACAGGCAGGCAGTTCATTCTGTTAACTGCAGTATCAGTATATATATACATCCCAGCTTTGTGCAGCTACATCTCACTGCAGGCCATTAGTATGTCTGGAAGGCCAACCAGGAGAGGCAGACAGACACAAGCCAATAAAAGAGGGCAAGCAGGCTCTGTGTCTAGAGGCAAGAGTGCTGGTCATGGAGACGGTGCATTCTCATCAGCACGTGGCCGTGGGATACGCTTGTCCTTTTTTTCGGCAGCTGGCCATGTTGAGCCGCAACATGCGGAAGACTTGGTAGAGTGGATGACCAAGTCGTCCTCATCCTCTCTCACCCAGGCTCAGGGTACTTTGTCTGGAAAAGCAGCTGCCAACGCAGCCTCTTCGCTCGGCTCAATGGCATCAGTCACTCCTTCCCTAGCCCTACCATGTCCTCCTGAGGAGTTCCCGGAACTGTTTGACCACAGTGTTGGGTACATGCTCCAGGAGGATGACCAGTGTTTTGAAGGCTCCGATGATGGTACCCAGCTAGAGAAAGGCAGTAACGTGAGCCCAGAGAGAGGGGGTGCCCAAGAAGGACAAGAATCTGGCAGTCATGTTCCCCCAGCTGCAGCATACTGCCAGCTTTGCTCCAGTGATGAGGAGGGAGGGGATGATGAGGTCACTGACACCACGTGGGTGCCTGATAGGAGAGAGGAGGAAGAGGCACATCACCAATGAGGCAGGATGCCCTCCATGGGCCAGCTTAAGGGCAGCACACCGACTGCATCACACCGCAGAGCTCCGCATGTGCAGGGCGCTGCGCTGTTATTCCAAAAGTTCTTTGGTGTGGGCCTTTTTTGAGACCAGTGTATCAGATCCCACCGCTGCTATTTTCAACATATGTCTCATGTGTATCTCGCGTGGCCAAAACATCTCCCGATTGGGCACCACATGCTTGACCAGACATATGTTGACCTGCCATGCAGTTCGTTGGCAAGCATACCTAAAAGACCCACACCAAAGAACAAAGAGGACCTCTCCTTGCTCCTCATCAGCTGGGATCTCCAACCCCACTATACCTTCAGTCCTCTCTGAGACCTGCACTGAGAGGAATGAAGGTGTAGAATTAGGTGTGTCACAGCCAAGTACTTGGGGGCAATCTGCTATCGGTACATCAGATTGTACCAGGCAAATTTCCCTGCCCTAGCTGCTGCACCGCCAAAAGAAGTTCGCTCCCAGCCATCCACATGCCCAGCGGTTGAATGCTAGCTTGGCTAAATTGCTAGCACTTCAACTGCTGCCTTTTCAGTTGGTAGACTCTTCCCCTTTCCATGAGTTTGTGGAATGTGCGGTTCCTCAGTGGCAGGTTCCCAAACGCCACTTTTTCTCATGGAAGGCGATTCCGGCTCTCTACCGGCATGTGGAAGGCAATTGCTTGGCCTCGCTGAGGCTTTGGTCAGTCAAAGAAGGAGCGGTGGAGAAGGTGGCTGTCTGACCGATGCGTTCAGACAATTTTTTAGTCCGCAGCCCCAAGGTATGATCGGTTCCAGCAACCATCGCCAGCGTCTGTTTTACATGGTGCAGGAATACCTAGGGGCAAGATCTGACTTGGACACCTTTCCCACCGAAAATCCTCTGGGTTACTGATTCTTGAGGATGGATCACTGGCCATAGCTTGCACAGTATGCAATTGAGCTACTGGCCTGTCCTGCATCCAGCGTTCTTTCGGAACGCACATTCAGTGCTGCTGGAGGTTTTGTAATCGATCACAGGGTGCGCCTGTCCACCGACTTGGTCGATCGACTGACCTTCATAAAAATAAAACAGTCTTGGATCACCACCAGCTACCAAGCACCATTTTTTTTGAAATGTCAGATCCCTTCAAGACTGCCTATGCTGATGCTGAGTGACTATCCTGTTATGCTGAGTGACTATCCGCTTCCTCCTCAATGATCATGCTGATAGCTTGTAAGAATATTTTTGGTTCAGGGCGCCGCCACCAGTGGCTAAGGCCCAATTTTTCAGCCCCTGTTTAACAGGGGCGTGTAATTACAATTTTTGATGCAATATTTTGCAAGGAGGGTTCGTTGCTGCACTCAACTAGAGTATTTGTGAGGGGTTGCAGTGTTGTGGCACCAGCACCAGTGCCTAAGGCCCAATTTTTCAGCCCCTGTTTAACAGGGGCGTGTAATTACAATTTTTGATGCAATACTTTGCAGCGGGGCTTGTTCCTGCACTTCATCTAGAGTATCTGTGAGGGGTTGCAGTGTTGTGGCACCAGCACCAGTGCCTAAGGCCCAACTTTTCAGCCCCTGCTTAACAGGGGCGTGTAATTACAATTTTTCATGCAATATGTTTGCAAGGAGGGTTCGTTGCCGCACTCAACTAGAGTATTTGTGAGGGGTTGCAGTGTTGTGGCACCAGCACCAGTGCCTAAGGCCCAATTTTTCAGCCCCTGTTTAACAGGGGCGTGTAATTACAATTTTTGATGCAATATTTTGCAGGAGGGCTCATTCCTGCACTCCAACTAGAGTATCTGTGAGGGGTTGCAGTGTTATGGCACCAGTGCCTAAGGCCCAATTTTTCTGCCCCTGTTCAACAGGGACATGTAATTACAATTCTTGATCTAATATTTCACGGCAGGGCCCGTTTCTGCGCCCACCAAGAGTAACTGTGAGGACTTACAGTGTTGTGGCACCAGCACCACCACCACCAAAGGCCCAATTTTTCTGACCCTGTTCAACAGGGGCATGTAATTACAATTCTTGATCTAATATTTCACAGCAGAGCCCGTTCCTGCGCCCACCAAGATAGAGGCGATGGAACGTCACTTCCGTTGCAAACTGCAATGGGTCGCCGAATATGTCGTTACAGAGGAAACAATGTTAGCAGCCCTTAGTGAGATGCATAGATGGTAGGAATTTTCTGGTTAATGTTTCTTTGCTATGAATAAGGTTTCAGAGATTTGGCCTTCATGTTTGGAATATAATAGAGGACCTTGATGTATTTTTAGTATTTTCAAGGATAAGCCTTTGGATTTTAATTTTTTAAAAATGTTTTTCTATTATTATTATTTTTTTCTCTTATTTAAATTTTTTTTCTCTCATTTTGATATATATTTTTTTTAAGTTATTTTTTGTTATTTGTTTATTCATTTATTTTATTTTTGTTTTGTTTAGGTGGAAAAATTCCAAAGTGTTAGGTTTAGTCCACCTGAAAGGGGGGTCATTGGCTATGCCCTAAATTTTCAGTAAAAATGAATGGTCACTCACTACACTCACGCTGACTAAACTATCACTAGATTCACACTAATGTAAAGATGAATGGTGGTCACTACACTCACACTGACTGAACTATCACTAGATTCACAGTAATGTAAAGATGAATGATCACTACACTCACACTGACTGCACTATCACTAGATTCACATTAAAAACTGATATTCTACACTGACAATAGAATCAGAATAGCACACTATAGCACACTAACTGTCTAGTAGCACTGAACAGAGCCCTGTTCTATCTCTCTTCACGCTGATATCACACTAAAAATGTCCGCTATTGAAAGAATACTTTTATAGTGTGGGGTGGGACTAAGAGCAATGAGCTATGATTGGATAGAGTCATCATGGCAGCGTCCAATCATGGCTCTGACAGTGCTCTGTGCCCTCATTGGGCAAAGTTTTCATTGCTTCAGCCAATCAAGGATTTCAATGCACTGTGCGTCGGCGCACAGTGCATTGGACTGTGCGTCGGCGCACAGTGCCCTACTTATGACAATATGTAATGCACTTTGTGTATCCAGTGTTGTGGGCTGGGTGCTGAAGGGCCTGGGCACCTAGGTTTATTTAAGTGACTAGTTGCTAATTATTTCATGTTAATTGGATCAATGTCAGCTATTAGTTGCTAGATGTGGATTAGCATATTGTTTATGTTGGCTTTTCCCTAAATGTGCTGTATACAGTTTGCATTGGTTAGGATAATGTGATCAAATTCTTATCTGGTCTTGTATGGTATATATTCTGTGTGAATTTACAATAAAGGCAGTTTCACTTCCAGTGTGCAACTAAGCTAGTGTCATCTAGTATCTTGCATGCAATATTCAGCTATAATATCTGGTTTCTGCTTCCAGACTGGAGGAAGCTATATCTTGATGGAGGCACCCAAGCTGGGTGCTGGACAATCCTGTCACATTTGGTTGGCAGCGGTGAGATCTGCTTCCCCCCTAAGAGCAGTCCAAACCACCAATGGGGCTCAGTGTTGGGTGATATTGAAGAAGTGTTCCGGGAGCCAGTTGCCATTGAGGCAGAGTCTCAGTGGCAAATGCAAAAGATGTTTGCCCAGTATGGAGAGCCTGGTTCTGCCCAGGACGTACTGGAATTGAAAAATATGATCCGCCAGGAGCTCTGGATGGATGCTCTAGAAGTGGAGCAGGACTATTATGGAAATGTCCTCCCTACGTCCATGGATTGGTACTGGCTACAGATGGACTTGCATATACCATTCCTAAAAGAGCATGCAAGGAATGGCTGATGGAACTGGAAATGCTGCCCAAGTGTGTTCATGGATGAAGAACAGTGATCCCATAGAAGGCTATGACTACAGTGGCCCAGGATTGATATTTGGGACGCTTCAGGAGGATCTACATTTTGGCAGTGCAGCGGAGTGGAGATGGGAGGACTGTAACTTCTCAGTGAACTCGGATTGAGAAGTGACTTGGACTTTTTAGTTACACAAGAATGGGAGCTGGAACAAGCATATAAAAAAACAACGAAGGTCAACAGTATGCCCCAGCACCAATGGATGTTATAAATTATGAGTCAAGTGGCGAAAAGCTGGCACTGGACCCAAGTACTGCTAGCCCATGCCCTGGATTTTCAGCAATTTCAGAGCTGGATGCTGGATGGTTCTATCACACTCACCTCTAAATTTGTAAAAATCCCTTATCAGGTTTTTTGCCATCTGTATTATGTTGGGAAGATTTCCCTCCACTTTCTGTCTCATAGTTAACAGAACGTGAGAGGAAATCTCTCCTATGTGAGGGAGTCCTTATTTGTTACCAGAGTCCCATAGAACTAGTGTTACAATTGGAAGATTTCAAAATTTGGAATTTTACAACTTTTACCCCCAGTAATAGGTATACATAGGATGAATATCCACAGCTAAGACACAGACAGCAATAAAAACCTGACAGGTGTTCTAATCCTTTTTTACTATATCGGCAACTGAAAACAAAACCAAATGCTTTTAGTTATATCTTAGTTTATTGCATTTTTTGAGCATGCTTACATGCACTTTTTTGGTTCACTTCTTTCTCATTCAAGTTTTTTATTATCATCATTGAAAAATTATTACAGTATAATCAGCATAAAAAATCAGTACAATATAATTCTCAGCGAATTCAAAATATGTGATCACAGTCTATTGGTTGTCTTATTACTGTGGTGAATAGCACTAACAATATATAGAAATAAAGTATAAGTAATATAATGTAAACTATTAACTTTGACTATATCCATTCAATTTCAAATTGTACACCTGCCTATTTTAAGATATATTGAAGCCTCACTCCCCCTTCGACACCCCAAAGGGGATTACACTGTGTCCAAGGAGGAGTGAGGATTCTGCCTCTCATTATCCATTTTTTCTCTTATAAACTTCCATTTGAGAGAAGAGAGGAGATATTATTGACAATCCGTTATATCTAGCTCAAAGATTATTACGGAATTTATCAGGGGTACAATATAATGTTCCCATTATAATAGATCAAAGATAGACATCCAGACGTCTCTCGAGTCCTTGAAATGGTAATATATGATAGTTAAACAAGTAATCAGGCTCTGACAGAATGGCACCGGACCTCTTAAAATCTTAGCATGAACTTCTGGACAGCTTCAGATGTGACCAATCAGAATTGAAGGCAACTGTAAGCCAATGAACTTTAGGCTTCAGGGGTAGCCAATCAGGATTCAATGCCACTTCTGAACCAATGAGGTGACCCTGAGTTCTGATTGGTGGGAGTGGGTTCTAACACCATAAAACCAAAAACCTGGAGAGGCTAGGGCTCTTCGGCTGACGGTCTAGATGAAGGATGGTTACGTAAGACTTCTCCATACAATGTATCTCTATGTCTCTTTTCTTTCCTGTAACTTTTTCTACTGTAGGATTTTGCCTTAATATATTATTAATCTCTTGATAGCATGGGTATGACCATTATAGCAATATTTATTATCATTGGTAACATTGTTGTTTTTAAGGTTGTATCATTTATGTTATAGTTGCTAATCTCATATTAATACAAGTTTCTTTTCTGTACAATAGTAATTAGATTGTTACCCTTTTCGCACAGGTATCATTCGTCCTTAATTTCATGGGTTGATTCATATATAGATAAAAGGTTTTAATCACTTATGTATCATTAAGTAATTAAGTATATAAGTGAGGTAGGTATAAAGGTAGCCTTATCAGATGGTGCCTCCTTGTGTGAGGAAGTTTAATGTTGGGGTGAATGCGATTTGTATGGAAGACAGAGCTGGTTTTGTGTTTACTTGTCTCCCATCTGAAAACCCAGACTAAAAAAAAAAAAAACTTCTCAGAACTTTCCTGTTTACCTTTTGTCTGTGCTAATACTTTGATGAGACTGATTTTGAATAATGCATATGAGAAATAGAAATGGAAACTGTATATTGTGTATGATTATAGATGTGGGATTAGTTGCAACCTGCAATGTGTGGGTGGCTGAGCAATTTTTAAGTAACTGCATGTTTGTGACCATGCACGGGGGAGGGGCAGCCAGGCTGGCTGTTCCATGGTTGTTACATTAGGATATGTATGTGGAAAGGGCTATTCCCTGTGCACAATAGGAAGGGGGAGGGTTTCTTTTTGTTTTGTAGCTAAAGAGACCATGCAAGCTTTCACTGTGGGTGGGATGGTCTCAGGATCCCAGGAACGCTGTTTGTATTTCTGAGATGTTTTTTTCTGTGAAAGCTGATGCCAGAATAAGCATTGAACTTTGTTTGAGAAAAGAGGGTATGTTCGAGCTGTGTTATATTGTGGTTTATATGGCGTTGTTTCATTGGATAGCATGTGTTGCTAAGTGTGCACTCTCAATTGTGCGGCAAGATTACATACTGTTCAGTGGAACTGTTCCTAAACTGTGTGTCCATGGTTAAGTGTGCATTTACAAATGTGTAGTCAGTCTTTGTGGAGAAAGAGTCTAGTGAAGAAGTCTGATTTAGCAGGATCAACAATTGCATTTCATGTGTTGGTGTTTTAGTGTGCCCCTTTTCTCAGTGGCCATTTTGTGGTTGACGTGAGACTGTGGCTCGATGTTCATTTGCAACTACCATTTTATGTTTTATGTAACTTTTGGCTTTTTCAGATGTGTTGTTTGGTTGGAGAGCCTGTGTTTGAGGCCTGCCAAGGTCCCTAGTGATATGCAGAATGAAATGTTTGTAAGTGTTCATTTAGTATCTCAAATGTGTAAATTGTGGGGAGAAATTTTAGCTTTGGTGGGACAATGTGCCATTTTGTTGTGGCCTGGCTTTCGTCTGCCATTTCCTTTTGTTGTTACCATGTGACTGTGCTGTGGTTTTCGTCGGCCATCTTGCTGTAGTCTACCATGTGGTCGTGGCCTGGCTTTCGTTTGTGCTAAGAATAAAGGAAAAGAGTCTTGCGAGCCACAATAATCCAATGCCCAGTGAAAACCAAAATTAAATATAAACACCTAGCAGCAAACGCAGATCACGTATTCATGACCGTGCAAATAAACATAAACAAAAAATTAAGGGGTCCCCCTGATGAGGACACGTGACTCCTTGTGTCGAACACACGTAGGGGAGGGGCCAGGATGGAGCGAACAGCACAGAGCTGAGCTGGGAGAAGCTTATACCCCGCAGCACACCGATCCGCGGTTTTGGATATATTTTTTTTGGATATTTTGTACACTGCTATATGGAATTTTTTTGGGTGATATTTGACCATTAGAGATTGTATTGATTGATTTAAGATTCACTTGGCACTCAAATGTAAATTAATTTTAGATTATAATTGAAGATTTGCATGTTGCACTTTATGTGAGGTATTGCACGTTTTTTATCAACTTTTTATTAATTTATACATTCCTTATATGCACAGTATTTTATGATTATGTGTTGAAATATTTATTTATAAGCACATTGCACTTAGGAGGAATTGTGTGTAAACATATATATATATTTTTATCTTATATGGTTTTTGGTATCACCACGGTGAATAGTTTATATGATATACACTTAAGCGCAGCGAAATTTTTTGTTTATGTTTCGTTTGTGCTGTTTGGCCTGTGGGTTATCCTATAGGGGAAGGTGCAGCCAAAATTCCTTTGTGTGTGAAACTATGTGACCTGAGCCACCATTTTGTTTCTAGGCTTTATTTCTGTTTTAAGTGAATGTAAGCTTTTGTAGGTGTTCTGTGTTTGTACTTCAGTAGAAGAGTGGCAATTTTTGTATTGGATTTCGGTTTTGGTGGGAAAATGCACTATTTTGTTGTGGCCTGGCTTTTGTTGTAGTCACATGAGGCCATAGTCAGCTGCCTCTTTGAGAAGTGCAGTTTAAGGATTTTGTGCTTTTTAGCCTGTAAATCATCCCAGAGGGGAAGCTGCTCCAATTCCTTTGTATGTGTGTAGCCATCCGGTCTACTTTGCATTGAATTTAATAGCTTTAATTGAGTTTTTGTACTTTTAGCGGTGCGTGTTTTTAAATATTTTTGGAGTTCTTCAGAGGGCAATTCATTGTTTTGAGGGTTGTATTGTATATCCTGCAAGAGTTTAGGAAGGGAGCAATTTATTCTTAGATATCTCTATGCAGTTATGGTTAGGGAGCAGGATGTTTGGTCCACTCTGGGAGTGGCAGACAGAAGAGGTGTACTGTGTGGACTATTAGAGGAGAGATATGCTGTGTATGCTGTTGGAGGATGTATGCTGTGTGTACTGTTGGGGGGGGGGGCTGAGTCTGGCGGATATCATCAGCCTCAGATCAAATTTTTTATTTCAACAAAAGGGTGTCATTTTGGGAGCGTTCGTTCGATTTTTTAATCGTTAGTGGGGTCGGGTCGATGTTTATTTTCAACTACAGTGATGGGAAGATTTGGAGATAATAGGGAACTTCTTGGTCAAGGGAATTGTCAGATAGTGTATGTGGTTTTCGTTCAGAAATTCTTTATTCTTTTCTGAAAATTGATCTGTGTGGCCAGCATGAGGCTCGGTGCATGCCTATGCAGTTTGCTTTTGATCTGTTTCTGCAGTGCTTTTTGCTGTGCGTTTTTGATTTTTGTGCACGTGATTTTGCTGCGATTTGCGTTTTGTTTTTTCTGGCCAGGTTGTTGTAGGTCAGATTGGAGGACACAGGTTACTGCAGGGGCGCATTGCATGTTTTTCTGCAGCTTCTCCATTGAAGTGTATTGAACAGAAGAGGCGCTGTTTTGGGAGGGAGGGAGTCCCTGATCCTTTCCAAATATGCTGCGGTTGGGGGGGGGCATGGATGTGAACGTGTCTCATGGGAGGCCATGTGAATGAACTGTAGTACGTTTCTGCAAAAGGCACCAGAAAAGCACATAGATGTGAACCAGGTCTAAGACGTTTATTACCATAATGGGGTTGAGAAGGCTAAGGTTGGCCCTATGTGGTGCAGGGGGAGCAGATAGTCACTACTGTAAGGGGTTCATTTTTTACTGTAGAATGGTGAAAGTTATATTTACGTTTGCGATTGTTTGCTCTTTTTGTACTATAGAGGGCTCATTTTGTTTTTGTTTTTAACCCCCATTGTGTTACTGGCCGATTGATCGATTGTGAAGGAAGTAGTCGATTGATTTTGTGGTCGATTGGTTGTAGATTAGTTGTTTCAGCCCTAGTATGAATCTGTCTCTTTATAAACTACTAACTGTGAATGGTGAGCTTTGTAATTAGACCTGTATACACTGGCTATATTATAAACTGCTACCAATCATATTGAAATTAGGTGTGCATCAGTTAACTGCCTCCTGTACTACAAGCACACATAGGGTCCTGATTATCCAAGTTTATGTTAATCATTATGGAGATAACAGAAGTAATAGCCCTTCGTTAAGCATTTCCTTTAGAATACTTCTGAAAAGTCCATGGGGGAGATTGAACTATTATAGTTTGGAAAATCTCTGCGGGGGCCAGTTATCGTGATAAAGGCGCAAACCATAACCGCTCCGAAAGTAAAGCGCAGGGTTCTCTGTACGCAGAGTCTGGAAAAAATTGTTCTGACAAGTAGTGAAAAAAAAAGCAGCAACTGTGACAGGGGCAGTACCTGTCAACCCAATCACGATCCAGAGGGTCGCTACCTCTGGAGGATCAACCTATAAAAGGTTGGGAAATCAGGGTAGGGTCCAAGCATCCGTAAGGATGGGTTAAATATGGGCCCTAGGATATTCGTGATTGGGATTGTTGGACGAGGAAGAGGTGTTCTAAGAAAGGTTATAACTTAAATATGGGAAGATATGTACCGTGATCAGTTTCCCAGTCAGATAGAGGCAACGGATTTGGGTATGTCTGAATTCAGGGGGACATCCTCCACCCCTAAGGTATGTGCCAACAAGAATAAATCCCAGGAAGGTAAGAGCTCTTTAAAAATTGCCCCTGTATTTTGTAAGTCGCAGGTAAAAACTACTAATCCAGAAAAGGCCATGCCACAGTCGTCTAAAACAAAGCCTTTTGTTAAGAAATGTTGTACCACTTTAACTAAGGTAAAATGTCACCTATGTGGTTTATTGGGCCACATTGCGAGATTCTGTCTATCCAGTTCCAGTCAAAAAGTCTGTAAGCATAGTTCATATAGGACCACAAGACGTGATTTTGAAGTGTACTCTGCACGCTTCGCCACATGGCCTAGGTGTAGGAAGTATGGACCACCTGGGTCAGGGGTTCCATTCCAGACTCCTGAGAATGCGTCTATACAGGCTGAGAAGAGGCTAACGAAATGGGATGGATCTCTGAAAGAATTTCAACCTTACTAAACAGATGTTATGGGTTTAAGAAGAAGTACAGGTTATTAAAACATGCGGAAACAGAAAACATGCGGTTATGTGTGATGTCTAGAGGTCATCTTTGACCTAGCTAATTGTGTGAGTGTGTGTGTGGAATATGCAATATATGTCGTGTTGTGTAACGTTTGTCTCAGCCGCTGACAGCCCACCCAAATGACCCCCCCTTCTTTCTCACCAGGTCTGTCAAAAGGTACAGCGAACTGTATTGACATGCAAATGACCTGAGCCAAGATAATTATCTGTACTAGTGAATTGAAAGATACATATACTAAAATGAGTTTGTTTTCCAGGAAAACAGTACTGGAGAGGTTCTTTGTGGTGAGGTATTATGATCTGTTGATAAATGGTACTGCTAAAAGGTTTATTACGGATTGCTAATTTTTTTTCAACCATGGTGAATACATTTTTTTGGGGAATTATTGGTATACCATAAAACAAAAAAATCCACATGATATTAATGTGTATTAAGTAATACATATTAATGATAAGTTGAGCTCAACAATTTTTTTGGTATTTTAAAAAAAAGTGTACTGTTTATGTAATGTAATGTATATTTGTGTTTCATATGCTAATGTCTTGTTACAGGTATATAACCATTGATTTTTTGTTTCTAGGCGAAAAATTGAATGTTTATTACTAAATTTTATTGGTGTTTTATCCCTCAGATTCGATAATTGGGTTTCATGGCCTTCAGAACAAAGAAGACCACAGCCTCCATAGACAATTTTTTTTTTTTTTCTGGTTTCAGCCCCATTATCTAGTTGATGCTTCTTTTTTTTTTTTTTTTTTTTTTTTTAAATTATTTATTTATGTCAGAAAACCGGTTCACCGGGACATACAACACTAATGTAATTGCATTCAATAACAGCAGATACATCGATTATGTTGACAATACATGTGTTACATTCAGATATAATATAAGGAGCATAACATATAACTCTCTGTATGCTTGTATCGTCAGTGTGTATTGTGTGTGGATGCAAAATTGGAGGGGGAACATAAGCTCAGCTGACCGGTTCCCTAATTATTTTATCATTTTAAGAGAGAAAGAGAAGTCTAGCGAGCGGAAGAACAGAATGATAGGTGGAATAGATATAGATAGAATGGGGGAAGGGGATATTATGGGTATGGGGGGCGAGGGGGGGGGTCTAGTTGATGCTTCTATCCGTCAGCCCATTCGGCTGTGTTATTTCCCATCCTTAGGAAAGAGAGGCTTAATGGAGACTGTCTTTGGAGCTGGCGGTGGGGCACTGGGTACCTACAGAGCTGGAGATACTCAGGATCACATTGGGTGGAGTCTTGTGCTACATATCAGGGAAGGGGTTAGGAAAGCCAACTTGCTCTGTCCAGCATCACTTTGCAAGGACAGACGGGGGGGGGGGTAGTATCCAGGTTGCCTATGAGTCGTAATAGATTGGTGGATGACTCAGTTCCAGGATCGTCAAAAATCTTACTTGCACTGTTCTTGTCCTTAATGGCAGGGATGGAACATTGTGCAGATATCACAGTCAATCTGGGTACTATCCTATCAGACTCTACTGGGTTACACCCTGGAGTCCATCTTGTTCTGATGGTTTGAGTATGGACAACCTCAGATGACTGGTACTGTTGAGTGCTAGAGAAAGGTAGGGGTTGTGCTATGGGAAAAGGCAACAATGCTGGCACAGGAGGGGGTCATTCATGTCTAATAGATGCCGGGGTAGTGTCCCAACTGGTCCTAAACAAAGTTAAAAATACGTGAGACTGGAGACCAGGGTACTGCTGCTGTTATCACATGTCTAATGATGCACTGTTTTCAGCATCAGGTTAAATGGTACTCAGCAGGGTACACTACCTCAGGGGAGTCTATGGTACACCTCCTCCGGCCCGTGGCATGGATATAGCAGGAACACCGGGTGGTACCCCGATCACCCCTGAAGAAAGGTTTTATAGCAAACCTGACATCCCCTTACACCTACAGAAACTTCCTCTGGGATTTGGGGCTGAGTTAAAAGCTTGGCTGATGGATTTCGGACAACAGGATGAAATATTAAATGTACTAAGAGATGCTGAGAAACCAGCCACCATACATAGTTACATAGTTACATAGTAGGTGAGGTTGAAAAAAGACACAAGTCCATCAAGTCCAACCTATGTGTGTGATTATGTGTCAGTATTACATTACATATCCCTGTATATTGCAGTCATTCAGGTGATTATCTAATAGTTTCTTGAAGCTATCAATGCTCCCCGCTGAGACCACCGCCTGTGGAAGGGAATTCCACATCCTTGCCGCTCTTACAGTAAAGAACCCTCTACGTAGTTTAAGGTTAAACCTCTTTTCTTCTAATTGTAATGAGTGGCCACGAGTCTTATTAAACTCTCTTCTGCGAAAAAGTTTTATCCCTATTGTGGGGTCACCAGTACAGTATTTGTAAATTGAAATCATATCCCCTCTCAAGCGTCTCTTCTCCAGAGAGAATAAGTTCAGTGCTCGCAACCTTTCCTCATAACTAAGATCCTCCAGACCCTTTATTAGCTTTGTTGCCCTTCTTTGTACTCGCTCCATTTCCAGTACGTCCCTCCTGAGGACTGGTGCCCAGAACTGGACAGCATACTCCAGGTGCGGCCGGACCAGGGTCTTGTAGAGCGGGAGAATTATCGTTTTATCTCTGCAGTTGATCCCCCTTTTAATGCATGCCAATATTCTGTTTGCTTTATTAGCAGCAGCTTGGCATTGCATGCCATTGCTGAGCCTATCATCCACTAGGACCCCCAAGTCCTTTTCCATCCTAGATTCCCCCAGAGGTTCTCCCCCCAGTGTATAGATTGCATTCATATTTTTGACACCCAAATGCATTATTTTACATTTTTCTACATTGAACCTCATTTGCCATGTAGTCGCCCACCCCATTAATTTGTTCAGGTCTTTTTGCAAGATTTCCACATCCTGCGGAGAAGTTATTGCCCTGCTTAGCTTAGTATCATCTGCAAATACAGAGATGGAACTGTTTATCCCATCCTCCAGGTCGTTTATGAACAAATTAAATAGGATTGGTCCCAGCACAGAACCCTGGGGGACCCCACTACCCACCCCTGACCATTCTGAGTACTCCCCATTTATCACCACCCTCTGAACACGCCCTTGTAGCCAGTTTTCAATCCATGTACTCACCCTATGGTCCATGCCAACGCACCTTATTTTGTACAGTAAACGTTTATGGGGAACTGTGTCAAATGCTTTTGCAAAATCCAGATACACCACGTCTACGGGCCTTCCTTTATCTAGATGGCAACTCACCTCCCCATAGAAGGTTAATAGATTGGTTTGGCAAGAACGATTCTTCATGAATCCATGCTGATTACTGCTAATGATATCATTCTTATTACTAAAATCTTGTATATAGTCCCTTATCATCCCCTCCAAGAGTTTACATACTATTGATGTTAGGCTAACTGGTCTGTAATTCCCAGGGATGTTTTTTGGGCCCTTTTTAAATATTGGTGCTACATTGGCTTTTCTCCAATCAGCTGGTACCATTCCAGTCAATAGACTGTCTGTAAAAATTAGGAACAACGGTCTGGCAATCACCTGTCTGAGTTCCCTAAGTACCCTCGGATGCAAGCCATCTGGTCCCGGTGATGTATTAATGTTAAGTTTCTCAAGTCTAATTTTAATTCCGTCCTCTGTTAACCATGTAGGAGCTTCCTGTGTTGTGTCATGAGGATAAACACTGCAGTTTTGGTTACTGAAGCCCCCCGATTCACTCGTGAAGACTGAGGAGAAGAATAAATTCAATACCTCTGCCATCTCCCCATCCTTTGTAACCAGATGTCATTCCTCATTCTTTATGGGGCCAATATGGTCTGTCCTCCCTTTTTTACTGTTTACATACTTAAAGAATTTCTTGGGATTTTTTTTGCTCTCCTCCGCTATGTGTCTTTCATGTTCTATCTTAGCCATCCTAATTGCACCCTTACATTTCTTATTGCATTCTTTATAAATTCTGAATGCTGTGGATGATCCCACAACCTTGTATTTTTTGAAGGCCTTCTCCTTTGCTTTTATATGTATTTTTACATTGGAGTTAAGCCATCCAGGATGTTTGTTCGCTCTTTTAAATTTATTACCCAATGGGATACATTGGCTAATGCCCTTATTTAATATGCTCTTAAAGCAAACCCATCTCTCCTCTGTATTCTTTGTTCCTAATATTTTATCCCAATTTATGCCTTTTAGCAAGGTTTGTAGTTTAGGGAAGTTGGCTCTTTTGAAATTCAGTGTCTTTGTGTTCCCTTCATGTCTCCTATTTGTGTGATTTATACTGAAACTAATTGACCTGTGATCGCTGTTACCTAAATTGCCCCGTATTTCCACATCTGTTATCAGGTCTGTATTGTTGGTAATCAGTAGATCTAGTAATGTTTTATTTCTAGTTGGTGCGTCTACCATCTGACCCATAAAATTGTCCTGCAAGACATTAAGGAACTGGCGAGCCTTAAATGAATGCGCGGTTCCCTCCGCCCAGTCTATGTCTGGATAATTAAAATCCCCCATTATGATAACACTTCCCATCCTTGCTGCTAATCCAATTTGTGATAGGAGATCCGTCTCCACTTCCTCCCTCAGGTTAGGGGGCCTATAGCATACTCCCAGTATTATTTTCCCCTTAGCTTCATCCCTTTGGAGCTCTACCCATAAAGATTCCACCTCCTCCCTAGCCCCCTCAGTGATGTCATCTCTCACATTCACTTGTACATTATTCTTGATATATAGGCATACCCCTCCCCCTTTTTTACCCTCTCTATCCTTGCGGTATAGGGTATACCCTTGAATGTTTGCCAGCCAATCATGAGAGCTGTTGAACCAGGTCTCTGAAATTCCCACAAAATCCAAATCCTCCTTGTACAACAGTATCTCTAGTTCACCCATCTTGTCCGCCAGGCCCCTGCCACATAGTTTAGACCGGTCGCATATTGTCCTCGTATTGGGTGTTTCAAGATTGCAACTTGGACTTGCTACTATACTCACCTTGTGTTTTCGTGCTTTGGTTAACCTACCACTAATGCCCCCAATACTACCCTCTGGAATATCTTCTGCGCTGGCTATCACTGTCTCTGGACCCTCCCCCCCATCGCCTAGTTTAAAAACCCCTCTAACTTTTTGGCCATCTTCATTCCCAGCAGATCTGCACCCTCCTCATTTAGGTGCAGTCCGTCCCTTCTATAGTACCGGTTACCGACTGAGAAGTCGGCCCAGTCCTCCAGGAACCCAAACCCCTCCTTACTACACCAGCTCTTCAGCCACTTGTTTACTTCCCTAATCTCCCTCTGCCTCTCTGGTGTGGCTCGATGTACCGGTAGTATTCCTGAGAACACTACCTTGGAGGTCCTTTTCCTCAATTTAGCTCCTAAGTCCCTAAAATCGTTCTTTAGGACACTCCATCTGCCTCTGACTTTGTCATTGGTGCCAACATGCACCATGACAGCCGGGTCTTCCCCAGCCCCTCCCAGTAATCTGTCCACAAGATCCGTGATGTGCCGAACCCGAGTGCCCGGTAGACAACATACTGTTCGGCGCTTCAGGTCTTGGTTACAGATTGCCCTCTCTGTCCTTCTAAGAATTAAGTCCCCTACCACCAGAATCTGTCTTTCCTTTCCCTTTGCTGCCCCCCCACTCTCACTGGAGGAGTTCTTCCCCTGGCAGCTAGGAGAGTCCCTCATCTCCAGCAGTGCTGGTCCCTGACTGGTTACACCAATGTCACTCAATGGAGCGTACTTATTGGGATGCTCCAGTCCTGGATCGGCCTCCCTGGCACTTCCCCCTCTACCCCTCCTGACTGTCACCCATCTACTCTTTGCTAGTGCCTGCACCTCTTTGTCTCCACCCGCCTCTGTGCTGGCCCCTGCCGGCACCTGCCGTGTACGTTCCTGGCTCACCTTTAGTATGGAGGGACTTCTCAGTGCTGACAGTTGCTTCCCCAGATTCAGAACCTGGGCTTCCAGGGAAACAATGTGCTTACATTTTGCACAGCAGTATTCGCCCTCGATCGGATGATCAAGGAACGCATACATGCGGCAAGATGTACAAAGAGTCGCCTCTCCACACCCGCCGGGCATCGTACCTATTAAATTTAGTGAGGATTTGGGGATTTTACCCTGTCCAAATTACCTAACAACTAGCTTCCTGGCATTAATACTCAAGACAATACACAGGTACACAATACACAAGTACTAACGATCCACACACACTACTCAGACAACACTCAGATACTCACACTACACAGGTACTATGACCCCTGTTATAACCTCCTGTTTTATACTCTTGTTTTTATCTCCCACTTAATCCAGCTCCACTTACACCAAGCTCCACAGCTTCAAACTGAGTACGCTCAAACTGAGTCCTACAACAAGTTAAATAGGCACCTGGGCACCTGTGAGCAATTAACCACACCCCTTAATTGATAGACTGATGAAACAGAAAAAAAAAAAAAAAAAAAGCTATTTAAAAAGTGACAGCAAAAGGCAAATTAAAAACTAAAAGGAAAAGTCCCCAAAATGCAACCCAGCAACACCAACAAACAGCAGCAAACACACACCAACAGACAGCAGCAATACACACACCAACAGACAGCAGCAATACACACACCAACAGACAGCAGCAATACACACACCAACAGACAGCAAACACCAACAGACAGCAAGACTTGTATATTCTAACACTTGTTTTTAACTCCCACTTAATCCAGCTCCACTTACACCAAGCTCCACAGCTTCAAACTGAGCACGCTCAAACTGAGTCCTACAACAAGTTAAATAGGCACCTGGGCACCTGTGAGCAATTAACCACACCCCTTAATTGATAGACTGATGAAACAGAAAAAAAAAAAAAAAAAAAAAAGCTATTTAAAAAGTGACAGCAAAAGGCAAATTAAAAACTAAAAGGAAAAGTCCCCAAAATGCAACCCAGCAACACCAACAGACAGCAGCAATACACACACCAACAGACAGCAGCAATACACACACCAACAGACAGCAGCAATACACACACCAACAGACAGCAGCAATACACACACCAACAGACAGCAAACACCAACAGACAGCAAGACTTGTATATTCTAACACTTGTTTTTAACGCCCACTTAATCCAGCTCCACTTACACCAAGCTCCACAGCTTCAAACATACGACTCACCCATGATCAAAATAGATTGATCCAAGTATCCCACGCTTTAGACGCAGACGCTAAGATTTCCTGGTGGGAAAGTTTATTTGGGTACAGTCCTAACGCTACAGCTTTCCTAAACATTTTGCTCCACCCTGTTGTTGTCCTAACCTGTGCAGCCTTATTGCTTTTCCTGAAGCAGGTAATATTGTGCGTTACTATCAGGAGAATGAACGCCAAAGCTATGAGAATGTGTATCTCAACGAGGTATCTTCTCTCAAGGAACAGAAAGGCCACTAACTCAGAAACAAATCTCTGAGGAAGCCAGATCCAATCCAGACCAGTAAAAAGAAGTTGCGCATTTAAGAGAGGACCCTAGAACTATATTTTTCTGTTGTTCTAGGGATAAGCCTCTTCAATTTTTATTAAAAGTTTTAATCATTTTTCATTATTTTTTGTTTATTATTTATTTTTATTTTTTTTTGTTTTCTCCCTTTTGTTGTTAATATCTGTGTACCTGACCTGCAAAAATACTGCTAATGGGAGAGGAGTTTTTATTACAGATAAACATTTTTTTTTGTTTTTTATATGTTTTTATTTATCTATTTTTTATTATTTTTTTCAACCGATGCATTCGTTTTTTTTTTAATACAGATTCAAGGCTCTTTAACAGTCTTGGTTGGAGCAGCGTTCAATCTGTAGTTTTTTTGTTTTTTTGTTTTTTTCATTATTATTCTCACAATTTTTCCTGTTCATTTTTCATTACTTACCTCTCTTCCGTTCCTTTTTCTTCTTTAATATTATGCTCTCTAAGTTTTTCCTTTGGTTTCTATCATCTATCTTCTCAAGATAATGTAACTAAGACATCAGTCATATCATTTTTGTTTAAAAAAGACTTTGCTTGCCCACAAGTACCATATTTTAACTAAAGTATCCCTGGACATCCAGTTTTTATGTCTTAATGTAATTCCACCTCCCCTAGTCTACCTACTGCTTTAATCTGAGCCCCGTGAGCAGGTGTGGTGAACCCAGGGACCTGACAATAACAGGCAGTGTTGACTATCCCTACCATCAAGGGCTATGGATGATACTGGCTATTGCTCAGACTCTGTACCCTGTGGGGATCCCACTCTACTCGTCCACACCCCTTATAAGTATTTAGTCTTAATGACCAACACTCTGCTTCTGTCTGGCATTCCTCCAATATCTGTACATTAACGTTCTCCTCTCTATTTTTGTATTCATGCACAACTGTCTGGAGGCCCGCCCAACCAGCACCTGAAGAAGCAATGACAACCAAGTTATTTCTTGAGATAATTGTGTCACGAATAAGACTTTCCTGAACTTTCCTTCACCATGCTGAGAAGTGCTGTCTCGCGGTCCGATCCAATCGGTGCAACCATTACATGGTCCTACCAAGTTACAGGACTAGATATGCCAGGATCCCGCCATAAATGTTAGAGTTCCGCTTCTCCAAGGCAGAGGGGCGATGAAACATTGCAGTACAGACACTCATGGTTTGGATGTCTCAAAGGCACCAGGATTTCTTTGCTGTCTTAAGCCTACTTTGAGGAGTTCCAGCGTGTTTAAGAAAGGAAGAGGAGGCCGCAGTGGTAGTGGGGAAGGGTCGGGCTTCTGGGCTGTTGTGGGTGGGTGCAAGATCATTGGAGGACATAAGTTCCAGAATGAACTTCAGGGGGAAATGTGATGGAGATATTGAATTCCATATTTATATCAATGAGATTCAAGCGTACCATCGTGAGGACTTTTTAATTAAACTGCCGTGCCCCATAGGATGTATGTATATATATATATATATGTGTGTAGGTATGCGGGCATGCATATATGTATATATATGTCTGTGTGTATATATATATATATATATATATATATATATATATATATACATATGTGGGTATAAATATATATAAATGTTTTAATATCATGATAGGACACAGCTAATGTTGTTTTTCCAGTACACTGAATGGAACCAGGGAAGGTCCCCAGGTGTTAATTGAATCAAAGAGTATTGGCAGAAATTGTGTCTCTCGAGTCCTTGAAATGCTAATATATGATAGTTAAACAAGTAATCAGGCTCCCAGACAGAATGGCACCGAATGGACCTCTTAAAATCTTAGCATGAACTTCTGGACCGCTTCAGATGTGACCAATCAGAATTGAAGGCAACTGTAAGCCAATGAACTTTAGGCTTCAGGGGTAGCCAATCAGGATTCAATGCCACTTCTGAACCAATGAGGTGACCCTGAGTTCTGATTGGTGGGAGTGGGTTCTAACAATATAAAACCAAAAACCTGGAGAGGCTAGGGCTCTTCAGCTGACGGTCCAGATGAAGGATGGTTACGTAAGACTTCTCCATACAATGTATCTCTATGTCTCTTTTCTTTCCTGTAACTTTTTCTACTGTAGGATTTTGCCTTAATATATTATTAATCTCTTGATAGCATGGGTATGACCATTATAGCAATATTTATTATCATTGGTAACATTGTTGTTTTTAAGGTTGTATCATTTATGTTATAGTTGCTAATCTCATATTAATACAAGTTTCTTTTCTGTACAATAGTAAGTTTAAATAAATTAGATTGTTACCCTTTTCGCACAGGTATCATTCGTCCTTAATTTCATGGGTTGATTTATATATAGATAAAAGGTTTTAATCACTTATGTATCATTAAGTATATAAGTGAGGTAGGTATAAAGGTAGCCTTATCAGACCCTAGTATGAAAAATTAGTATATAAACCTGAGAATTTCTATGTAACTTTAAGGAAAAATATACTGTTCCTAAAACAGAAAAAGAAGATATTTTAAAGGAAAAAGACTAGGGGAGAAGAGAGGGAAAAAAAAGATAAAGGAATAGTACAGAAAAAGAGTATTGAATGCTTGTCTGTTCGATGTGAAACTCAAAAATCAGCGATCTGTGTTGCTACCTATGTCCGGCATCAGAGAAATTCCCATAAACCGAGCCCAGGGTTCCCAAGTGGCTTCAAATTGTGTGGTCTTGTCCAATAAGGAACTAACCATTTTTTCTTGTTCCATTATCCATGAAATCTTCCTTTTCATGGACAATAGAGATACCGAAGACTTCTTCCATGCTTTGGCAATAGTCAATTTGGCTCCTGTCAATATAAACAGAATCGATTTACGGGTGATTTTAGGCACATGCAGCAAGAATCCATTCAGCAAGGCAATCGCTGGTGTTTGAGAGATAGCACAACCTGTAACCTTTCGTATTATGTGGAAGACCCTATTCCAAAATCCTCGGATTCTGGAACATTCCCACCTTATGTGAATCATAGAACCTATTCCTTGACAGCCTCTAAAGCATAAAGGTGAAGTGGAAGGGAACATTGCTACCAATCTTGTGGGAACCAAGTACCATCTCGTGAATATTTTAACATTAGCTTCGATGAGTGAAGCATTGTATAAACCTTTAATCGCGTGAGACTAGTTCTCATACCAGTCTTCCAGATCCCTTTCAGTCTGAAGGTCTTTCTCCCAGGCCAACATGTATGGTCAGTTTACAGAATTAGAAGCAAGTGAAGCATAGATCACAGAAATCCCTTCCTTCCGCTCCGTGGCTTGTGCACACCAACCTTCATATGTCGTAAATCTTGGAGGATTAGGTTTAGTTTTCCATAAAGAGTGAACAAAGCATGAGATCTGGTAAAGTCTAGACTTTTCTGTAGAGGGAAGATCTAGTTCATCTATAAAATGTTTAAGGGGTAGTGGGCCTGTGCAAGAAAAAAATTGACCAATGCAGTACACCCCCTTGTCCCTCCACCACTTGAAGGCCTCAACATCCATGCCATGTTGGAATAGAGGATTTTGGAACAGATGAGCTAATGGTTGTATTTCCAAAACCAGGGAAGGAAGCTTCCTAAGGGAATCCCACAAAGTAAGGGATTGTGAAAGGGTTGGTGACAATATTTGGAGGCCTGTTCCTGGGAGGACACCATAGTAAATATTCCATGGAGAATGTAGGAGCTGCTTGGCTTTCTCTTAATATCCAATCTGGTCGCTCAGTTTTAAGGTATATAACGGACAATTGTGCTGATCGGGCTGCTTGATAGTACCATAGGAGGTTTGGAAAACCCAATCCACCTTGCTTAGAGAGATTAAATAAGTTACGGTTTGATAGACGTGAACCTTTCTTGTTCCAAATAAATTTATTACGTTTACCTTGAAATGTTTTTAGATGGTCCCTTCTAATCGGGCTAGGAAGGGATCTAAACAAATACAAAAGTCTAGGCAATAAGGTCATCTTGACCGAATTAATTCTACCAATCCAGGCAATATTGTGTGACTCCGAATTCTTGAGATCAGCTTCAAGTTTTCGATACATTGGGGGGTAATTTGCTTGGTACAGATTTTCAATCTTGGGAGTTATATTAATTCCCAAATATTTAATTGATGAATTACTCCAGCTAAAGTCATATGTTTCCTGTAATTGGGAGACCATAGAGCTTGGGAGGGATACATTGAGAGCTTGAGATTTAGACATATTCACTCTTAGTCCTGAAATTGATGCAAATTCATTGAGCAATAAACATATCTCGGGTAAGGAGGAAATTGGGGAGGATAAAAATAGCAGAAGATCATCAGCGAACAGTGCGCATTTATGTTTGTTTTGGCCACACTGAATCCCCCTGATATTCGGATTAATACGAATGGCTATTACCAAAGATTCAATCATTATAGCGAATATCAGGGGTGAGAGGGGGCAGCCCTGACATGTGCCCCTGCCAATCTTAATTGGGTCAGAGAAGAGTCCCTGAAGTCTGACACTGGGTACTGGTGTTGAATATAAGGCTTCCAAGATTCCTAAAACATTTGGACCAAATCCCCATCTTCTAAGGACTGCAAAAAGATATGTCCATGAAACTGAATCGAATGCCTTCTGGAGGTCCAGCGATAGTAGCATTCCTTCTTGTTTTTGAACTCCCTCCCATTCTGATTGCATTATTGATAAAAGATCAACCGTCCTACGCACTTGATCGGGACCCTGTCTACCAGGGATAAACCTCACCTGATCTTTATCAATATATAATCCTATAAATGATGCCAATCGGTTAGCTAATATTTTGGTCAATATTTTAAGATCATTATTAATTAGAGAGATAGGTCTATAGTTCTCTATTTGGCTGGTGTCTTTATCTGGTTTTGGGATTACAGATATATATGCCATATTATGTTGATTACCTATCCGAGTGCCCTTAGTCATGGAGTTGAAGAATCTAGTGAGGTAGGGGGTTAGAAGATCAGAAAAAGTTTTATAATAAGGGGTAGAGAAGCCCTGGCACTGTAGCACCCTTTAAGGCTTTTATAACTTCTGACACCTCCTCAATGGATATGGGAGCATCCATTTCTGCTTTATGAGTAGTTGTCAGTGTTGGAAGATGTAAGTTGTCTAGGAACTCGTCTATTTTAGTGGGGTTAGAATTTATCTCTGCCTTATATAACTCAGCATAAAAGTCCTGGAATCCCTTCATTATGCGCTGTGAATTTAGGGTAAAGGTACCATCCGCCTGTTTGATTTTAGGAAGAGCGTGTGAACAAAGCCTAGGAGACAATTTATGTGCTAGCATGGTTCCTATTTTGTCTTTAGTCTGGTAAAACTTGGCCCCAGACCATCTGATAGATTTATCCTCCTTTGTTGTGAGAGCCAAATTTAGGGCCGTCCGAGCCACATCTAGCTTGGAAATAGGGACATTGGAGGGATCTCTTTTATGATGTTTACTTAAATTAATAAAATCACTCTCCAATCTCTCTATTTCTGACATCCTCTCTCTCTCTTTCGTCTCTGAAATTTGTATTAGTTTACCTCGAATGGTCACCTTGTGAGCCGCCCATAGAGTTTCTGCAGAAACATCACCCACATCATTAAAGCAAAAGTATTCCCGCAGAGCCTCCTGTATTTCAGACACTATAATGGGGTCCTTCAGAAAAGATTGATTAAGAGTCCAATGAGAAGCCTGTTGTCCATAATTATCTCTTCTTACTGTTAACCTCCCTGGCGGTATGATTATTTCGGATTTTAGGTGCTGAAAGCGGTACCATTATTTTGCATGGAAATTTGGCGTTTTATATTGTAGGTCTGTAAATCTTAACAATAACACACTTAAATCTGTCCAAACCAGAGTCTAGTAGATATCCCGGGTATGATAAAGTTTGAAACACAAAAACATAAATTATAATATAATAAATAAAAATAAATAATAAAAAAAAAATTAAAAAAAATTAGTAATAAAATAAATTTCCCCACAATCCACTATCGCTCAATTCTGCAAGTGTTCTAATTTACTATCGCTGTTTTCTAGCTGGTCTAAAGCCACTTTTGACGTAAAGGGACACTTTTTGGTTGCTATGGACAATCTCCAGTTTCCAGGCAGAAAGAACAGTGTATATCATGTAAAACTGCATGCAGGGCATGGGCCAAAGCACTGGGGACAAAAGGGATATGAAATAATTTCATACAGTACTGTAATCTGTAGGATTACAGTACTGTATGTGTTATGATTTTAACTTTTTTTTTAATTTGCCGCCAGGCTCCGCCCCCGTGCGTCGCGCCGCTCGCAGGGAACGGAGCCCGGCACAGAGAGGCTTCGGAGGAGGACGGAGCCCTCGGACACTGCGGGTGACATCGCAGGATCCCGGGAATAAGGTAAGTAATGCCGCCCCAGGATCCTGCAATGCGATCCCGAGTGTGGCTCGGGGTTACCGCTAATGGTACTGAATTTTAACCCCGAGCCACACTCGGGAAAACCGCCAGGGAGGCTACTAGAACCATGGAATGGTCTGACCAAGCTACGTCTAAGATAGAGGATGTAATGGCCAATGGAATATGATGTATAGGGACAAGGATGTGATCTATACGCGAATAAGACTGGTGTGGATTTGAGTAGTGAGTAAAATCTCGTACATTTGGATTTAGTTCCCTCCAAATGTCAGTTAAACCTGATTGAAAAATCATTTGCGCTATTTGTAAACTAGCTCTGCTGGGTCTAACTGATTGTGTTTTAAGTGGATTAGATTTATCCAGACCAGTATCAAAGGTTGTATTAGAATCACCTCCCATAATTATTACACCTTCCATAAGTGGGCCAAGGGTCTTAAACAATTGTCTGAAGAACTGTGTTTGTCCTTTATTAGGAGCATAGTAAGAAATTAAAGTATATAACTTATCATCAATCGTACCTTTAACCAGTAAAAACCTTCCTTCCGGGTCCTTGTGTTCCATCTTAAAATTAAATTTGCAATGTTTAGAAAATATAATCGCTACTCCCTTCGTTTTGTTTTTAGCATTAGCCAAATAAAATACTGGGAAGTGTGCATGTAAAAACGAGGGGGTGTACTGCAGTGGAAAATGAGTCTCCTGTAGGAGAACTACATCAATGTGACTAACACGATATAGCTGAAAGGCCTTCCGTCTCTTGACTGGGGAATTCAACACCTTAGTGTTATGGGAGATAATGCGTAGGGGGGAAGAAGTAGCATTACTACCAGCCATGGATCAAAAAGAAAATAACGCTGACCAATCCACAGTCATCTACCCCATTCCATGTGGTAGAAAAAGTAGAGAAGATAAAATTGTTTACTATTATTGAGAGTAACACTTCTAAATACACCTTATAAGGATATCCCATCGGCAGACAGACTAGAAGAGAAAAGAGGTTAGAAGAAATGAAAAAAAAAAGAATAGACATAAAGAGACATCATGAATATATAAAGTACCGAAAGGCCACAACCAGGCCCCCGAATGTGGGGAGGTGTAAGACTCCCTCCCCTCATTCAAAAAAATTTCATTCATTCATTAAATAAAAAAAATTTAAACAGCCCATAAAAAGGGCTAGAAACCTACCACACAAAGCAGCAAACAACTGGTTTGAGTAGTAGGCGCAGGCACAATGCATCAGCATCTTTTACACAGAAGAGTCTCCTCATCAGGGTGGGAGGTTATCCTTGATTTTCCTGTGTTTAGCTTTTCCACAACGTGAAGGAGGTGGGCTTGTAGGGGATTGACGTTTAGCTGTACCCTGTTGTGTGGGTGTTGTTTCCATGTCAAATTCATGTGTAATGAGCTTCAGGTCCAGCAGTAGACGTTCACCCTCTGGAAAGCTATGAAATGCATGTTGTTTACCTTTGTAAGTAAATTTCAGGGCAAACGGAAAGGCCCAACGATATTTTATGTCTTTCTTGGTGAGTGCTGCCAAGAGGGGTTTCAATGATCTTCTCTTTTGTATGGTATAGGGGGAAATGTCGGCAAATATTTGGATGTCTGACCCTTGATACTGAATCTGTTCCTGTTGGCGAGATCTCTTCATCACTTCTTCTTTGATAGAATAATAATGCAGTTTTACTACAATGTCTCCTAGGGATCCATCCTTCCTCAGAGGGCCAAGGGACCTGTGTGCCCTATTCAGTTCTAATTTATGAGCTGGAACTGAAGGGATCAAGGATTTGATAATATCTTGAACTGCCGTTTGTACATCAGAAATTGTTTCTGGTAGTCCTCTAATCCGAAAATTATCCCTCCTCGATCGGTTCTCAAGGTCATCGATACGATTCTGAGCAGTGTCAAGCTGTTCTTGCATAAACTGCAAATGGTCAGTATCCTGAGTTGTCTTGGAGATAGTGACATCTAGCTTGTGTTCTATATGTTCAATTCTTTTTCCCAGGGATTGGAAATCTGCCTTATTTCCCATGTAATTCTGTCAGCATTTTGGGTTAGTCCTTTGTCTAGCAATTCAGAGATTCTAGCAAATAATTTGGTCAAATTAAAAGTTACCTCAGGAGTCTGCACTGTTTGTATAGTTATAGAGTCAGGGTAAATTGGGTTAGGATCCAGTGAGTGCATTTCCATAAGTCCCACAGAACGTTCTATCAAAGTTACTGCAGTTTCAGGAGATGACATGTTAAGAGAAGGAACTAAGCCTGATAATTGTGGAACATATGAGAGAGTCGCAGGGTTAAAATTTGCCTGCCTGCTGTGGAAACCTTAGCTCCTGACGGAACTGTTATCTGAGGTGCTCCCGCCATTTGTGGAGAATGACTTGCTTTTCAAAGGTCTCTGAGATAAGATTCAGGGCTTTTTCTTCTTTTCTTATCAATATAAAAAGGTGCCCTGGAGTCTCCTCAACCTGTTCCCGTTATTTTGGGAACTCCTGAAAGCCGTTACCTGCCTTTTATTTTCGCTGTACGGCCGGCTCTGTGCGGAGCTCCGGTCCTACACTGCTATCCTCAGAGCCTCCTCGCATGCGCCTCTTGGTTCACTTCTATACTTGAAAGGTCTGTTGATCTCCGCTATGGTCTCAGCTGCCCAGCCAATGGAGAAGTGTACAGTTGGGCACAATGTAAATATGTAACCATGCAAAGTTAATTTGCGCAGCAGATTTGAATGATATGAATTTCTTGTAGGAAGCTGTTCAGATTCTAAAGATTTAGGGTGGTAGTAAACTCTGTTTTACCACTTATACCTACAGGTAAGCCTATAATATGGCTTACCTGTAGGTACTGTGACTATCTCCTAAACTTGCAATGTCTAGGAAATATTCAGAGTGCATGCAGCTGGTGACATCACAGTACACCAAACCTTCAGAGCCCGCGCCGTAAACGCGTCATGCCATCGTACCCCCTGGCCACTTGTGTAGCGGGAGACGCGCCGCTGGAAAGCTTCATTTTAAGGTAAGTTTCTCATAATGTCCTAGTATGTGATGTATACTAGCACATTATGACATTGCCTTGCAGGGGATTTTTTTTTCCTTCAACTGTAGTTTACAACCGATTTAGTAGGTTTGGCTTTAAAGTTCCATCTGTAAACATGTTAGGGCCATGCAATAGATTTTCTTAGATGCACACATAAGCCCAAAATAATTTCAGAAGGATTTTCTTACTAAAATGCTGACTGGGCTCCAGGTACTGTTCCTACATTGTATTGCCCAAAATACCCACATATTACCAAGGCTTACCATTTGTTGCCCATGCATTGTCATAACTTCCTATATTTTGTCCTCATTTTTGCTGAGTGGTGCTGCTGCACACAGAAGGCTTTTTATCTTAAGGCATAGAATGCCTTAAGATAAAAAAAAAAAACTTCTGCCTTTACAATCACTTTAAGAATAATTTCTCTAGAGTGTTCATTGTATTAAGTTTTTAATGATTCTCAGACTCAATGTGAAATACGTGGCAAAGAGGGCTTGCATATGCAGTAGGCCATTCTCTGTTATATGGTGCACAGTGTAGAAGATTCCAGCATCCAAACAGCTTCCATAAAGCTATGCTGTTGGAGATTTGAATAAAATATGCCCAGTCCATTGATTTCACCTGCCAATTACTCAGTAATGGCAAGGGGAAGGTTGTCTCAGTCTGTTGTAATCTTGATTCATATGCTGCAGATTTAAACTGTAAATTTGAAATGATAAAAACAATCCCTCAGCCTGTGATTAGATAATATAAGAGAATAGTAGTCTACAGATGAGTTTATCACTCTAATGTCCTGCAATCATTTTCCTGCTGCCAGACTGACGGAACCATGCAAAGCAATATAGTCCCTTCCTCTTCCAGTGTCAATGCTGTTGTGCAAAGGACGAGAAGAAGATCATAGATTAGGCAGATGCAGCTGGGTATGTTATTGAACTATGGTATTTTGTATATCCAGGGTTTAGCTTTAAAAGGTTTGTGAACAAGAGCATATTGTATTTTTGTGGCCAAAATGATTTCAATAAAAAAAGTTTTAGAAGTTTTATAATTATGTTCCGCTTCAAGGAACTTAAGCCTCATACACACAATCAGATTTTCCACTGTGAATTGTGTGATGACAGACCGTTGGCAGAAAATCCAACCGTTTGTACGCTCCATCAGACAATTGTTGTCAGATTTTCCGCAGACAAATGTTGGATGGCAGACTTATAAATTTTCTGTGGACAAATGTCTGTTGTCGGATTTTCCGATCGTGTGTACACAAGTTAATCAGACAAAAGTCCAAAGTACAAACACGCATGCTCGGAAGCAAGTATGGGCCAGAAGCAGTCGTTCTTGTAAACTAGGGATCGTAATGGAGAATTAACATTCGTGACGCGGAAAATTATGAACTCTCGAATTGCAGCGCACATTCTCTTCTTCTTTAATGGGAAAATAATGAAGCTGCTTTGCTGGTGATACTGATGGAGTTCTGCAAACGTATTTTAAAAGACTTTTATTTTCTAGTGATATCAAGAATAATATTATTATGCTTGTTTTTTTTTTTTCTTTGGGCAAGTTACCACAACACCTTTATCCAGGAGTTTTTAAGATCAACAATACAACTATGTTGGTGTCCCTTGTCGATTTTACATTGTATTTTTTTTAAATGGAACTGCCTACTCCCAAACTGTTATTTGAAGTAAAACACATAGCCAAGTATTATTCTCCACAATTTTTTTATTGTGCATAAAAAAAGAAAACAAAAAAAATTAGACATGCTATCTGCCAATAGAACTTAACCAAAAAGTGCTTTCTATGCATTCAAAAATATAGAAGATATACCAAATCAAATCATTATTCAACCACCAAAAAATAAAATAAAAGCCTCATGCATGTGTCCTGCTTCTTAATGTAGGGGGTCAACAATGCCAAGAGTTGGTGAAAGCAGGGGTCCGTCATCCGGAGATAATTCCTAAAATCATCCGGATAATTCTCCTGGAGCTCCTGCAGCAAAGGCATATGACATAATTGGTCACGATTAATAACGCAACCAATTTTTGGTCCAAGAAATCCTCCTCCTCCTGTTCCTGGACTGGACTTGGGTCAAAGTAATAACTCCAAGGCCAATAATAAATAACACATTATCTCCTCCTATTCTGTAACATGTTTGGTTGACGAACAGCCGTTCAGAAACAAATTGAAAAGCATGAACTGAAAAGCACGAAATAAAAAGAATGAAATGAAAAGCGTGAAATGAAAAGTGTGAATCAACACTGACAAAACTTCTACTGACACGAAATTAGCAGAAGGAGCCCAAAGGGTGACGCTGACAATTGAACTTCCTCTTTATAGGCTCGTAGTGCATCTAGTAGGTCACTACATTTGTGTTTGTTGGCTGACAATTGTGTACTCTTTGTATGCAAGACAAAATCCAAGGCACACGCCCTTCGGACAAAAGTCTGACGCTCTGTTTGCAGAAAAAACGATCGTGTGTATTTGGCTTTAAAAGACAAGTGCGGATTTACAAAAAACAAACATACTTACTCACCTAGATGGAAGCGGCAATAATCCAATGAGTGCCAGATTTAGACCTTGGGGGGCCCGGGGCACTTCAAGTTCAGGGGTCCTTCAACATAGAAGTTATATTTTATGACAAATAAAAAAGTGAACTGAAATGAATGATAAGGCACATTTGTTCTAAAGGAAATATGTTAGGTTCCAAAGAAGACACTTGTCTGATTTTTTTTCTCAATTTTATTGACTGTAAGAATACACATTACACAGGTAGTTGGAACTGGCAAGTCATACATCACAGTTTTGCATCACACTACAATATTTACAAAAAGTCTTTCTTCCTGCACAATCTTAAACTAACTCATCAAACTGTATCATCTTGAGGACACTGCCCTTGACAGCCAATAGGCACAGAGCACTTAGGGGTTGACTAAAGGCAAATAGACTGTGCACTTTTGCAATTGCAGTTGCTCCAAAACTTAGTAAATGAGGGAGAGATCTGCTGACTTCCATCATCCAATCATGTGCAAGCAAAAATGCTGTTTTTTTTAATTTTCCTGTGATTGCATACACTTTGTAATGTGAATCTTTACCTCATTTACTAAGCTATGGAGCAACCATACTTGCAGAGTGCAACTGCACTTGCAAAAGTGCACTGTTTATTTGCCTCAACCCCTTAGCCTTTCATGGATCATTGATAATTCTTTATCAGTGCCAATTTGACCTTTCTCCAGAACAACTAGTGACCATCATACTCAAATATATTCTAAGAGCTACACTAACATCTGGAAATGTATCAGCAATCCCTTCATCATGTAATAAAACTGCCTGTTGAGATAGAGTGAGACAAGTCCAGAGCTTGGCAAAGGCTGCATACTGGACCATTTCCTCTATAAATACACTACTAAAGTCTTGAGGGATAATAAGTTTATTTATTTTTTTTTATAAAGGAAGTCTGAGACTCCCTCTTGCCCCCTTATAAATCTGGAACTGGATCCAATGCTGCAGCTGTCCACCACCAGCTCTACACCAAGAACTGAACAATCAAAGACTATTATCTTTTGCTAATGTTTTTACCCAGAGATCCTTCCAGTAACAGTACTTCCTGTTGCAGGCTGACAACACTAACTGCCTGCCAAATAGCAATGCCATTGTCAGCCTGCTAAGAGATTCTTCAGTTGCTCCTTGCACTGTAGATAGAGGCTTGGATCACACTGGGGCTGCCTGACAAGTCGCGCTCCATTCAGTGCAATGGAACCGTTCTAATCAGAGCGACTCAAGTCACTCTGACTTAGAAAAAGGTTCCTATACTACTTGGTGGCGACTTCGGAGCGGCTTGCATTGACTTCTATTACAGAAGTCGTTTGCAAACCACGCTGAAGTCACGCTGTGCAGGGCGGCTTCAGAGTCGGGCAACTCTGAAGCCACCCCAGTGTGAACCAAGACTAGATCTCTAGGTAAAAAAAACCCCAAACAATAAACTTTGCAACAGATTCACAATATATATATACAAGTGTATATATATATATATATGTGTGTGTGTGTGTGTGTGTGTGTGTGTATGTGTGTTGCTGCTTATTGGGGGCCAAATTTGTCCGCAAGATGGTAAAACTTGCCACTTACCCATTCAAGGTGTTTTTTAGCACTGGAGGTAAGGGCTAGATTCAAGGCTACTCTAGCTGTATCAAGTTTGGAGAGAGAACTAGGTGTCTGATTTTTCTTGTGTCGTTTGCATAGAGACCGGAATTCCTTTTCAAGATTTATAATATCCAGTTGGGATTCACGTTTAAGACGTGAGGATAGTTGAATGATTTTTCCTCTCATGACCGCTTTATGAGCTCCCCATAAGAAATTGGGTGTACAGTCAGTATTGTCATTAAGGAGGAAGTATTCCTTCAAGTCATTTTCTAAAATGGTGCAATGTACTGGATTGGAGAGAAGGGATTCCTTAAGACGCCATTGAAGTGGGCCCACTCGAGTGGGGGAGCTTGTGATTTTGAGTGTAACTATAGAGTGGTCGGACCAGGGTACCTCGCAAATGGAGGATTTGGATGCTAAGTGTATCACGAATGTGTGTAAAAAGATGTGATCGATTTGGGAATAGGTACCGTGGGGGGCCGAAAAGTGAGTGTAATCTTTTGCAGAAGGATTCAGCTCCCTCCAGGTGTCTATCAACCCTAAGGAGTGAAGCAGTTGGGCAATGTGTAGGCTTTGTTTGGGAGGTCTTTTGGAAATGGGGATACCCTTAGACGATTTGTCTAGTAGGAGATCGAATGCTATATTCGAATCTCCACCTAATACTATCGTCCCTTCAAGATGAGATGATAAGACATTGAACATAGATGCGAAAAAGGCTGCTTGATTCCTGTTGGGGGCATAATAATAAACCAGAGAAAAAAGGGTGCCATTGATGTGTCCTTTGACTAGTATGTAGCGACCATCACTGTCTGTAATGGTCTGGGAATGGGTGAATGATATGCGTTTAGAGAGGAGAACTGCTACTCCTCTCTTTTTGACATCCGCGTTGGCCAGAAAGAAAGTCGGGTAGCTGTGGTGAAGGAAGGTGGGAGCAGATCTTTTGGGAAAATGGGTTTCCTGTAATAGGAGAATATCCAGTCCTCTGGAATGGTAGTTTTGCAAAGCTTTACGCCATTTTATCGGGGAATTAAATCCCTGTGTTTTATGGGAGGCTATTTTGAGGTTCGCTGTATGTGAGGTGGGGTCAGCCATGGATGCGTGGGGGGGAGTGCCCGTACAACAGGAGAGATCCTACCTGGTAACGTGGAGTGGGAAGACGAGTCTTGAATCGGCTGTTCAGGTTCAGCAACCTGGGAAAGAAGTATCTGCGAACCATTAATGAGAGCGCCTGGAGGGGGAAGAAGAAGAAGTTAGGGAGGATAAGGAGAAGCCAGAAAGAAAGTTGGAGGATGAAAAAGATAAAAGAACTTAGGGGCCGGGAAGAAAATGTCCCTGTCACCTGATCGGTAGGGCTGGCGTGCCAGGCCCTACTACAAAACCCTACCAAATTCGGATTTCGGTGAGTGGGCAACCAACAAAGGGGTTGCATTCCTGGTGAGCCTAGGGGAGAGTCTCCTCTAGAATTCAACAGGTGGAGTGACAAGTGGAACCGCTCCGGTCTCGAGGCCCTGTGTAAAAAATAGAAAAAAAGTAGAAAAAATGGACCCAAAGATGAGAGACAACGCATCTAGAAGTAGGTACCTTATAACAGTAAGATATTATAAAACAAAACAGTAAACCCTATAAGGTGAAAAAGAAACCATAAAACAGCAGAACTATCTAGGAGGGGAGAGTGCATTTGTTGGTCCCATGACGAGGACCCATCTCTGGAAAAAAAAAAAGGGAAGGGGGGGAAGGGGAAAGGGAAGATGGATTTGAGGAAGTGGGAGGGATTGTAGGTTAGGAAGGGGGGGGGGGGTAAACCTAGACAATAATAATACCAGTCCTTGGGGTCGTGGACCCTAGGTCGAGATCCGCCAGACTGATGGTGTGCATAAGTGGTCCGAAAAAGGGGACCTGTAGAAAAATAAAACCAAGTACTAACCCCTAATAAAAGAGGTCAAAAAGGAAGTCGGACTGTTCCGGTCAAGTAACTAAGGGCCTAGGTGGGTGTAGAAATGACTGCTACACCATCGGTAGGAGGCATGGTCTCGGAAAAGTAGAGAGTGAGTCGATCTCAGACGATCAAGTCTCTGGATCATCACGGTGGGATGGAGTCTCGGAGCCTCTTTGATTGTTGCTTGATCCAGAGGGGGGTGAGAGGGTTAGTTGGAGGGGGTCTCTTGGAGGTGTTGTTAGGACGATCTTCATCTTATTGATGGGAGGATTCCTGTGCGATAAGACCAAGTTGCAAAAGAAGATGTTCGCCATTTTGGAAGTTAGTGAATCCATAAAATCTTTCTCTATAGTGGAATTGGAGACGGAAAGGGAAAGACCACCAGTACTTGATCGAGTTTCGATTAGGAACGTCCAGGAGGGGTTTGAGGGATCTCCTTTTCATAATCGTGGCAGGGGAGAGGTCAGCAAAAATTTGTAATTTATTGCCTTGTATGGCCAAATTGTCCAGGTTACGGGATTTCCTCATTATTTCTTCTTTCACCACATAGAAATGAGGTTTGACCACTATGTCACGTGGAAGGCTGTCCTGGCGAGGGGGTTGAAGAGCTCTGTGACCCCTGTCCAATTCTAATCTGTGGTCCGGGATATCTGGAATTATATTTTTAATGACAGATTTGACAGCGTCCTGTATGTCGACGATCGATTCCGGGACACCTCTAATGCGAAAGTTATAGCATCTGCTCCTGTTCTCTAAATCATCGATCTTAGATAGAGCCAGTTATAGCTGATCTTGCAGTGTCTGAATGCATGTGGTATTTTGGTTAGTGCATGCTGAAGAATCATCCACTGCTTTTTCAATGGCATCCATGCGGGCGCCTAGGTTCTGCAAATCAGCTTTGATGGATGTAGTGATCTGCATAGCCGTTTGTGAAAGCCCTGAAGCAAGCATGTCAGAGAAACTGCTGAGGAGTAGAGACATTTCATTGGGATGGTTTTGGATCAGGGTGAGATCTGAAGGGAGTCAGCCAGGCTGTTCTGGGTGTTTAATAAGGGAGAGAGGGGTAATCCCATCACGGTTCTGCCTATGAGAGATTCCGTGGAGGCTGGGGAGACTGTCAGGTCCTCCCTGATGTGTCCAGGGAGTGAATCCACAGTAGGAGAAGGCGGGGGGTCTGCTATGGAGTCGTGTGCTCCTAGGCCTGTATATGAGGAGGCCACGGCCGCCATCTTGGAGTACTCAGGGGCTGCTAGGCCACACTTTAACTGCCTGTTTACCTTCTTCTTTGAATGGCCCTTCAGCATACAGGCGGGTGCTCCGTTTTGCCCTTCAGGCGTGGGGGTTATCGCTGTAGGTTCCCGCTGTTGATTGCTGGCATGGGGGCCTCAGAGACAGCGGAGTGGTGCGGAGCTCCAGATCAGCGTGTCTCTCCGGAGATCCCGCGCACTCTCAAGTGAGCCAGATTTTACTCTCTCCAGCTTTAGTAAATAAACCCCATGGTGCACTTTGCAAGGTGCAGTTGAACTCTGCAAGAGCACTTGTGGTTGGGTACTTTTGCAAAGTGAAGTTTTACCTAATTTTTTAAGCTCTGGAGCAACTGCACTTGCAGAGTGCAAGTGTACTTTACAAAGTGCACAGTCTATTTTCCTTTAGTAAATCAACCCCATTATGCCAAACACTGTAAAATAGGGGTTAATTTACTAAAACTGGACAGTGCAAAATCTGGTGCAGCTGTGCATGGTTGCTGATCAGCTTTTAAGTTCAGCTTGTTCAGTTAAACTTTGCCCAAAAAAAACTAGAAGCTGATTGGTTTCTATGCACAGCTGCACCAGATTTTGCACTCTCCATTTTTTTTAAGTTAATTTGAATTATTATATAGGGCAACAATTTACTGGCGACAAATGCACAATCCTAAAAGACATTGTAGTTGATTTACTAAAGGAGTAAGACTGTTCACTTACAAAATTACTTTACTTTTCCAAGTGAATATTAGTAAAAACTGCTTTACAAAAATAAGGTTTTACTGGCTTATGACTGGGTGTTTAGAAGGAACCCTTGTGGGGGTTATTTACTAAACCTGGAGCATACAAAATCTGGTGCAACTGTGCATAGTAGTCAATCACTTTTTAACTTCAGCTTGTTCAATTAAGCTTTAACAATAAAATGTGGAAGCGGATTGGTTTCTATGCACAGCTGCACCAGAATGGTGTGCACCAGTTTTAGTAAATCTCCCCTATAGCTTCATCTTTTTTCACTAACTCTAACCTTATTTGTTAACATTTATGTGGACAGCATTTTCCCATTGCAGTCCAATCCATATAGATTGAAATCCATTGGGATAAAATTAGATTAATTAGAATGGATAATTAGATATTACAAAAATAGCATTGTGTCTAGAAGCTCTCATATTAATAAGAATTCGGTTTTTAGAATACAGTAGGAGTGGGAATCTAGAATTTTGTAGTAGTCCGCTTTTTTTTTTTATGTAAATTGAAATAACTACAAGGTATTGATGATTCCTCCTAGAAGAACAGAACTCCAGTATACATAAGTGTATATGAAGCCTCCTCTACCCAGCACCGTACACTAGACTCCTCTGAAAGGGGGATTCCAAGGTATCGTTCGCTGCCTCCTACCACAGCACCTTTGGATCTAGAATTTCAATGTTTGCTTTGGTTACTGCAAAAAAGGAATTCGGTTATTTACACAATATACAGAAAGAGGAAACGGCAAAAGAGCAGAACGTTGTATCATCTGATCCAAATAATATGGGGATCATTTATAGATTTATAGGAAACATTCACATCATTGTCATGTAGAACTCAGGGAGCCTAGGAAAATTCAGGGACAGAAAAATACTTCGGAATAATGGAAGATGAGGTCTGTGGGGGGAATACACTACATTTCTCCATCATACACTATATTTCTTTATCTAGCCTAAAAGAATTATGTGTATATATATATATATATATATATATATATATATATATATATATATATATATATATATATATATATTTCTGGTAGTTTGGGGTATTAAACATGTAGTCAAGACCAGCCCATATCAAATCAAAAAGATATGTCCTAGAGTGCCAACCCTAATTATTTAGTAAAAAAGAAGAAAAGTGTAACACGGTCAACTCCAGACATATATGTAAAGACACAGATATATAAAAAAAATGAGAAATTTTATTATAAACCACAACAGTTATACAAGGGAAAATATATATCATACATATACATAAAAAGGGGAAAAACAAATCCCCAAAAATATAAGACAGTGATACACATACAGTATATATTGCATAAGAGCACATGATGTCCGACGTGTTTCGCGTTGTAATCTAGACCATCAAGGCTTGGTTACTGTATAGTTTGGTCAACATCTAGTGTCCATCTGAGGCATCTGGACTAAAGGGAGACCAAAACGCACAACAATACATGCCATGCTCAGAGTCCACACTTGGACAATACCTCCAAGTAGTAAGGCTATTGGGGTCATCCCTTGACAGACAGTATAGTCCGATACTGCGTTGCCAGAAATGATTAAATATAATGCCAACCAGTATTCATGCACTAGGATCCAACAGCCTCCAAACTGTTGAAGGTGAATCCTACTGATAAGCAAAAACAGGTGGTCTATAGGTTATCCTGAGTAACATTCCAACCACATAGGAACTATTCCTTCCAGCAAGAGCTCAGTCAGGCATGTTATAACCCCAGCATTACATATATTATATATAGATAGATAGATAGATAGATAGATAGATAGATAGATAGATAGATAGATAGATATAGATATATAGATCTATATATATCTCTATCTATCTATCTATCTATCTATCTATCTATCTATCTATCTATCTATCTATCTATCTATCTATACATATATTATATATATATTATATATATATATATATATATATATATATATATATATATATATATATATATATATATATATATATATATATATATATATATATATATATATATATATATATATATATATATGTATAGATAGATAGATAGATAGATAGATAGATAGATAGATAGATAGATAGATAGATAGATAGATAGATAGATAGATAGATAGATAGATAGATAGATAGATAGATAGATAGATAGATAGATAAATAGATATAGATATATATACATAATATATATGGAGAGGAAGAGGAAAAAATAGAAATCCTGTTTTGTAAGATATTGAATTGATACGTAACTGTTAGGATTTATTACTTCATTATTGGTTGTATTTTTTTAATACTATTATTTTGCAGGGTTATTTTTCTATACTAATATATTCACAGTAAATAATGTACCAGTTGATGTTACAAATGCAACCGTTGTGCCCTGTAAGCGCTGTCACACCTTAGTGGCGCCATATATATGATTTGTAACCATCCATGCAGTCTCTACCCTCCCCATACTAATAGATATGTATTACTTGTGAAATGTAGCTGTTTGGAAGGAGTTTTTCCATCCTGAACTCTATTCACGGGCGCAAGCTGCGCTTTACATGTTCTCCAGCAGATGGCGATATCTGAACACGATTGAAACGGCCAGTGCTCGTTATTAATTGGTATTTGCTGCCTTTGACTACACAAGACTTTTGGTCAAGCAGGTGAAGCTTTCTTTCCGTGTATTCTAGATGCAGAAAAGGGCTTGTTGTATGAATCACCTGATTTATGCTCACTTTGATATTTGGAGAACTGTAATTTATTTGCCATCTTCCAAACACTGTTATGAAACAAGGTGTTTTCGGTTCAGAGCAGAAACCATCATTGTGAAGTGTGATTTTACGTAATTGTCTATTGCCTCCACAAATGATACTATAATATATGATTCTATGAGTACTAAATAATGCCATGGCAACCTGTGATCACTGGCTAATCTAGTATCTGCTTCCGTAAAAAGACATAAAAAACTTCTAAATAAACTCAGCTTAAAAGGTAAAAAAAAACAAAAAAACAGCAGTATAAATAATTGTGATCATATGTCTAGTAAAATACAATTACACTGAAATCAATATAGATTTTTTTCCATGATTATATATTGTATTTTAATTATATCATAGACATACATTCATGTTTGTTTCTTTTTTTTTTTTTATTTGCCTAATCTGAAAATTTATAGACCAAAAACACACTTTTTTTCCAGACAAGGCAGAGAGACCACGGATATGTGTGTCTAAAAGTAAAATCTATGTATCATGAAAGTAAAAAAATAAAAATAAAAAAAATAGGAGAGTAAAACACGTATGAAATAAAACATCAGTAAACTATAGTTAGATTTAGAAAACATTTGAGAATTAAAACGTTTACACTGTAATGAGTGTAAAAAAAATATTGACATAAGTAAATAGTTAATAAATAAAGTATTGAAGTCAAGCAGCATAAACTGTAAACATTCTTGAATACACTTATATTTCCGTTCAATATTTTTTATTAAGTATCATGTAAAAGGGACAATGTACATCAGTGGGGAGCAAAAAAAATAACTCAAGAGAAGGATCAACATACATAAAGTACCGAATATTTATTTTTAAAAGGATAAGGATGGGGGCGGGGGAGGTAAGGAAAGAGCAGGATAGCAAAGTCGATTGCGTTAAATTAAGATATATATATATATATATATATATATTTTTTATATATATATATATATATATATATATATATATATATATATATATATATATATATATATATATATATATGTGTGTATATATATATATATATATATATTAGTAATATATATATATATATATATTAGTAATATATATATATATATATATATATATATATATATATATATATATATATATATATATATATATATATATATATATATATATATATATTAATAATGTCAATAGAAAAAATTATATATATATATATATAATATATATATATAAAATTATATATATATATATATATATAATATATATATATTAATAATGTCAATAGAAAAAATTATATATATATATATATATATATATATATATATATATATATATATATATATATATATATATATATATATATATATATATATATATAATATTATTATATGACAGCAAACCGCCCAATTTAACCCAATCGATTCTGCTGTCCAGCACTTCCCTATTTCTTTTCAGTTATGATTAGTGAATAATATTAAAAAAACTGACAGTGGTAGTAGTCAGAGGGTATGACAATTACCCAGCCTGTATACTTATCTCAGGTCATGAGTGCAGAAAGTTTCCAGTTTGCAGAGTTAACAGGGACAGGGAAGCCGGAGTGTCTATAGGGGTATTTACAGTAGCATGCTGTCCCTTTTAATGAGCCTTGACAATACGTTCCAATGAGTAAACAACAGCTAGAGAAGGTGAGCCATTGCACAAACAGGCTGGCCACAGCACACTGGAGGTGAGAGCATTGTTGTCTGGTACTGGAGAGGAGAGGACAGCTCCATCTGTCAAAGGCCACTCTGACAGCAGACTTTACATTTCCTGGGGAAAAAGAATGCACGACTGTGTACCAGACACCAATTATCTGCCTTGCTGGAAAGATCAATTGTACATTTTAGCCCTGAAATCCAGGCATTGCCCTGTGCCATGTTTTCCATCAAGCCCATTCATCTGCATGCCCTGTACACTTTTATGCATGACATGTGTGGTGTCTGTGGAATTCTACCTCCATACACATGGAGAGGACATCCACACTCTGCACTCACAAATAATGGCAAAATCCTCCACATACAAGAGTCAGATTGCATTTCAAGGCTTCATTATTTAATAAGGAAATAAGCCAGACTAGAAACACTCCCATTTTTTTCTCTGAAACTTATAATAATAATAATATTACAAAGAAAAGAGGCATAGTATGAGACAGAGCAGAAGGAAAAACAGGGAGAGTATAGAATGTCACAAAGCAAATGAAAAGTGTATTTTATTTCACAGATCCAGTGCTAGGTCCTGAATCCTACACAATTTAAGGTCTGTTTTTCTGCACTTATTCCTATTGCCTTTACCTTTTTTTTAAGTCCACCTGGTCTGTGTAGCTAGTGCTTTTACCTTTTTTTTATCAGAGGTTTGTGCATATCAGCACTATATAAATACCCATCGCCAACTTCAATCGGATCCATAAAGTGCACATAACAATAATAATAACAACAATAATCATAAAGAGCAGAGTTTTATGTGCAGCTATAGACGCCAAGGGAAAGGGCTTCTAGGAGTCACTTACATAAAAGATAGGTGCTATTTAAGGTAGTTTTATAGCTATTTAGATCTTTATCAGCTAGTTATGTATGTGAGCTGTCCAGGACCCTGCTCTTCCACACTCATAAGAGTCCCAATGACAGATAGGCATGCAGGAGCCGCCTCTGAGTGCTCAGTGTCTCTGTCTGTCCGTCCTTGGCTCCTTGTCCCTATCTCTACATCTACCCCCAGAGCCAGGACTCATAGCCCTTCATTTATCACACCGTGCACAAGATTGATGACTGCACACTGCTCCTCTGCCCTACAATCACTTTTCAGCAACCTGCATTGGATGTGATCACTACACCATGTATCAGATCCAGGCGTGTGTGCACAAGAATATCATATATATATATATATATATATATATATATATATATATATATATATATATATATATATATATATATATATATATATATATATATATATATATATATATATATATATATGCAAGCCCTTATCTCTTTGAAATCTCCTTCTCTTTTTTTTTCTTTCTTTCCTTCTCTTTTTTCTTCTTCAATGAGATTCAAAAATGACAGTCACATGCCCAAAAATAAAGATACTTGTCCATTTATTAAGGCCTGTGAATTAAGTTAATTGTTTTATTCACAGCTTAGGTATATTTACACGTTTTACATACACATTGCCCATGTGCAATAGTAATTCATTGTCATTTAGTATATTGTGCCATGACAATCCTGTGTTTATGCAAGAGTAACTGTATAAGACATAATCTTCCTTTAATATTATTTGGATTTGTATCACGGCTGTATATGTTTTTACACACACATTTTGATACACACTGCTTGCCCATGTGCAATAGCAATTCATTATCATGTAGTATATTGTGCCATGACAATCTTGTGAGTATTCCTGTATTAGACATGATCTCCCTATATTGTTTGGATTGGTATCATGGCTATATATCCTTTTTACACACACATTTTGATATATACTGCTTTGCCCATCAGCAATAGCAATTCATTGTCATGTAGTATATTTTGTGTCATGGCAATTTTGTGTTTGTACCTGTATTAGATATAATCTTCCTACAATAGTATTTAGATCGAAATCATGGCTATGTATACACTTTTTACATACACATTTTGATACACATTGCTTTGCCCATGTGCAATAGAAATTCATTGGCATGTAGTATATTGTGCCATGCCAATCGTGTGTGTTTCTGTATTAGACATAATCTCCCTTATAATATTATTTGGATTGGTATCATTGCCATTTTGATACATACTGCTTTGCCCATGTGCAATAGCAGTTCAATGTCTTGTAGTACATTGTGTCATGGCAATCTTGTGTTTATACCTGTATTAGATATAATCTTGCTAACAAATTATTTAGATTGGTGTCATGGCTATATATACACATTTTACAAACACATTTTGATACACACTGCTTTGTCAATGTGCAATAGCAATTAATTGTCATGTAGCATATTGTGCCATGACAATCTTGTGCTTATGCCTGTACAGTATTAGATATGAATATTCCTACAACATAATTTGGATTAGCAGCATAGCTAGGATACCCATATTTTTTAGGATCCCAATTCACATAGAATAAGCCAATAATTACATTGTGCAAATGTCTTTTATACAGAATGTAAAAGGCAGATTAAACAGTATATTGTTCACTTAATTAATTCGTATATATGTGCCGTCGGTTTAAAACGTCACTTTCCGAGTTTTTCTTGTCAATAAACTGATGGTATAAATAAGGAGCATTGCATAGAAATGCATTGTATTGTAATGTGTATGCTCTGATTGAGAGGGCACAATCATTGTTTGAGCTGGTTCATAAAAGACCTTTTCATTTGCACAATTAATCGTTGAAAGCATAATAAATCCATAAATAATTACATTAAATGCAGCTATATGCTTGGTAATTATAATTTGCATTAATTGCTGCTGACATAGCGTGCATTGTACATGAAGTGGAGAAGAAATGTTAAAAGCGTCCTTGGAAAGGTCAGCTAGCTGTTGAACTGGTAGCAACTGCTGGTAATGGGTTTGACCTGTGCCTGCTGTACGTGCCCTATGTATTAAACCGATGCACGCACTTTGTCTATGTACATGAAAAGATTAGACCTGCAGAACGCCTTCAGTTGTGCTTCATTGCTCCTTAATTGTATTTTACGGTATTTGTTACATATTGGATGTATTATTATTACTACATTAAACATTGTTACAGAATATCATCTGTATTGTATCATCTATGTTCAATTGCATTACAATTTTGTATTAACCGCAATAAACCTTCTTTTACGGATCTGGCATAAGGGTATATTACGAGATATACCCATGTCGTTTGTCTTCAGTCTTTAAAATCCATTAGATCAATCGTGTAGATGGTTAGCTATAGGGGCAGAGTCCCCATACTGATTATTTTTATTACTGCGGTTTTATTAAAGAAAAAAAAACACAAAAAAAAACCGTTTTTACAATGCATTGTATTAACTGCACTACCCTTCTTTCGTAAATCTCTAAAAATGTCTAATTATAATAATAATAATAATTATTATTATTATTATTAGTAGTAGTAGTAGTAGTAGTAGTAGTAGTAGTAGTAGTAGTAGTAGTAGTAGTAGTAGCATTGTTGTTGTTAATAATAATAATTGATGTTGTTATTGTTAATAATAATAATAATAATAATAATAATAATAATAATAATAATAATAATAATAATAATAATAATAATAATAATATTATTATTATTGTTATTATTATTATTATTATTATTATTGTTATTATTATTATTATTGTTGTTGTTGTTGTTGTTGTTGTTATTATGTCATCAACAACAATAATATATGTAATATTTGCTTATTTAATGGAACTGGTGGTTTCATTTCAAGTTGTTCACTTCAAACTTTTTTTTTACATCCAAAATCAGGGAAAGGTTCTCTGTTTTTTTGTTTTTTACATTTCATTTGTATTTAGTTTTAAGAAAGGAGCAGCAGTCTAAGCATGAGAATTACAATTTTGGCAATTCAAGCCCTACAGTTCAAAGAGTATTATCCGACATATGTGTATTGGACTGTAGGTCTTATACAGGCATACATCTGGAACATAAGGAGAGTTAATAGGGAGCTCCAGTTATTCGGAACTGGAAGTGTATATTTTGTAAGTATTAGCTTATACCACTTTAAAAAAAAAAATCTAAACACACACGCACAGCTGTTCCCTTATCAGCCTGTATAACTGACATCAATAAATAAACCCTCTTGCTGTCTGTGGAGGCCAATGTGCTGTTATATCAGAGATATACAGCACATCCTTTGCTGCACCTTCTTGCTGACAACAGTCTTGGCTGGAAAGCAGAAAATCGTATATATTTATGTTTCTCCCAATTAATTTTTTTTAGCATCCTGTGCTCAGCTTCCCAATCCCAAGTGTCAGTGATCTAAATTCAACAGAAAGTAGTCAACCATCCCCCTTTTGGCAGGAGCAGTTTCACCATTGACCACAAGGTGGCAGGAGGGGACAGCTCAATCTTCCCTAATCCTCCCCTGTAGCTTTCAACAAGATGAAGAGCCATAAAATGATTGGGGATATCAAGCCAGGCGCCAGGTGAGTAATATACAGGATAATCCATAGATAGGACTCGCTCTTTCCCTATCCACCAGCGCCACAATTGTTACTCATTAACGTTACTATATACAAATAAGAAGAGCAGTATGGAGCCAGGCTCTAAATATTTGTTTTTAATTAACCCTTTAAAACAAAGACAACAAAAAATGTAGGATTAGTGCTTGTAGGATGCAAAATAGTAATTGAGTATTGTATAGCTATGCTAAGATTAAGGGACAAAGCATATGTATTTTTCTGTCTATCCACCTATGCATCATATTTTAGTAAATCGCATAATTTACATATTAAACTACATTACGTGACTCGTGTACATATAAATTGTGTATATATATATATATATATATATATATATATATATATATATATATATATATATATATATATTTATATGTGTGTGTGTGTGTGTGTGTGTGCATGGAAGTGCGGTCTTCTGGCTGAGGAGTGGTGTGTACTGAGGAGGATGATCCTGGTCTAGGCAGGCCATTGATGTTACCGTGTGTAGGATTGCTTGCCGACAACAGCATCTTTATATTCATATGCGCTGCTTTATGTGTTTTTATTTGTATTGTTGTGTTTAATTCCACTAGTCTATACGTGTGTTTATTTTACTAGGCGCCCTTGGAACTCTATGTTTGAGATAGAAAGGA